>JABVXW010000112.1:0-158031 GCA_013365375.1 Litomosoides brasiliensis | reverse complement strand
TACAAAAGGCTTGTAAGTGATGTGACCAATTTCGGCGTTGATAAGATGATGAAACAGACTACAAAGTAAAGGATATGTAGATGTAACAATCATCACGAAATTGATTACATGACGAAATCTTTGGGATTTTTATAATTTGTGTTAGATTTCTCTCGGGTTGCCCGACATACTCAGCTTTTATCACGAAATGTTAGAGAAATGGTAGCAATTATCAATACTTCATGCTGTGTAGGAAATATTGCTACCTCAGAAACTTGTGCAATAGCATTTTTAACTTATATATCTCTCTCTACCTCAGATGAATCCTTTACCTTTTTATTTCTTACAAAATCTCACTTCATTCAGCGTAATAAAAGAGAACTACTGAAAGGTAGAAGAAGGAAGAAAAAAATTTTGAAACCTTGATAATTGTTGCTTTTCAGAGAAACGATGTTGAAATGGTTGAATGAAACAGACTGGTTCTATACAAGTGAAGAAATGAGACGTAGACAGCATCATCCTGGTGGATTTTTCGCTCAACTTTCTATGATATTTTCACATTTCAAAGTAATTAAAATTTTTTATTTAGCTTCCCTACCACATGCTTATCTTTATTTTATGCTACTATTGAGGATAATCCTAAATTCCGAGCGTAGTTCAGAGTTTAATCATGTGGGCAAGAATGGGGATAAGAGTTACCTATCGTAAGTTCAGGTTGGAAACACTTCCCATTCATGCTTGAGTTGCAATTTTATCCACATATTGCACGACAAATCAACAACTAGTGAATATTCGAATACTACAACACAGAAAAATAAAATCTCTATAAATCGAGTTTTTAATCCTAAATACTCAAATTTATAGTTCATATCTAACATGGAAGAATTTCTGTGGGACGATAAAGGGGTAAATACAAATATTACTAGTAATCAGTGTGAACTAAAGCAAAATTCTCTCGGCAAGCCATTGGTAAAGCATTCAGTTGCAGATTCCAGATGAGTGCGGGAAAACAGTAAGCGAGGATTGTGCTCATTTGAGAACGGAGAAATTCATGGACCGTTTCGTATATTTATCCCAGTTCCATCAAGCGGTCACTTATCAAGTACAGACAGAGCATTACCGAAGGTAAGCATCGTAATGACATTCTAGAATGAGGAAATACGTATTACTATATCTTTTTCAGATGGCGTGGACGCTTAATGGAAGATGGTCGTGGTAATACGATGTGTTCATTGTACTGGCAATTGAACGATCTCTGGGTAGCACCAACTTGGTCAACAATTGATTTCGAACTTTCATGGAAACCTGCTCATTATTTTGCCCGTCGATTCTTCGCACCAATTATTCTTTCTCTGGTGGGTCATTGATTTTCGTTTAATTTATTTGATAACAAAGCACGCATTATCACTTAACCAGTCAGTTATCACACCAATTAATTTAATTGGAATTGCTTTGGATTTAGCAAGCAAAAAAGCAAACTGGAAGTTCAAGTAGCACTGGTGAAATCACGTTGGGCATAATTCAGTTTTCACTTAATTTGCCTACAAAATTAAGTAGTAGTTGAAAATTTTTCTTTTTGTTGTTGCAGGCAATAGACGATGACGTTCATTTGTTCGTTGTATCAGATCTGTTAAAACCAGCAGTCAATATAACAGTGATTTTGGAAATCTTCTGGTTTCATAGCTTCTTTCCAGTTAATGTATTCGAACAACAAGTAGATTCAATTAATCCGCTGTCATCTACTGAAATCCCAATCAACGGAACGATTTTGAACGGAATAAGGTCCGTACCATTTGGTCGATTAATTTCGATGTTCCTAATTTACATCAAAGATTGTCAACTGTACTTCAGCCTCTTAAAAGGAAGTGACGAATTGATACATACACAAGGAAGCTATAAAGTCCGGAAAGTAAGGTCATATATTTTTGCAGAGAGAGAGGGAACGACCGGTACGTCTTGCGAGGAAGGATGTTGTCAAGTAATGGTACCCAAATTGGTTACGACACGGTTCACTTGCCTGATAAGTTGTTTAAGGTAGGAAAAATTTCAGTGTTAGTATAAATTGCTGTGCATATCTCGGGTATATTTCAGGTAGATGAAGAGAATTTCGGCAAGGCCAGGATTCGAGAACTACATAGGAGAAATGATTTGTTATATGAGTTAGAGCTAGAAGCTGACAAAATCGCACCTTTCGTATATATGGAGTTAGCTCCAAGCCTAATCGGGTGGTTCTCCGATAATGCATTCACGATGACCGAACCGACGAAGAGTGTGGTACTGTCCCTCTTCAAGGAACCTGGACATCAACTGACCAAAAATGATATTACCATTTGTTCATTACGTAACTGTGGAAAAGCTAACATATAAAATTTAATTTCCTTGTACAATCGAGTTTGTTTGCTGCAAAATAATAAGCTATCGCTTATTCACATATAAGCAAACAGTTTGATGAATCATCATTTTTATGTTTGACGAGTCATGCAAATAAAAGTGCTACGTCAACGACCAAATTATCACGATCTTGTCCTCTCCATGGCATTTCTTCTGCCGAGAAGAAGCTATTTCGTGCCAGCGAGGACCTCTCGAAAAAGCCGACGATAACTGCAACGATGTTACTGCACTGATTACATGAAGGAATCAATGATGTTATTACGATAGCGCTAGCGTTACTGGCAAGATCAGCGTTGACAGAAGTGATACTTATGCCCAGTAAATATCCACATAGCACCTTGTAGTAGACGCAATTTGCCTGCACACTGCCTTTACGTAGATCAGTTAATTCAATGCTAAATACGCTACTCTATCCCTCTTACGTGGAATATTTAAAAAACGCAATTAAGCATCGTTGTCATCCTTTGTTGTCTTTTTCTCTCAATATTACACTCTACTGGAGATCATTCTCTATTCCTCTTTCTCTCTTCTTATGGGAAATTCTGAACATACTTTTCAATCAAACTTCCTGATTTAATCATCCTTTTCCAAAGTTGAGTTGCAATGATTGAATTAGACAGTTGCAATAAGTCTTATAACTGATCACATATTTGCTTAACTTACAGTTTTAAATTTAAATGATAGCATTTACAACAAGTTAGGATGGTTTGCGACAAATTTTAAAATTAGAAAAAAGTAGCTCCTTAATTCAACCATTTCAATTCAACGATGAAGTTACGCAATTCAGAAGCCTTCATGTCATTGAAACAAAAATAAATATGAAAAAAAAACGTTAAGTGATAAAAAGAGGTGGAAATGGAAAAAAGTAACTCCCCGCTTTTTTAAATTTCAAATTCTTCACCTATGCATACTGTCAGAGAGAAATATCTTCGCAATATTATCAGTCGAACAACTATTTTTCAAAAATTGAAATATGTCTTTACGCAACATCCTTTCAGTCTTCCAAAATGAAAATGAAAAATTCATTAAGATTTGGGAATTCAAGAAGACGCCTGCTCTTGTAAATTTATAGGATAAGTTTGTCGCGAAAAATGAAATAATTTTGTTGAAAAAATTATTTCATTTTTTGCGTTTAAAGGCATTTTATATGTAAGCATTGTAATTTATAGCAAAATTATGAGACGGTCCATTTGGATTCAATTTATGTCTGTGCTGATAATGGAATGATCAAAATATGTCTGAGCTTTTTTGCAAGGAAAAAACATTCCCCAAATATTTTTTTATATCTTTCTGCGTAGCGGAAGTATTTGGTATGATTCACAAATTCCTTCCGCTCTCTCCTCCTGTTTCTTCCATTCTAATTTTCTTTTTTGTTTAAAGATAAGTAACCAGCTAGCAGACTGGAACTAACCCATATAAAGAATTGTGTCGTTTTAGGTCAAACACTAATTTGTTATTTGAATTTCAATTTGATCTTTTTTTAGAAATACGTTTCTTAGGTTACAATAATAGTCGCTGTGTAAATTTCATTCACTTAACTTACCGAAGTAATATCATCCGTTAAACTCAGGCCAAATTGTTGAAGTCAAATTAAATTTAAGGAGTACTTTTGGATCTATGAATTCTTTCCATTTTCCCTCTCTCTCTCTCTCTCTCCCTCTTTTTGAGTAGTTCATTTCAATGACTAAAAGGCAAATGGCTAATGAATGACCTTAATCCATATGCTTTCATCTCCATTATCATCTGTTAGCTTATTTGACTTGAGTGACGTGAAACGATCCATATCGCATTAATTTATATCAGAAATCTTCTTTAGCTAAAAGGATAGGTAAAGACAGTAATAAATATATCCCTTCAGTAATGGATGGATAAGCATAATGAATGGTTGAATTGACAGATGCAAATAAATACACAACAAAATTGGTTAAGGCGGCCGGTAGAAGCAGAGCCTCTGAACTTCAACAACACGCATTCTCCCTCACTTCCCTCCCTATCAAGACGTACAACATTTACATAATGAAATTTAATTTCACTAATTATAGTATGAAATGGAGGAAATGATAGATAATGAAATGAAATATGAAAATTATTAAGCCAAATGGTACCGTAAATGAGTGGCTAACAACGAAAACAAAAAGGAAACAATATTTTTTTTGTTTGATAAATGTTATTCTTCCATTTGTCTCTCATAGGAATTGTAAACTTTTTCAGTAATGGAAGAGCAAATGTATTCAAGCAGATATTTTTGCTGGACATTTCACTTCACCAGTTATCGGATTTCGATCTGAAATGTGTCACTTATAGAATATTTAAGAGCTTAATTTTTTGATTCAAATATTAATTTTTCTCCCTATTTTTCTTTAAAATTGAAAAGTATACAACAAATTTCTTGAGCTAACAAGAAAAAGTTTCTTATTAAATTATAGTTACAGAGTTCCCTTGAAAGCATTGAATACTACGATGAAAATGAAAATGGAAATTATGTGTTAAATTGACTTCACCCTTCTCCATCTCAAAAAAATGTTATCATTTTACGGACATAATAATTCCGATCGATCCAGAAAAACCATAGGAAAAAATTTTGTAATTTAACCGTTCTGTGACGGTATAATTTAACTGGTTGTTCAAATTTAATTTAGTAACTTTTTTCCTTTTATTTTTGATTTTCTCCTATTTGTTCATTTTTTATTTGACGGGAATTATTCACAACCGATATGATCTGATTAAAACCGAAAATTGTGATAACAATCTTTGTGAACACGAACGGTGAGAGGATTTTTAGGAAATATTGGCTGATCATTGAGTCATACATTCTTTCAATTTTTTGTTCAACATTGGTTCATTTTGCAAATAGTTGTAGTGCTCAACAAAACGATTTTATCGTAATTGTTGTACAAGTAAGACTATCGTGCTGCTAATTATAAACAAATGAACTATCAGTTAAAGTCAAATGAACACACTAGACCGGACGAATTAATTCAACACTGGACTTGTGCGATTTAAAATTAGACGAGACAAGCTTAAGATTAGGCTGAACATAAACGAGATGAGTTCGGCTTAGACGTCATCACAAAACATTTTCAACACGCTATCATCCGTTGCACGATTTCTTCATCACTTAAATATTCGTACAGGGAACGATCAGTCCTGCGATACTACTAATTTGGTGTCGTTAATCAGTGAGTTTCAATTAAGAACAGATAATGGTACTCATTGCATTTTGTTTTTTACTGGAAATGTTTCACTTACTACTAATCACACTATTGTGATTAAACTGCAACTACAACATATCAAATATTGTCTCTCAAAGAACTGTAACCTTGCAAATTATCCTTCTGAACTTTTTACAAGAGTTATATGAAAACTAACCGAGGACAGGTATTGTCTTCTTAGGTGTTCTGGAAGGCGATTCACATGTATTACTCTCAAAAATTGATGATTTGAAAGTATTTGAAACTTTTTTAGAAGGTGTTACTTGCTCCACGTCGTCACCAAAGATACGCTCACGTGTGTTTGCTGACGGGCCGTTACGTTTAGGTGTCTGAAATAAATCAACTGCATCCATAAAAAAATGACAAAAAAACTTCACATCTATTATTTGACTAATTCTATCCAAAAGTTGTGTTAGAATAAGCAATTAACATAAATTCAAATTAGGAAGACCATGGAAATTTAAACTTTATAATAAATGCTCGCATTTTAACAGAGGGTTGCTTTTAACTTCAAAATTGAGTTTTTCAAAAAAGCGAAATTCCTTAAATATGTTCGTCGGTTTCTTTATTCCACTTTACCTTTGAATTGACACTTTCTCCTTTCTCCATAAAACTACGTAAGCTTTTATTTCATAATTACTTGATATTCATTCTTACTTTTACGCTTCTTTTTTTTCACCTCAATTATAAACGCTTACTCAAGCTTGAGTATAAACTGAGCATATTGTATAATACAAAAGACCTGAGGGTCATATAATGATCCCACTCACATTGACTTATGAAGTGAGAAATGCAACAATTCAACTTTTACAATGCTTTTTCATTATCTGTGAAATATATCCTCCCTTCTTGAGAGCAGTAAAGAATACAATTATCAGTAATGTCTGCAAAGTTTTATGCGTATGTTGACGTTTTGGACCAATTATATTTTGAAAACTACTGCAGTTGCCTACTTTCTCTTCCAGAAGAACATTTATTCTTTTAAAGATGTAACTTTTAACTATTTTTGGAATGGCTTTCTTTTCTAGAAGTTTTTTGAATAAAATTAATTGCACTGGCAAATGTCATTAGAACTTTGTCCCTCAAAAATGCCAACGCTTTGATGAAAATAATATCAGAAGTAGTTAGATATCTTAGACCGAGCTAAACCTAAACAATGAATGATTACTGTCACATTGTTCCTCAGTAGAATTCTAATAGTTTCACAAGCATTCTTCCCTCTCTCTCTCTCTCTTCCACCTAATTTAATTTCAATCTAATTCCGCCTGAAATTATCAATACGCCTTGACAAATTGTTTCCTTACAATCTTTTCTGCAATTCTTTCTCATTTCAGTCTAGCAATTATTCTTCCAATATGCATTTCTCAATTAATATCAAAGTTAATTGTGTTCAAAGCGATATGTACATCTTTCCAGTTTACGACAAACAGCTATTGAAGAAGCATGCTTCTGGGCCTAGAAATTATAGACCAGTCATGTGGAATCGATTATTATAATTAATTAATTTTTAAAAGACAAATATGTGTTCATAATTCCTAGTCACATAGGGAATACGCAAAACATACGACTGGCATTTCTTCATTTAGTGATTCACAACATTTGACTAAGTCATTACTTCAGAAGTACAACAGTGTCTTGTTAAGTAAGAGATTTGAAATACAATAGGACGAATGTAAATTATTACTTCTTTTACAGAAACTAATTCTTAAGTGAATAATTATAGCTGGAGAGGTGAAATGATTATTCCTCAACAATTAAAATTATATTTAAAGAAGGAAAAAACGTGAAAATTCGCTTTCTTAAAGTTAGTCAGCTATGTTTATCAATTAATTAGTCAAATAAACGATATAATCTTTTACCATAAAAGCAACCAACTCAACTCTTTCCTTCGCAATAAATTTATTTACATTTTAGAGCACACGAAGACAAATAATACTCGCCGAGCTCTTTCTTCCCTTTCAAATCAATTTTTTCATTGTGATAAATTTCATCAAATTATAGCATTGCATAAAATTACCGCCTAAAATGGATCAAAATTTAATTCAATCATTTCAATACAAATCGCGTTTTATTTAAGTTATAAAAAAACAAAAATGTATTTGACAAAAATCAATTAACCTTTGAACTAACAGAAACATTTTCACCACAGCTATCTCTCAAGTTGTATTTGAGAAAAGTGTTAATATCTTCACTTGTCGGATGCTCGAATGTTCAAAGGGAGAAGGTGAATGAGAGAAAACGAAAACTGCAGAGATGAATATTTATGCGACAGAGTGGAACGGACTCATTCATCTGATCTGAAGTATCCGATCCAACCAATGTTGTATTTCAATTTAAGCCGCTACTCGCATACAAACATTATAAGTATTATTTTAATTAAAACAGTTCCATCAACTAATAATCGTTTATCACAGATGCTTTCCTATCGCATCTTGAAATTTTTATATGATGTGAACTACGCTATTGTATTATCGCTTTCCGATTGTCCAAGATGAATTGAATATTTTTAAAATAACTCATTTCATCACTCTTCGCTCACTCTCTCTCTGTCTCTCTCTCTCTCTACATGTCACTCACTTTTATAATTATTTATTATCACGTTTTTTTATTCACATTTTCTTCTCACTCATTGGTCACAGTTTGAATTTTGAATTTCAAAAATTAAAGCGTTTAACGATTTTTTAACAAATTCAATACCAATTATTTAAATTTTCAAATAATTTTATTCTTCTTTGCAAACACACACAGACAGAATTATCGAACGAGGTTTGTTGACACAATATAGTTCCGGTTTGAGATGGATTGCTGCTGCTATGTCTTTCTTAAGAGCCTATAGTGTTAGGCACTTCCAGTAGGAAGCACTGTGTTGACAAGTGCACAACACTTCAATGAACCTTAGCTTAAGCCATGTCAGTGGATTCTGAAGAGTACGTTTAGACGACGAGACGGTATCTCTTCAAAGTGTTCAGGACATTGAGAAGATCAGAGCCTACTGGTTCAGGTGAAATGAATTTATCACAAAAGCAGTTGGTGATAATGAAGGAAAATGAATAACTGCAAAGATTACAACAAAGACATAAATCCTAAAGTTAATCACAGAAATTAATACTTCCTAACTTCCTGTTTCTTCCTATCTCTCCTTCTCTCTTCCTTTCGCTCTCTCAGTAAAATCTGTTGCCTCTGTCCATCTGAATTCATTAAAATTCATAAAAGACTGGTTACGGTTCACAGAGGATGATTTTGTTACCAAAAAAAGACTTTCACAAATGAACATCACTGTTTACCGACCGTACCGTATCAGCTGGACAGTCCATATCACTCACTAATTGAACTTTATAACAGTTAAATATTTTCCAAAGAGAGTAAATAAACAGTTCGCCGTTTAGTCAAATGTGCACCTCCGGCAGATGTCTGTCCTGAATTGAATGAGTGGAGAAAATGAAGTGATGATGAATCATCGCCGAACCAAACTACAACCAAATGTTTATGGTCATTTTCACTGCAGGAAATTGCTATGGTTTGAGAGTACCGCATTGTGTATTGAATTGTAATTAATCAACAGTGCTCCGTCGGCATATTTGAGACGGTAAAGGAAAAGGGAAAAAACGGAAAAGGAAACATACGCTATGATTAGTGGTGTGCTGACCGTTAGTTGTTGTGCCATTGGTGGTGGGCTTGCTGATGCCATTATTCTCCGACATAACCGCTCAAATAGAAGTGGTTGGTCACACTTCCGGCAACTAAAATAACAGTTTAAGCTTAAAATTGACCGGAATGAAACATAGCTGATGAATGAGAGGATATTTGAAAGAATTCAAAAGAGAACTTAGGCTAATATGGGAGAGTGGGAATGTCCGCCTCTCACAGTGGAATGAGTGAAGTTTGAACCCCAAAGGGATGCGATGGACAGACAATTGTTCTCTTCTCCCTCTCTTCCTTTCTAAAAGCAAAATTTGACAGAGATGAATGGGCGCAAAAGGGTACGTTCTGCCTTCCAATTGTCCGTTGAATTTTAAAAGCCCATAGAAGGGGGAGGAGAGATGTAAATTAGTTGTCGAGACATTTCCCCACCCACCTACTCCTCCTCCCTCACTTTTAATCATAGACCGGTCGACTTTTCTCCCTTGCCTATCAAACCTATCTTAATGAGCCCCCTCAGTCTACCCAACCCAACCACTCAGAACATCCATCCATTTAATGAAAGAAACATTTAGGGGTAGCGGAAGGATGAATTACATCGGCGGAAGAGCAAAAAATGTCTGCATTGTTAAGGGCAGAGAATGAATAAAAACTCCAATTTTAGGCGCTTCATCAAAGCTCCACCAAAATACAACAAACTCAGTACACGTTGTCACCTATCCGAGCAAATCATAACTCATTGTTTATTACAAGAACCGTAATTGAAACTTACAAAACTAATCCAATCATTTGCTTATCACTGAGTCGTAAATTTAAATTGAAAAAATTAACAGAAATATAAAAACTAAACTGAACAAGAATTCCTGGGGATCGAGAAGGAAAAGTACAATTGCATAAATAAATTTATTAGCTTATCGCGTTGATCACTCCAAATGAAATCATCGATTCCTAACGAGCAGAAGACGGATATCACGTGAAGATTGATTTAATGATCATGATGAAAGCTTCTTCTTCTTAGCAACGACTCATGTGATTTCAAGTTGAACAGCAGTAACTCAACTCAGAATCTCAAATAACCAAAAGCAGAGACAGCTGGTCTCGTCTAAAGTCTACTAAAATATTTGCGCATCGTTTTAGCACTTTTGCACCAAGTCCTTTTCAAAATTTAATATTTTTTTCAAAGCCTTGCTTTTTCCACAATTATTGTAATGAATGATTACGAGTAATCTTTTTGTATAACAAGGCAAATGTACAACGGCAGAAGAACGTTTCCCAATTCCTACATCCACACAAATCAGCTGCTCTTCTATTTGGAATTTATTTATCGAAATTATAATCGATTAAGATCTGAAGTGACCTTTCATGCTTATGAATTCAATTTAAGTCAAGACGTAGCTTTTAAGCCAACTTAAGTCGTTAGCTAAGATTTTATTTTGTATTTCTAAAATACAGGTGTGTTGCGAACTACACTTTTTGTGATAAGAAAAATTACCATTCCAAAGCAATTTAAAGAACATAGAATTGAAACCAAAAATAGAAAAAAAACCTAGAAAATCAAAGCATTTCAAAACTTTCCAACTCATTCCATCTTCACTACATGTCTCTGTTAAACACTTCGTTTGTTTGTATTTATTTCGAGGAAGAAAATGATTTAATTATACTTAAAACGTACATGAATTACGTTTATCCGTGTTATTGCCAGAAAGAAGAATATCAGCACAATCAAAAGCTTAACAGAAATTAATAAATTAACAAAAATGCATTAAAATATGAAATACTAGCAAAGCGAAGGTTACGAGTGAAATTTTCGAAAGTCAGTTTGCAATAGCTTGCACTTTGTTGTAAATATGCTGTTGCTTGTTCATATTCAGGTAGGATTTCAATACACATTTCATCGTTGTCGGATGTGGCTCATATGGATGACAACAGCATCGACATACGCTCGTCCCGCCAGGCCTATAAACGCTTTGTGAGTGTAATAGAAAGGCCTCATTAATGAAACAGATACGAACTATGAAGAGATGATGTTAGTTTGAGAAGAAAAATATTCCTTTCTACCACAAAAAATATTTCCATCACATATCAATTATGCATCGTTTTTTTTCGATAAAAGCTCTTTTTATTATTGCAGAATGAAATCAAACAATCCACTTAATTTACTAAAAAAAATTTATTTATATTAATTTTTTTCTCAAAAAAAATTTAATTTCTCTTCTGCGATAGGTAATAACAACGATAGTGTTATTTTGCAGTAAATTACAATTCCAACGGGATGCTATGATAATTCGATCAAGGTGGTACCGTCTATTAACGTCATCAATTAGCTGTCACATTCTATGAGTACCACCAGCTTCTTCCTTTCTTTTCCACAATGAATTCAATATTTCACTAATGTGAAGAGATGAGGCAAGTGATTTTTTACAGTGAAATTTTGTTGAAATGACCTGACTTATCCGTCCTTTCCCTTTCTCCATTCTCAGCAAACGGCAATGAAAAAAGGGATGATTGAATGGAAGATAAACAAAAAAGTACAGAAATGAATGAGCAAATTCGTTCGATAATATGGCACTATCACAAATCTGTAATAAACATGAACGACCCGACGATGTGCCATTCCCGCATTTCTTACCGTCCCTGGGAAGACAGAACAAGACGGATGAACGGCTGAAAAAGTGACATTTCCGTCTGCATACGGTCATTTGTTAAATCACTGTGAGGGTAAGAGGGAGGAAAAAAATTAGGTAATAGCGAATTACATTTCAATCCTTCTTCTTCTATGAACTAAAATATCGCCTTCTGAAACGATAATATCTCAAACTTTTTTAAAGGAAATTTGAAAGCTTAACAATTAAATCTTTCAAAGAATGAGAAAAGTGTATGATTAATGAGATATTTCATTTGTTGAAATTTAACTCGAAGATATGACAAAATGATGAAAGAAGAAAGGAGAGGAAAAATTTCCAATACATTAAATAGAAAAACAACAAAATGAATCAGTAATGAATTCAAAAATTCCAGGACGAAAACTTCCTGTTATCATCGCAATCTTACAGATCATCAGCAGTTTCATTTCTTTGAAAAAAAAATTGAAAAGAATTTCGATGATAAGATGAACGAATGGTACATTCGATGATTTGAAAATTTATTGGTTCAAAAATGCTTTTATCTTCTCCGATGCATCAGACAGTCAGCGCGAATTATAGATTTGTCTTATATTTCCATCCCGAACCAAGGAATTTTATGAAAATTCATTCAAAAGTGATAACGGAAGTGAAGAGGATAGTAAAAATTCACAAATCAATGAACATATCAGTCAATCACTCATTATCATCAAGATATCAAGCCTGATGAGCTCAAAGATTATCAACTAATTGTAATACTTACGAATAAATCTTTCAAAAAAAACCCATCGCTCTTCCTTCATATATTACTCCTTAACAGTATAATCTTATCTACCTGAAAGTGTACGAATAAATGGATGAAATTAGCATAAATATCTATTCTCGTAATATGACAGTCAATTACGCACTAACAACAATTAGTCGAACCTTTATGTTGAAATTCAAAAAACGAGAAACAAACTTCTTCTGCGGTATACAACTTAAATAATCGATTTCATCAATAATCTCTTGCATAGTTTGAGTAACATTTGGGAGTTGAATATTTGGATTCGGCCAGTGCTTGCATCCCTCAACATACTTCGATTCGCATGCTTCTGATTGATCCACGCCAACACATATACGTTCCGCAACGAAGAGTGGATTGATCATATCAATTGTACCACTAAATTTCACTCAGTTCAACATACTAAAGTATTAATTAATTGATTAAGCTAATTATTCATTCACTTGTAAAGTAGAAATTCTAAAACTTAACGAATTGCCGAATTTGAGCAAAGATTTATGCAATCTATACTTCAGGAAAGTATTTAAATCTTATCAAATTTGATTTTTTAATGGCTTTAAAAGCTTCGTAAAATTTTATTCGTTGTTTGCTGGCCGTATGTTTGGCAGAAAAATGAGGGAGAGCTCGTAACTTGACAACTTAATGTAAAACTTTAAATATTGAAACGCTTGAATAAAAAATTTAAAATTTTTTTTCGTACATTACAACGCTTAAGTAAAACTGCAATTTCGTCTATATTTCATAAATCTAATATAAAATAATTTTCAAAATTTCACAATTTTGAATTGAATGTGGGACTTCGAAAGTTATTTTTTATCAAATTTATGGAATATAGACAAAATTGCAATTTCATTTATTTTTTATTAAAATGGCTCAATTTTAATTTCAGAGTTACATAGCTGAAACAAAAAATTTAATTGATTTCTAATAAAATGCTTTTCTATATTAATTGTTCGTGGCATTACAGTTAAAACAAAAAAATGTTCATATGGTAAATTGAATTTCATAAGTACCACTAAGACTTTCTTCTTCGAAGAACAATATCTACTATTACGGTATGTTTCATTAGCCACACATAACAGAAATGCAAGCTGCGCATGTTTCCTTGTACAGGTGCGCCAATTTGTGTAAATTTGCAATCGAAGTATTTTCAGAGCATTTCGTGTAAAGTATTTTCAAATGAAATATTTTGGGAAAAACATTAAATTAAAATGTGAGGAGCAAAATTGCGTGAAATATGAAGTAAATTTTAGTTATACTGATTATTGCAATTTTCGAAATTCCCAAGCGTCCAAAGTTAAGAGCACTCACTGTGCGTATCAAAATGATTATTATTATCCTTACTAATATGTAATATAGAGTTTTTGCAAAATTCGAAATCAAATATTGAAATTCCAGATCTCCTGAAGGGAAATGGAGTTTTATTCTTGATAGATGTGTAATGAGTCCTTCGAATTAGACAATTAGTGCATTAAGCTTATCTTTCCATTGAAATATTATTATTTGTAATGAAAGCTTCACTCATAATCTATGACCTGTCTTTTTTTTTAAAAAAAGTACAACAACACTGTTGCTGTAAACTAACCGCCGATGACACTTTCTTCCACAACTTTGTTGATAGGAGCACTGGCCACACTGTTGCTTACTGATGGTAATATTGCGGAGATAATTATAGAAATTATTGAAAGCCTGAAATCTGTCAACATTAATGAGCTAGGAGATTGGGCTTCCCTTCCTTGACTTCCAGGCCAAAATCACTTTGAGGGCATAAAATATAAGCCAAAACCACTTTGAGGGCATAAAATTGGATGTAGTTATGGCTTACATCCAAGTTCACAACAAAACATACTATTACTATTTTTTTTGAAGCTAGAATTTTGAGAAGAAAAATTATATCTTTTCAAGTTTTCAAGTCACAGTAAATGAATATTCACTGTTTCTAATTGTAATAAATACTAATTAAATTTTGCATTTTGAATGAAAAGAGTTAAATAGTAAAGAGAAGTTATGAAATGGAAAGGATAACAATGATGTTGTACACATCGAGGTCATTATGAATTGTATTACAATAGCGATTATTCAGGTGTAGTGGCTATTGCTCAAGTTGAGATGCAATAATTATTACTTTTTGATTTGAAGTAACAATTGAATTGTGTCTTACAACCGGTGAAAATGAAAGTGAACAACCCAATCTAACTGTTCAATCGGAAATTTACAGAAATAAATTTTCAGATTTACAATAATTTTAACTACTAAAAAGCAAAAATTGTCTACCGAGGATGATAATATTGCACTTGAAATTTCGCATAGATTTTGAAATTTTAGTTTTTTAAATTTCAAGCGAGGTTAAATATATAATTTTAAAATTCCTTGCATTTTATTAATTTGATTTCAAAGACTGAAATCTGCAATTTTTAATTTTAATATTTTTTTTGTACAAACAAACTTCAACCGCATTTGCCATCGATTCTACTAGTTCTTAGAAAAACATACATAATCTTATCTTCTGTTACATATAGAAGAAAGTTAATTTCATTCTATTAAAATTTAATATCTCTCTGAGAATGGCTCACATCCCACTACGAAATTTGTTTGGGACTCATGAAATTTCACTGTACACTGAAAAGTTAAAAGGTCGGATATCGACACAATCGTTTGTTCGATACATCGGAACTGTCAGAGATATTTAAGGAAAAAAGCAGTGGAAAATTTGACATTATTTCTTATATTTATTTTATCTTCGTCATTTGACGCCTAATCAAAACAATTTATAAAAATTATCAGTGAATTAGGAAATGCAGCGAGGATAGTTTGTTTGTTTGAAAACGCTTCAGTCGCTTCGAGGTCATTTGCATTTCTATTTGTGCTTCCTAATTTGTTTTATTGTTGGTGGGGAAATCAATAAATCTTTCAATGATATCTTAAATGATTCAAATTACAATTACAAAATGCTAAAAGAAAAATTTTTTGCAATACAATACGTGGAATGCTGGAGGAAGGGACTGAATAATTCAAATTTCGATCTTTAATAAACAGTTATTTCCTTGCTTATTCGAATTTATTTTTCGAAGAAAGTACTAAGTTGTGAGAAGTGATGATAAGTACGGCATTCATTGTGCACGAGGATTTCTCACAGAGATTTCTGATGTGATATCAGTATAACAAATCTCTGATTGACAGTCCGAATGAGAGTGAGGTTTATTAGACAAACTTATCACTTCCACGTATATCTTCTCTCACTGCAACACCGAAGAACGATGAGAACGCTGACGGAGAGCTGAGAGAAATAATCGAGAACTGGTCACTTTAAAATGATTAGGCTTAGTGTTTTTAAAAAAGTGCTTTTTTATCTGTCAGTTAACACCGCTAAAATAATTCTGTTACAATTAATTTTTACATTTTATTCATTAATAATTCTACTTCTATCACATGAAAGCTTCTGCAAAGAGAAAATTTTTTTAACGATAATTTAAATAAATGACCTACTAAACGCATATTTAACTGCTCTCGACAGGTCATCAAAGATTAGATCCTAATCTTTGATGAATAACAAGTAGGCAGTGGGTGACCTCAAAATATAATTCAATGTAGAAAGGAAGTATGTTTCAAATCATTTCTAATTCTCTTTTCAAATGAAGTAATAGATTTTAAGGAACCTTCAGGAAATTCAACTAAAAAAATTTTTAAATTTGACCTAAAATCTAAAATAATTCTCACTTGAGAATTAACTTGTGCTTCTCGTCCAGTTCCTTGTCAAATATATTATTATTACCATTGCACAGTTTAAAGAAAACTAATTCCAAAAGACTTTAAGTAAGTGCTTCAAAGACAATTATTTTTAAAAGAGTGCCTTGATGAATGAATTTTGGTCTGAGGAGAGTAAAGATGTGTCATTAAAGCCTAACGTACACAACTAATCCTAAGGGAAAAGTTTTCATCCTACTAATTTAATAAAGTTTTTTTTTTGTGTTACACTTTTTTGAAGAAAAGGTGTTCATTCAGATTTGTGGATCAGAAGGAAAGATAATAAATTTATGAATGTTAAATTTTTTTCACTACTATTTAACATGCTGAAACTTCTTTATCTGTAAAACTGAAAGAGAAGATGCAACATACCACGCTCCAACGGTCATGTAAAAGTTTGAAAAAAATATGTTCACGGCAACCGTTTTTGCCAGGTAGCAACTGATCAAAATAGGAGCGTCCCCATCGTGGATTATTACCTTTTAGCCAAATACATGGACCCCAAGTTGTCCATTGGGCGCAATTATCCGCTTGCACTGCATTTCCGAACATTGCTGATAATTGTGCTTCTAAAACTAACCACGAATATATACAATTTTCCTTTTAAAATAGTAATTAATTACTGATGAGTTGAACAATTTTTTTAATGGATATTATTGCATTCTCCTTCCTCCAACAGAATAAGACCATTTAGTGATCCCATGAAGAAATAAAAAACATTGTGAAAGAAGAATGCATGAAAAAGTTACGTTAATAATTTTTAACTGCAATAATTCAAAACCTTGAAAGGATGTGCATTCCCTGCATTCAGTGTTTTAAGCGAAAATGTAATAAGAAGAAAATTACTGGTGAATTCCATCAATCCAGGACAGAGTTTACAGAAAGTAATTAGGAAAGACGAAATGAGCAAGGGATCATTTCAAAGCTACTCGAATACTTCGTACTTGCTTATTTTAAGTACTAACGGAAGTAAGCGTATCTTAACTTGTAAACAAAGTTCAAGTGTACAAAAATAAAGACGATTGGTACAACTGACCAATATAAACAAGAAAAAACAAACTTTGGTCTGACTGAAGTGGTCATCTTTCAAAGTTATGATCAAAATTTGCTCAAAATAATCCAATAAACTTTCCGATATCGTTGAATACTGATAGATCAATTGAAATAAAAAGACCATGCAAATCACTGACCTATGCCACTTGCGGAAAAAGTGAAAACGATGCATGTAATAACAAGCGATGGTATTCCCATTGCTCTGTTGAAGTATCTATAAAATATAAGGCGTAGTTGATGATAAAACGATAACAAAGGGAATGACACCAACAGACGTGGAAAGTTTTGTTACGGTGTCGTTGAGGAGGAAGAAGATGAAGAAAATGAACAGGTACTAATTAATTAATTTACCCACTTCCTTCACTCACCAACAACCACAGTAGCAGTAACAACAGTGATAACAATTGCCAATGTGATGATAGTTGTAACAGATAAAAGTGATGGTTGAACGATCGGAAAAGAAGAGGAAGAGTGGTTAGATGTTGTGATGTCCACATCGTTGATATCCGTTCCGATTCAGTCGTATTTCTCATCTTACTTTACATTGCATGCTTTTATTACTAAAACATTAAAAAAATAACATTTGCGTGAGGATGACCCAAATATCCTACCAACAAACGTCATCGCAGCAATGTCGGATATTGAATACGGACGTAGTTCCTATTAATTTCAAGCTTTCTTATTTGCTTTTTTTTAAAATTAATTTGCTTGGAAGAATGAATAAACGATGTTACACTCTTTTATCACAACTAATTATACCATTAATTAGCTATCGAGAAGGAACGGTATAAGAAGCATAATGCTTCAAATCCTGCCCACTCATAAATGAATTCAGTGAGTGTTTTTTTTCTTTCCTTCGAATGGAACTTGATGGTAGGCGGACGATCACCGTTTCATCTAATAAAGCAACAAGCGGCATATTTCTGCTTCATTTTAATATTTTTTTTCGTTTTAAACCTTTGACATTTTAATATTTCAGAAATTTGTCATTCCTAATGTCCCATATCATGGATGTTACGGAGAAGATCCATCAAAATGAAGGACTTCATCGATTGCAAGACGGAAAAAGAAAACATATGAGACCTGGCAGGAGCAGCAAGGAAGAGATGATAAAGCGATTTTCATCGCGTCTCTTAGCGATGAAACCGCGAAATTCAAGCCGTTCATTCATTTCATTACGATGACTTGTGTCTTTCTTCGTGGTTGAGTAGAGTGTCGCGTGTGCAAATTCAGAGTGAACTTCTCGTGGTACTCGTAAATCTCTAGTTATTAACTCACTTAGCGATGAATTGAATGAATGTTCTTTTCTTCTTTCCTTCGAGTGGAACTTGACGGTGGACGACGAGTCATTTATAGATACGTAGATTTTGGGATGACATAAAATGAGTTGTCCACCTACCGCTGTCTCAATGAGTGAGTAAATTCTATCTCTGACAAAATTAATAGGACGAAACTTTTTAGAGAAAGATGTCATCACTAGAAAGAGCGGAAGATATAGTGCTTCCCGTTTGTGAACAATCGGTAGGCGATGGTGCTTCCACTGGCGCCAACGTTTTGAACTGGAAAGTAAATGTTACACATGAGGTATTTAAAAAAATTCCCATTAATAAAAACTAAATCTTCCATTTCTGAAGTTTCTACCACATCTCGCCATAACTTTTTATGCGAGACATTTAATAATGAATCACGGATAGTTGTTTGCTGCTTCATTTTATGTAGTTCTTCAGTCATTTACAATTTTATTTAATTTTCCACTGCTGCACTGTTACATATAGATGTGGAAATTCAGTGACGCTTGAATTACCTTTGTTGTTTCACTTCAGAAGACGATGGTTAAGAATATGCCCGAATCACCAGATATGAAATTTGCTCGAACACGTTTCGGTCATCTTCTTGATGGAATACGAAGTGGTGAGATTCAAACTGGGATACAAGCTAGAAATCGAGCTAGAAGGTTAAATTGCACTTTATCAGAAGAAATGTTCTGGACTGAAATTCAGGATTCATTATGAAACATTTGACTTCAAGTTCAATAATTGGGACATGCTAGCCAGAACATTTAAATTTAGCTTTGCTAATGTTTTCTTTACAGTCCAGAAGAGATGGAAAGGGACTTGCTTGAACGTCCAAAAAAGTCGTTACGACGTGAAAGTCGACGTGAGTGGTTTCTTACTCTGATTATTAAAAAATTGTTTCATGGTTGTTAATATTTGTTATATTTTGCTTCCCAGGAACATAGAAATTTTGTGTTACCCGCCGCTTGAACATAACAGCCATTATTAAATAATAAAACTGAATGAGTGGTTCTTAGGTCATTGTTTAAACGGAACAACCATTAATCTGTGAAAAGGATATCTGACGAAGCAAATGTGTTCCTTTTTTAAAAAAAAGATATCAAATTAGTTTTTAGGAATGGTTTTCGAGCTTCGCGGTAAACCTTTTGCACTGCGAGATAGTGGCCGTCGAGAGGGCGTGTACGCCCTATGTCGAAATTGGATGCGAGGTAGTGATGATGAACGACCAAGAGAAAAACGAGAAATAGAACATCCAGAACCGCCGGACGACTCACTTGTAAGTCCCATTTGCAATTATTTTTTGATTTATATTAATACTTCTTCGCTGACGCTTTTTGAAGTAATTATTCTGGTAAATAATTTTCAGTATCCTCCCTTTTTGTTGAAAATATATTGAAGCAGAATTTCTCTATATAAGGTTCGATCCTGTTACTTCAGAGCTGTAAATTTTTATATTTATGATCGAAGTGGGTTGAAAAATGGTGGGAGTGACTTTTGTGATCTTGAGATAGGAGTAGCGTGATTTTCAACAAATTGTGATGGGAAAAAAATGACCAATACAAAGATGGCGTAAAGTGTTATATCTGTAAAAATGGTCCTTGTTCCAATTAATTACAATCACATTTAGGACTTATTGGCCACAAAAGAAATTTACGCATTGCCACGACCGCATGATCGTATCCGGATAGAACCAGCTCCTCCACCGTTATACATCAGTAAGAAAATCAAAGTAGATACAACGAGCCCCAAGGAGCTCTTGGCCGTTTATTTACCACATTGGAAGAGAATCAAGAAAAAGTTAGTCCCCTTAATTCAGAATAGAATGTTTAGGGAATTGGAAGATATTTCATAATAGATATGACTTTTTTTAAATATCTTTTGATATCTCTCTGTTTCATACATAGATATCAAAAGATATACAGTTTTAGCAAACTGATGAATACCTCATTCTTCCCGTTTCTGATTTACATGTTCGGCTATTTCGATAGAAAGGGAATCTGATTTGAATATTTCAGCTGGAACGAGTACTCTCGAATTCGAGACCGGAGATATCAAAAAAGCATTAGATTACTGAACACTGTATTCAGTATGAGTCAGCAAAATAGTATTATATGAATATACTGCACAATAGTATTATATGAAAATAACATTTTTCGAAGTAAAAGTATTCTATGCCAAACATATATGTATCGCATCTGGGTGACTTTGCAACAAGTCATGCAACAGCTGAACCTTTCCCAATTTATTCGAAATCTACGTAATCAATTGGTGTTTTGCTAACGGATTCATATAATTTTTTCTTCACTTATATACCATTTTTGTTAAAGATCAAATGTAGCCTTCCCAATAGTTTCTGGTTTGATCAATAATAGCAGCTATTCAAGGCAGTTCCATTCTAGCGTATTTTCAGCTTCGGTGGTTTAGTACAATATCAAAAATGGGAAATGTTCTAAAAATAGCATAAATAAAAGTTATATAATTACGGATGACTTTAATAAAGCAGCTGAAATGGTAATATAAGGTTGCCTAACAGTTATCACTATCCGAGCTCAATTCGTTAACTGAATCGACATTATAATAGGATATTTCGCAAGTATGTGAGTCAGAGTGAACGTAATGTTATCCCAAAAAGAACTACCTTAATAACGCCCTTTATAACCGGAGCCGAAAGAAAAGTATAGTCTAAATGTATGAGTGTTGCCGGTCTGCGAAGTTAAAAGCTAAAAAGAATTAGCCAGTCAGAATATTTCTTTCTATTGGATTACAAGCAAAATCGAGTAATTTCTATTCATAGCAAGCAATGACAATAACTTTCCGAGAACATCGATCATAGAAGACCAAATATGCTTAAAACCAAATCAGTTTCAGAAAATACCCAGGAGAGATTTCAAGCTGTTTGAAGTGATTTAATTGATCGAAAATGATGAAATAAAACAGCATGAGAAGGAATCCCGTCTTAATTTTTGCTGTTAATTCATTAAAAAAACAGGGAAACGCATGCTCGTGACAAGGCCAAGACCGCACGAATTGGAAAACTGTATGCCATTAAATGCTCATGGTGGGTCAATCCTTACCAAATGAAAACAGAGGTAATGGTTGTATAAATGCCATAAAGACCTCGAGCGAAATAGCTTTTTCTTAAATATGATATCTTGGATGCCATCTAAAAATTAAAATCTTGGCAGTCTGGGAATTCAAGTTCAAGAAAACGGCAGCGGTTAAGGACAGGTAATTCTGGTTCTTATTCACATGTTTTCAACAATCACTTATTTGCCAACAAAAACCAGCTGTTGGAACGAGCGATGCACAAATCGAGTCGCAAAAATGATAAAGACAAAAGTGCTAAGACCACCCAAAATTTACAGAGAATGTGGAGAATTCGTGAAAAAAATTTGGACCTTTCCACTGAGTTTTCAATTTGGTACGTCCATTATCCGCCGACAGAAACTGAGAATTGTTGTTCAAAGATTAGTGAACTTATACGTGCTCCGAAACAGTTCACTCGAGTTCAAATTTTTTCCGAGCACACGACAATTGAATAAATAACGATTACCAGCTTGAGGGCATTTTGTTGTGCTTAAAATTCCACAGAGAGCTGAGTACGATGACGTTTATGACTCTCAGTATGCATATTTCGTTAATAGAAAAATGCGGTGTTCAGAATTTGGGCAAATATCTTAACATCCTAAGAAAGAACTGTTTTACTATAACAATAAATTTTCAAAAACAAACGATCAATGATACCAAAAGTTTTAGAGAAAAACTCAAAGGTAGATATCGCAACAATGGCATCACGCATTTTTGGAAAAGTGACTCCGAAAAACGTTGGTTCTGGGATAACTAACAAAAAGATGAACGCTACGAACAAAAGAAGTGACGTTAATACTTTCACTTTCTGCTTGCTTACAGATAACAGAGCTAATGATATCTGCATTTTCTAATCTTGTTTCCTTTGACGTACACGCCTTACTTTCGGGGAATTATGATCTCCATTTCTCATTTCCTCACTGGACGATGCTTCCTGCAATGATTCATTCATTTTTAATTATAAAGCTTTTCAGTTGCCCTAATATAAATTTAGTGTACCGCAGATACCAAATTTAACTGACTATTTCTCTATTGAAACTTAACCCATCGACATAAGCACAAGAAAAATTCTCCAGAACACGGAATCCTCGTTAAGGTATTTCTTAATTCATCTTTAACATTTTTAATAAGTCAAAAAAATAGAAAGAGCCTCAAGAATTCACTTTCTCAAGTACAGCGCAAATTACAAAACATAAAAATGATTATTTATGTCTACCTTTTCCATGTGAAGACGATTTGGTGATCGAGAGGGGGCCCGTTTCTTTTCTTTTATATTGTCATCATGTGCTTCAGGTTCCTGTGAACTGCGCTCTATAGATTCATCATCGTCGCCAACAAGGTCCGGCACTTCATCGTCAGGATGTGCCTTCAAAAAAAAAATAAAGTATAGCCCTATTTGGAAAAAGAATTCTCCAAAAAGATGAAAAAATCAAAAAGAATTCGATATAATTAAAAAAAAGCATTTAAATAATGTTTAATTCTAAACGAAGTTTCTACGTGACTTACTTCATCAGTTTTCTTATAGTCCTGCGTGATGGGGCGACTTGTACGTCTGACACAAATAACAGTTGTGATGATCACTGGTATAAGAATTGATAGTACATAAATAATCCACAACCACGGCCGTTCCTCTGTCGCTGATACCAGCTTACTAAATATTCCTTGATCAGACGAGGATATGCTTTCGTAGGCTGCCTCCTATAAGTTGAATAATGAATAATCAAGAGTTATAGTAGACCTAAATTTAGAAATGGACCTCCTACAGAAGCAATCTCTTCAAATTCCTTCACGAACATTATTTTATAAGAATGAAGCACCTGAGCAACTTTAACTTTGAAAGTTTGCTGAGCAAAGTTAAAAGCCGCATTTTCATCATCTCCGACATAAATATTATCAAAGATGATGTTTGCACTCATCGTCCAGAGTTCAATTCCAAGCGCTGTAACAGGCTGTAGTTGGGAGTATGGATGAGGTTCGAAATAATTCGGATTCTCGATTTGTTTTGGTTTCCACTTCCCTTTATAATTAGGATTTGCAATGCGTGGCGGTTTCCACTTTCCCTAAAAGACATAAAATCATTGTATCCCTTTCAACTTTAGGTCGAACGAACTTTTCAATTGCGTCATTTTATTTGTACGAAAGTTTGAGGCAAAATACAAAATGTTTGTACAAAACATCATTGCATAATATTTTATATATTACTTCATCTGATACTTCGAAACCATACTTTGGTTTAAACTGGCATAAACTAACCGGCTGATTTTGGATTCAGCAATTAAATATACTTATGAAATACATTTACCAATTTAGTCATGAAAATATAATACGAAACTCTAAAATCGAGTTTTACCAAAGTCAGTTGATAATCAGTACAAGTTATAGTAAATAAACAGGAATTCAAAACTTACTTTGTAATTTGGATTGTCGATCATTGGTTTTGTCCACTTACCGCAACCACTCCGATCCTTACACTTTGGGTTATCGATTTTCGGTGCTTCCCACTCACCATCCATACTATCATCCCAGTCCGATGGCTTCGATGCATTTGGATCCGAAATTAACGCTTCCTCTTCTTCAAGCCAATCATCAGGCATTACAGCATTTGCATCTTCAACTTTTCGAGGAGCATTTTCATCCCTTAAATAATAGAAGCAATGTATCAGAACAAATTCAGCAACAGTAGTAGAGTGAAGGACACCAAGTAAAAAAGCTTTCGATTTTTAAATCTTATTTAAGCTTCCACCGAAGGTCAATCAGTTAAATATCTATAATAACGCCCGAATTATGTGAACTTGTTATTTCAAAAGTGTTTTCAAAAGTGCTGCAGAAATCGAGTTGCAATTCGGTATGAATGGTTAACAAACTTCTGATTTGATCTCATATTGAGCTACAATAGCAAATTCTCCGGAGTAACTGAATATAGTTTTATCCCTCACTAACTAATATTATAACACTACACAAAAAATTTACCAGTCATCAGGTTTTTTAACATTTGGATCATCGATTTTTTCGCGTTCATCCCAAGTTTCAGGCTTTTTATCTGCTGGGTCATCAATTACAGTTGGCGGGGTAATTGACGGCTCGAGGTCCTGGAAAAAAAAGTGCCGTGAAAAAAGTCCATTTCTCAGTTTTAAAATTTTCGCTTTCATAGAAATTTCCATGTTCAAATAACGCGAAAGAGGACCCTAAGAGATATTTTAAAATGTCTAAAGAAATCTGAAAAAAATACAACTAAAAAACTTACAGTAACCAGACTACCAGACATAATTTTACTTTCATCAATTAGCACAGTAAATGTTTCATCTGGGCGAACAATCAGAGTGTACAAATGGGTTTTGTGATCATCAAAATATGTTGAAACTGATTTGGATGGTTGTTTCGCATGGTGTTCCTAAAAAATATGCATAAAAAACAACTCTTTAAAAAGTGGATTTTCTTAGTAGTCACTTTCTCGCAGCCAATCTAAAATTTGTGGCCATACTGATTAGGCAGCCATTTTTTTCTGAGTGTGTCCAGCAGAGTTGGATACACCGGAAGTTAAAATTCAGAAAGCATCATCTAAGTCAGATAGTCCTAGCCACTCTTAATTTGATTATAGATAAAATAACCGAACTGTTTTATAATAAGCACTATGATTTTTCTCAGAATGCTTGTATACAACACTTGTAATGTAGCGGAGCTATCCTTTAGAGACTTACATTCCGCTGCCAGCTTATGTTTGAAGCACTCACATTTTTGTTTATGAACCATAACTGATAATGAAACATATTTGAACTAACGGAGATAGTGCCGTTTTTGGGATTTCTGAAGCGAACAATAAACAAAATACTGGATTTAGCACCACATTTATCAGGTCCAAACAGTATTGTATACGGCGTTTTATCTGTAAATTCTTCCAGCGCCTCTATGCCCTCTGTTAACAATTTCACGTAGCCACCACCACACTCTTGTCCCTCTTCGTACTTTACTTCGTACCTGAAAAAAGTATTTATTTATATAAACCCACTCAAAGTAACAATATACTCGATTGAGGAACTAACCCAAAAAACTAATGCGAAAAAATTCGCATTGCTGAACTAAAAGGTTCACAAAAATTTCAAGCAATCTTCCATGTGTAGCATAGTAAAATTTAAATTATAAACGATTAATCGTTAGTCACTGCAAAAGTTTCACGCAAAGAACGATTATTATCAAATCCTCTTCTGCGAATAATAGACTCACCATTGACACAAACAGTGGCTTATTTTTCTTTCTAGCAATTTTATAAGAACTATCCCAAAATCTCTCGAACGTGCTATAAGACATGGAATTTGATCCTGATTTCATCTATTTGTCTAAACTATCCTCTGTAAGCTCGAAACAATTCCATAATAACTTTTTAATAATTCTACAACCAGGAAGTACTTAACCAAATGTTAGTAAAAGCGAAAGTTTCAACTATATATTATTTTACTTTAACAAAAACTAACTGCACAACTAAAGGTTTGCCGTCAAATTTGAATGGCCGACTAAATTTTGCAGCAATCGCATGATGTCGTGCTTTGGTCTTTACAATTAATCCGAAATCATTATCGATTACAACTACAGAGGGAGAACCTATTTCCCATTCACCTGAAAATTATTTACATTAATATAATCCCTTTATCAACTGCCAAAACCAACTAAACAATTGAGGCCATTCGTTATAAACAAATTTAAAACATACAAAGAAGTTACGAAATCACTTGTTCGTTATTTATACATAAGCGAAACCTGCTATTTTACATTTTAAGATGTATTTTATCACACTTACTATCACGGCTAATCAGAACATTATTAACCTTTACCTTCTAAATAAAAAATGAAGTACCAAAGTCCTCATATAAAAATAAAATGACAGTACCATTGAATTTGGCTATCGAATCTTCTACATTATCTTTTTTGCCCTTTGATGTGAACCATTTCCTACCAATTGCGTTACGATTGGAGAACCAGTCTATCAAGAGAGGCGAACCGGAAACCTCTGGTGTTTGAAATGGTGGTGGTATGTATTCCTAAAATAATATAAATCTTCCTTCCTAAGTCTAAACTTGAAACATATTTAGCACTGCTCACCTCTAACACAGGTTCATGGAAGACAAAAAATATATAAAATCCAAGGTGTTACGCAACACGTCATCCTTATGACATCTCGACATATGCGAACGCCAAAACATTCATGTTTTGCAACACCGCTAACAGAATTAGCAAGAAGGCAAAAGCATGAGCGTACTAAAAGCACGAACAAACATGAGTAAAGGACAAAAATGCCTAATTATATAAACTTTCATTTATTACTTTCACTACCGGTAGGAACTGAAGTGCACTGAACATACCATTTAATCCAACAATTTTTATTTAAGAAATAATGTAAAGACTTACAGGTTTTACACTCTTTTCTTCGTCATCAAATACATTCTTTTCATCAAAATCGTTATCATTATTGTCAGTCTCATCATGGGCCGCACATGTTGCTAGTAACAACCCAATCAGCATAAAACGTAACCACCAAAGTCGACGCATATTTCGCCTGATTTTCAATTTAAAGAATAAAAAAAATGAAAAAAAACAAATAAAGAATTTAGCAACTTCGCAAGCCTTTTAATATTTACAAAGCAATCAGTTTCATAGGAGCAAAGTACAAAGTAATTGATGCAAAGCAATTCAGAAACTGAATGAATCATTTACAAAAAAAATGACCCAAACATAATCACATTCAGGCTAAAAATGAAATGGTTAGCTTACAGACCATACGACCGACCATCGTGAAACCATTCCTCACGCATTTCACCACCAGTTACTTCGAAAAGCCTTGCACATCTTTCCTAGCTTACTATTGCTAAGGTGACGTGTATCAATGTGCCCGACAAAAGGCTCTATTGAAGGGCCGACCACCAAATACTATAAAAATGATGAATCATGGCAATACAAATTAAACTAGCTGTTTATATCTTTCTGCTTATCGGTGGGCGATCCATTGACAGCGACACGACCACAAATGGAGTCCAGTGGCGAACCACTGATAAAATGATGAATAGACTACCCGCTTGACGCATCACTGGGATGAGAGTTG
The DNA here is from genome assembly GCA_013365375.1 of Litomosoides brasiliensis. Lineage (NCBI taxonomy): Eukaryota > Metazoa > Nematoda > Chromadorea > Rhabditida > Onchocercidae > Litomosoides > Litomosoides brasiliensis. Next base: position 130,135 of record JABVXW010000112.1, on the reverse strand, counting down.
CATGTAGAGACAACCTACCCTAATCTTTCGATTATTCCAAAATCACTTCTAGCAGAGACTAGTCCTCAGCACCAGGAGTTACCTACGTCTTGCGTAAATCGAAACTAATATAACCGCTTATATCGAAGAAGTGTAGGAACAGTTTATTATATTGTTTTAAATAAGTTACCGGAAAGCGACATAAATAATGTTTGAATGAACGATACATAGCAGTGGTTTATCACCACATGCAGCAGTGGAACCATGACGCTTAATTTTTCAGAAAATTTTAATTTCACTTTTATGCACTAATAAAAACCGTACACAAATCGAGAAAATTTAGAAAAACAAACGAACAAACTAAAACAAAGCATAAAACACCAAACAATAACATTTCCATTAAGCATAAAAGATGTGTTTTTTGAAATGTATGGAAAAGATCAGAATTTCGGAAAATAAACGACAATTCATACAGAACACCGAAAGGTAACAGCAGAAACATGTAACGCCTGTATACGTAAAGAGTATTTAGAACTTACAGTAAGACACATTTGAAATGTCACACAGAAACGTCTTAACAGAACGCTCTATGTGGATATTCTTCATGTCACAAAAGGCAAAACTTCTCTTTCAATTTTAGAAAAAATTCTCCATACAAAGATTACGAAAATTTCTCATGTTTGTATCAGTACTGCAAACAAGTGATTTCTCTGACCTTTTGGCTAAACAGCCTGCAGACTCAGCCCATTTAGGATGATTGTAAAATTTTTTTACTTAGCATATATTTGAAAAAAAAGAAAAACATTTAAAAGTTTCTTGCGCATACAACAATCTCAATTAATGGAAAAGCCAATTAATATCACTGGAATAAAATGACCTGCTATTCAAATGATGCTTATGAAAACTGCAGACTGTGCACGTGCTACTCACATACAAATTTTTAAAATTCCAAAATCCCTGGAAGCTTGGATCTATAATAAATGCTAGACCATTTGCAAATATATTATGCGGGAAAAGAATAGAAAAAGTAAATAAGATTCCAAAGTTGCCACAAAGCACCCGCTAACCTTCACAATTTGAAGCCACATTTTATTTTTGTATTTGGGTATGTGTTGAAGTAACACAAGCTCGTATGGAGGCAGATCGCATATTATTGATGCTGCAAGAAAACGATCACAGCGAAATTCCCGAACCTGTATTCTATAAGGCAGGCACTATCACATTGAACGTAAAACTTCGTTGACAATGACTAATACAAACCCAAACACAAGCCTTACAGTGACAAAAATGTAAAACATAATAAATGACATAAAACATCTGCATGCAGAAAAGAAATATCTAAGCAAAAAAGAAAACAGATTGCTGGATGAAACAGAATGAGACGTATATCCTCTGCAAAAAATCCCTTTGATCAACAGTAAATAAGCAATGTGCCACTACTGCGAGATGTGAGCGGAAAAGCTACCAATAACTAGAAAATGCTTTAACTCAATATTCACAGCTCTCTCCTCCCATTCTTCCTGCTCACACTCTTTGCTATAATAATAATAATAAATAATAATAATAATAATAATTAATAATAATAATAACAATAATAATAATGATAATAATAATATAATAATAATAACCATAAGCCATTTCATCATCTTCCAACATTTTTTTTATTTCACAATATTTCACTTAATGCTTAATGCAGATGTTTTCCAAATCAGTAGTTTATTTATTATGAGAAATCTAAGAATTCGAGTTTTTGAAAACTAGAAACAAAAAGATAGAGTTCTTTCCAATTATGCAGGAAACTAAATCTTCGAAAAACTAAAAAAAATCAAAATGAACAAGGATAACCGTTTTCTATGTCAAGTACTGCAATAAAATTTCCAACTATCAAAGAGCTATCCATTGCCTGAATCAACCTCCTTAATACCGGCAAAACTGCATCACAGTAGAACAGTATCAGAGACTTAAATACCGGCAAAACTACATAATTTGGAAATAGAACTTGTAGGACTTAGTTTCACTAATATGAATTAAAAAAAATACGGAATCTAAAGAAAGAATAGGAAATAGAATTCAACACTAATGTAAAGAAGACGGAAAAAATGAACAGAAAGACAATTAGACTACTAAAATTCAGAACCAAATTACAACACACATAAGAATTTACAAACTGTATTCGAATTTCAATGCAGCTGAACAGCAGGAAGTATATATGGTTTTAATTTACCTCCTTCATTTCTTTATCTTTAAGATCAAAAAAATTGCATGCCGCAAAAATCTTAAAAGTGGTAGAAAAAAAAGGAAGTGTTGTACTATTCCTACTCATGTCAAAACATGCCCGCAATAATCTGCAAAAATCAGTGTGCTATGGAAATTGACAAGATTTTTGACAAGAAACATCTATGAAACGACCAAATTCACCAAATTAAAACGCGGCAAAACCGATTCAGGATTTGAGAGGCGCAAGAGAGTTGAATAAGGTAGAAAAGCTTATATATGAATTAAATATTGATGCACAATCACTACAATTTTAAAAAGAATAGTGAAAACGTGGCAATATAAAGCAATCATTTGTGACAACAACATGAAATATATCACGTTTCATCATGTAAAATACATTAAATGAAAAAATTCAAGAATCAAGTAATCTAAAAACAACATATTAAAGTATACAAAACCCATAAATAATGTGGCAAGTTGAAATAAACAAAAATTATTTCAGAAATTATTTTCATATAAAAAAGCAGTTGGGAAAATCAGGAACAAGCAACCAATAAACCATAATTTTTCGAAAAACTGTATTAATGTCTTGATAGTAAGAGAAAACACAAAAAGAATGCACCATTAATTAGGTACAAGTACATCTGTAGCAAATGGAGACGCAAGTATAAGCAAAGGAAACTTGCAAAAAGGATACCTGGAACAGCTGCCTTCAGCATATTGTATTATTTCTTAATACCAAAAAACTGCATAAAAGAACAATCTTAATATAACACATAATCGATATGATATTTACTGTTAAAATTATAGAAATTTCATAAAAAAATGACGTTAAATTCATAGTAAAATTTCAACTCACCTGTTAGTATGACAACAAATAACAATAAGCTCTTCAAACAAAAGACGTTAGGGATGACCAACTACTGGTAATAGTGCATTTGGTATTGATGGTGGTCGATTTTGCAGCTCATTGAAAGCATTTTCCAGACACCGCCGTAAATCTGTGTACGACACTACAAGGACATTTTCACCATCACGTGAAACCAACTGAATTTTCTCATTAACACCAGCGTCTAGCTGAAAACAATCTTTTCTCGAAAAACCAATAATCAAAAATCGCTAAAATAGAAAGTGTCAAAAATTAAGCGGGTGATGAAAACAACTGATAAATTGCAAAAAACGCCTGAATGAGAAATAATGACAACTAAAGAATAATAAATCGGGAACAGTAAAATCATGTTAAGAAACTGCTTTTCAAACAACAATAAACTTGAAATCACAATGTAACAGACTTCTCAATGACCAGAATACAAGAATCATACCATAACATACATGATATGCTTAAGATTAATTAAATAGCAGCAAGTCGGAAAATCCGAAAACAAATCAGTAACAGGATAACTGTTGGACCAAAAAATCGCTGAATTCCATCAATTTTTCTATCACACTAAAACTAATACCTAACTAGCTACAAGTTGAGAACAACCTTATTTAAAGATGTGACGATATGTGCCATATCAATCCACGGTTTACCAGTTTCAGTTATTTGATGAAACAAATAATCTCGGAACAACTTTAACAAATACCGATCACCCGTCTCGCTCCATGACATGTCCATTTGAAACCTGAATTAAAACTTCTTATAAATACCAGTCGTTACCAAGGCTTTACTCAATTTTGCATGATTTTGATAGCTAGCAAAGGCTATCATTTTCAAACTGCTCCAAGTAATGCTCTAGAACAAATATATAAATGATGTTTCAATACTTAACCGTTTCGATAAGGACAAAATGGAATTTTTCAGTTGCTCAGAACAAAAAAGTTCTGAAACTTAAGCAACAAAAAACATTTAATTCAAAAAAATTAGTACAAATTATTCCGGAAAGCAAAAAAAACTTACTCTGCTCGCTCAGTAATAGTACTTAATTTACACAACAACCGGAACAACCGACCATTTTCTAATTCCTTTGATAATTCGTTTTCCAGAAGATCATTTTTCATTTGGGTCGTTTCAAGCTGTGCATAGAAACGAGCACCAATCATTGGCATAACTTCGTTGATAGAATGTGGACGCTGAGTTGAAGCTTGTAACAAAAGCCTAAAAGTAACCTCTTCTTTTACAACAGGGGTACACTGTTTATGAGATGCCTGTCAGAAAATGATAAGGTATGGCAGAGTTTTAATTCAACTGAAGAGAATAGAAGAATAAAACAACAAACATCAGAGTCCAACACATAAACATACGTGATAATATTCTTTAAATCGGTGGTACATTGCTGATTGATAATGCTTATACTGTTGCTAATATTTTCACGACGTGTAGCATGTAGTGAACCCATTGCCAATGCAATTAGCACGCGACCAAGGCCATTAAGATCATCTTGCTGAAAAGGGAATTCCTACTGATCACCCCACTTCTTACTTGCATTACTCTAGAAAATTGAGAAAATGAATGTTCCTTTTATAGCTACAGCAATCATTAGTCCTTTATTTACACCATCAAGAACTGACAGACAACTCACCTGGTATAACTGTATGGTATGATCATTTCCAGGACTGATAACATCCAGAATACCACAACTGCTCAACATCACTCTGAAAGAAGCAAAAATGACTGGTAACCAAATTATAAAATTACCAAATTACAAATTATAAGTTCGAAAATACCAAATTTCAACAATAGTTAGACCCTACATTTACAGCTACCAAGTTTCTAGACCAAAATTTTAAAACATGACATCATTTTTTTTTTATTTTAGGTAGAATATGGGCAATAAATCAATAGCTTTTGGAAAATACACGACAGTCTCATACACTAGTTTTTATTCTTAAACACGTCCTTCTTAATTCGATATTGTCGCTTCACATATAATATCACCACAACGTGAAAAAATGCGGTTAAATTTTAATGTTAAAACTGGAAACGCAGTCAAAAATCCGTGAAATACTTGCTTGGTTTTATCAAAAACAATGATTTTTGATGGATCGACAGTTCGTGCAGCCATACCAGCGGAGTGTATGGCCCTAAGGGCCGATGATAGTTGCACAATATAAGACCACATTAAAGATTCCTGTACCACAGGACCACCTCCTGAGAGATTTGCAATTGGTCCTAATTTTGAGGAACCTGTGTAAGAATGCGCTGATCAGTCTGTTAAAGTAACAAATAAACTCTGTATCTATCATAAAGTCTTTCACAATAAATTTTTTCCCTTACCGAACTAACATCAGCTATCATGTTAGTTTTAAGTTCCCTCTTTCAAAATCCTTCTCTGCTAATCTCACAAACAGTTGGGAAATATAAACTCTTTACTAGAGCGCAAACACTCAGGAAAACTGATAGCATGAGTGCTCTTTCAATTGCCGGAAGTATCTTATAAATAAGATATAACTCTCATACCATTGAGTCGATTGTTCAGATGTCGATTTTTCAGTGTTTCCGAAAGTGGGTGATAATCATAAGCAAATAGCAGCGCTGAAATGTTGCACCTAATTTTTCTCTCCTGCACAGTTCCTTCCATCCCTTATACAATACTAAACAAAATTTACAAGTGAAACCGCAACGAAATAAAACTTTTTGGATATTCTTTCCAAATTCATGAATAAACTTCAACGGCATAGCAATGAACATATCTGAACGTCTTCTAGGAAAAAATTAAAGATTATCTTAAGCTTTTGCTTCATATCTTTTGTACCAAGATGACACCAAAAATAAAAACTCACAATGATCGCCAAACTGACGAGTTTGTATAACATCTCTCAACTGCACAACATTTACATGCATTAATTTCTTCCAATTATCAGCCAATGACAATTGTTTCACTGCATTCACTCGAAAATCTGCAAAAACAGCAAAAAAACAGGGAGAAATATTAAAAAAAATCATCTAATGGTTGTCAAAGTGTCGTATGCTGAATAATAAAAGGCAGTTACAACCCCAACCTTCATTTCAAATTGTTATGAGCTCCAAAAACGACAATTTCTTGGCTTCTCAAGAATTTTGAAAAATATCAGATATTTATTTTATTGAATTAGCTTGTTTATCGACATGCTCACTTCTGAATTACCTCACTATCTGAATTATCTCGCAAAATGAGAATTATCTCATTACCTTAACACATTTTATACAACTATTTAAGGAAATAAAAAATTAGACAAGGTCTCCTCTCTACTCCACTATTTTTTTTACGAAATCATTAAGCTTACTATGAATTCGCCTTAAACAGTACGGCATTCCATCGCGTCCATTGATTGCTTTGTAGACTGTTGTAACGTGTGACCCGATAATTCCCCTTTCCGTATGCCCACCCACAAATTTGACATTTTCAAGTGGGACAAGATTCTGGAAATATTCCACATTTTGCGGGATATCAGGATAAAGCGATGGTTCTGCACGACACTGTATAGCAAGCTGTCGTTGCAATAGTTCCTGAAATGCACATAGTAACAGTTGTATGTACATGTGCAAACTTCGGTGCAAGGAATAACTTTGTCGTATTTGCATCCACTTGATGTTGTATCACATATTTGCATCCATTAAATGTTTTTCAAATAGAACTGAATATAAATTAAAATATAAAATCTTCTGCTACAAATTTGGTACCATTTTTAGCTCAGGTGGTGTGAAATATGAAAGTCCTCGTGGCGATTTGTATTTACCAATATGTGGCAATGGACCATGATAGACAAAATTACCATTTGTTGTCTGAAAAAATCATTATAAAAGAAACAGAAGAACAACGGAGGCAATATTTTTTTTTCGAGGAAAAAGTAAAACGATGAAATATATTAAACGTATAAAAACGATAAATAATTACCGCAAAAACAACAAATATTTTAAAACAACGAGATCCCCCATAATGGACTACAATAAAGGTTTCGACATCTATCGGTTAGTTTGTTTTAAATAGTTAAGCTTCACATTTCCCCTTCCTTCATAGTCCACAGCCTAATAGAACATCTACATTAACCTTGCTAGGTCCAATGAATATACCTCAAATACACTTGCACAAACATTATCAACTAAATAATTTGGAACTGAAGGAATTTACCACGTATATACGGTCGTCTTTCTGTGGAATAGAAGACTGTCCATCAGCAGCAGTAGAATTTGTTGTTGATGGTGTAAAGAAGTAGGTTGTCCCACCAAAATTTTCTTGCTGAAAAATAACATTACTGAAGTATGGATATTATTGCTGAAGCCTGCCCACTTATTCTTTCCGAGCAAAACTTCAATTACAATTTCTTTTAGAAAAAAACAAACCATATAGTTTGCAGTAGTTGAACCACAACTTTCTTGGCTTATGTGACTACTTGGTCTCATCGGATCGTGAATTATCGGAGAGGCAGTGACCGCTTGTGTTACATTAGCTCAAAAAACAAATATAAGAATAGAAAAGAGCAAAATATTAAAAAGTATGAGAAGCAATTCAAGATATTCAAATGACCACATGGAAATGATATAAAATTAATAAAAGAAATTCTGTCAATCAGTAATTTAAATAAGTTACTCAATACATGCTGCAATTTATTTTCGGATATCCCGCTATAGATAACTAATTATGGAAATTATGAGTAAGAATGAAATGTGACCATCCGAATGACTTATTACAGAAGCGCACTGCTAAATAAAGCTCATGCATTGCGATCGATTATTCCTCAATAGCAACTAAAGCGAATGACATAAGCAGTCCTTACAGTAGTTAAATGATCGTTGCGATGATGTTGGAAAACCATAAGGCATAGCTGATAAAGATGGATTTTCTTTTTCATCAGTTAATCCCATTGCAGCAAAAGATGACGTAAACTGAGGCAGCTACAAAATTACTTTTAGAAAATAAGTTCAGCCAGTATAATATATTATCATGCTTTCAAAAGTTTAATGTGTTCATACTCAGGAACAATTCCAAAAAATTATGTAACAAAACTCGATATATGCAGAAAGTAAACTATATTTTTAATTATCTCCTAGCATTTACCATCAATGATTTTATTATGAGTTTTTCTAGTATTCATGACTCCGAAGATACAATGCGTTCGGTATTACGCGAATTTAAATGGAAGATTTCTCTGAAACTGTCCAAGCTAGACTCCTCGGTATTACGCTGAACTTATGAAAGTGTGTTCCATATCTCTCGTACTGTTACATGCAGAAAATAAAAAGAAATAATTAAAGATATAACCAACATTGCTGGAATGCGAAGAAAGATGATTGTTGAAGGCATAAGGACTCGCTATGGTCGCTTGGTTTGGTGGCATTCCTGCAAAAGTTTACGGTAACCTAGTAATATCGTACGGAACAGCTTGTTGCATTGGTTCCTGGTCTATCCATATAACAGCATTCATTTTTACAACCTCAGTATAACAAATTCAGCCAATCAATGGCAAATAATCGAGCCCTTTCCTGGTATTTTGTTAAGTGTTGTGATTTAGAAATTCTGAACTCTTACGGTTAGTCCAATTAGAAGGTCGCGGTACTTGCTGGGTGTTGTTTCCATGCAGATATTGCGCCAGACGTGAACCTGGAGGCGGTGGATGCTGTTCGTAACTGCTGAACAAATCAGAGACTGCACCGCTTCCACTTCCACTTTGCATCACTGAATCATTCCATGATCAAAAGTAAGCCTAATGCTGCCGATCACGCACTTATTAATGAAACTAATGAAACCGTAGCATTTTTAAGAAGAACCAAAAAAGAACTCCAATGCTTCCCAAGGTTACCTTCCTGCTTGTTTAACCCCAAATCAATTGCGCCATGTAGTACGTTAACACATGCTAGAAAGCTTTTATATTCAGTAATCTTGCACGGAAAAACTAAAACCTATTCATCCGAATGATGACAACCTCTCACTGAGACCTAGCTTGTACACTCGTGACTTAAAAGCAGAACGCCACGTAGTGTTGGGTTAAAGCTGCCACTAACGAAGCTCAATTTCATGCGGTCCGTCATTCTTCCTCTCAGCGATACTCAACGAAATTGTTTCTGAAATTATGGTATAAAATTGCTGAAATGCTCAGTAGTTACAAGAAGCTAGATATAAACGATCCAAGTGGAAGTCCAAATTAACCTCAGCGAACAACTCATAACGGTACTTCTTTCCCCTGTTACTTTTCGCCATCGTTCTCCCATTTTTCTTTTCCGAACAAAAGTGAATAATTGGAAGTAAGGGAAGAACATATAAGAGAACGGATTATTGAAGGTGATTTATTCGTAGCAAAGTTAGGTGAATCCATACATGCTAATTCATTAGCACTCAGTCCTGAACCTATACCAGCAACCCGTTCCTCCTCTTCATTCAATTTATGCAAAGGTGGGCTTCTACAGTTGCATACTGAACCCAACGAGCGATATATTTCTAATTTGAAACGGGCGGGATGTGGAGGATGTACCAATCGATGAGTTCGCTAATTATTTTTGGGTTGTTTGTTTCTTCAGTCAATTCCATCCTTGAATTCGTAAAGATGTGATTTGTTAAATTTCTTAATTTATGAGAAATTAAAAAGACAATGCAATCTCCTGCTAAACATGTTAATTTCCCATTAACAGTGAGCGTACTTGCTGGCCTGCCATTTTTCTCGGGTGCCGATTTGATATCCTCAATCGTGAAATATTCTAAATTTCCCAGTCGCTTACTTGTAATCCTGTGGTTTTTACTGTAATAACTGAGATGGAATGATCACTACTTCATCATGAACTAGATGTATATCGAATTCGGAAAAATTAAAGAGTCACTGCAAAGATGAGGCATATAAATAGAAATGAACGCAAAGGACGGAGATTGTCTACGAAAATTACTGTTTCGTCCTGACTGTTCAGTCCAGCGTATTGCATTTTAGCTCTTAGTTAACTATTATTTTGTCCCATTTTGACGGTATATGGTAGATACCCCTTTAACTATAAATAAATATAATTGTTATAGGTAATATAATCATACAAAATCGTGATAATGTAATAACATCCAAGACCGTGTATGATCATAGTAATACGTAACGAAACCTAAGATAATGTGATTCATCGAGGAAGATTTTGCTTAAAATGACTTACTACAAAATAGTGAAATTCCCTATCATATGCCGTGGCATTAAAAGATACCGATACTTATGGATGATGAAATAAGTATGTCATTAAGATCCCTTGATGAATGATGATGATGCCAACCTTAGTTTTGTTAAAAGATTTAAAGAATTTTTCTAAACGTTAAATGTCAGTACATTGGCAGCTGTGCGACCTCGTCGAGGTTAATTAATATCACATTGCTTTCGAACTATTAATTGCTATTACGTGGCAAAAATTTTACCCGGTTATAACTTTTTTATTGGTAATACTATCATAAAATTCTTATCTATTTTCGAATCTGCAGATTATAAAGAGTTTTAACAGTCAAGGTTAAACGATCACCAATAAAGTATGGAAGATGAAGACCCCGATTTAGCTGTAAGTTTTTTAACGTAGATTACTCCACCAATAAAATTATTTGGTTCTTTCTTTGAGAGTGGTCTCTATCAATTCCTACTACATATTTTCCTTAAAGGAAATATTTCACTTGGAATCTGGCTGTATTGTAATGGCATTAATGTTATGACTGGATTAGTTTGAATCATATCTTTAAAATGAATTCACATAAAAATGTGGATATGCAGTAGTGTCGTGAAAACATTTTATTGGTTCTGTTTCTGTTCATTTTTATTTCGTATAATTGTTAAGCAAACATCTATTTTATTCAACTTTTAATGCTTGGGAATGTAAAATCCTGAATTTATGCAAATTTCAGAGAATTATGAAACGTACAAGAGAGCGAGAGTTGCTAATTGAAAAGGAGAACGCATTACTTTGTTGCAAACCACGTAATGATTTATCCAGTTCGATAAAATTCTATTTATGTAGAAAAATGATATTGTTCTTTTAACACTGAATAACTCGTCCACTATTAGCAAGTAGTTTCAATGAAACTTGAAGGAATTTTTAGAAATATCATTGGTACAGAACGGTACGGAATCGATAGCGTTGCGTCCATTGAACAGAAATCGAGAACAGAGCCTTCATTCGATCTATCCAACAGAAGAACTAGAGCTAATGAAAAGAATTTCTTTGAGTGATCCTCAGCATGTTTGTTGATTTAATGAATTTGGCAAATATGCAAAACTGTTTGGGATTCATATCCACTTTCTAGTTTTGATGTATTCACATTTAAATGTACTGTGCTGTTTCAGCAAAGTCATGATTCGTTGAATGATGACGGTACTCCAGACAAATCATGTAATGAGAAACTGCGTGCTCGATTTGCTGCTCTTGCTGCTGATGTGGAAAATTTCGAATGCGATATGAAGCCTACGCGCTCCAAGGAATCATTTCTGAAGGGACCATCGCCACGTCTAAGTGGTGGTGATGTAATCTAACTTTTTAACATTTTTGCTATCTTTTTAGTACTTTAATCCAGTTTTATAACCTTTGTAACCTGCTTTCCATTGATATTTATAAACCAATGTTGATCATACATTTTGAATATCAGTTTCATCCGTTTTATGGAATTCCCTTCAGATATCGCCAACAGTACTGTTTACACCCACTGTTAGCTATTATCCACCAGTTTCAATCAGCAAGCTATCTACTGGCTCCTTGCCTCGTATCGATGAAGGGAAACCAATATGCACACTAGATGATGAGACGATAGCATACGCTGATGAATCGTTGGACAAATCAGATGAGCAGAAGACTGAGACAGCGGTAATTATTTACAAATCACCAGAATCAGTAAAATCGAAGAACTTGCTATGTAATGCAAGTGAAAAACGTTTGAGATTTGCGATACCTGTGTGTGAGTTCGCCGAGACTGATACTTTACTCGAAAACTGTTCATCACCTTGCGTGAGTTTAATTTGGTTGCTTAGCTTCTAACAAGATCTAATGGGGTGTGTTGATTAATTCATGAAAAAATTTAGGAATTTCATTATAAATTTGGATTGTTTTGATGATACTTTCTTCTAACAGCTGTTTTTTGGTAAAGGGCAATCGCAGTCAGAAGAAAAATCATCGCATTTTCAATTCATTAGTTGTATGTCCCATTTGGCTGCATACCGTTCCTCAAAGATTGGAATTTTCTAGTAAAGAGAATAAAACGAAGAATACATGTCATCTGGATCTTGTCATTTTGTAACTACAAAGTACAATTTGAAGTTGTTGCTTTTTTAGGATTCTTCAGTTGGTAGATGTCTCACTATAACACAATCAAAAGAAGATGTAACGACGGACAAAAACCAGTTACAATCTGATGCTAACATGACGAAAGGCAGCAAGCACTCAGAATCTAACGCTAACAATTCTTTTGAAAATGAAGAATATGGAATTCACAAGTTTTTTAGGGTAAATTTGAAGCTTTCTTACTTCAAAAAATTTAGAATAATGACATTTAGATAGGCATAAGGAACCTATCAAAGACGGAATCTTTAATTTAATACTTTTGCATTGCAGCGTAAAACTCCAGAGCTACCGAAATCTCCAAAAAACGTAAGTTCTCGACTTTATTTTTTTTTGTTCTCTTTGCTTCTTCGGCGGGGGACTGTCCAAACTTTTGTTTACTCTTCTACTATTTTAGTGGAAACCATTTTACTTTTACAGATTGGTAACAGTCGTGACAAAGAAAATCACACTGAATCAAATCAAGGTAATCTTATTCTTCACATCTAAATATCTTTTAGTCATGACATTTTCGTCAAATTTTCAACTTTTTAAAATATGTGAAATTGGAATAATTTGTGAAAGTAGGAGAAAAGAATTTTGTTCCAAAAGTATTCTTACACTTCTAGCATTTCCAGGATCTTTTTGCATAACTAGTCGCAATGATGTTATTGATAAAATCACGACGGCTGCAAAGAATGCCACTGTGGCAGTTCCAACTGATACCTATAAGCTCACCCATGCAAAACAAATGGCAAAACGGTAGGACTTCAAGAGAACCTACAATGAAGAAAATAACGAATAATGTCTAAAATTCATCTACTTTTGGTTAAATGATAAAATCTTAGCAAATGGATTTCAGAATGTTATAAAATTCTCTCAGTTGCTCAAAAATCACAATTTGTTTTTTGTATAAACTGTACTACGTGGAAAAATTAGTTCAAATTTTTATTTCTTTAAATTTTTTAATGAGTTTGAGATTGCATTTGATCGAACTTTTGAACTCGATCATGCGAATAATATTTTCGTGTAGAATCATGCAGTTAATCTTTTAATATAGAATCCGGGTTCATAAATCTCTTAAAAAAGTTCATGCTTTAATAGTTGAACTTATTTATAGGCTTGATGAAAAAATCCGCGAAGAAAATATGAAAACAAGGGTTGCTTCCAAAATTGCTGCCAAGCTTTCGAAATTCGAACACCATCATTCGCAGTTGGTTGGTTCCCGTTCCCTATTTATTGCTTTATTTTATTTACTTTTCTGCTATATCACTTTATATATCGTGATTCAGAAACAAGAATCTGATCGCACTGGAATTGACACTCGCTCAGCAAACGTAAAAAGTTTACGCGACAGATGGGAAGTAGGTCTTACTGCAGCCATTTTTCTTATCTTTTGATGACCAAATCTGCTTATAGATTTTGAAGTATGCTAGTTCTACTATTTTAATTATATTTCCACCTCATAAAGTAGAGCCCTGAAGTGATCAAATGAGATACATTTTAATCATAATAATCTTATGTTAATGTTTGCTAGAAATATGGCTTTGATTTGGATTTAAGTGAAAATTTGCTTTATGTCAAAAGTTGGATTTTTTATGCACTTGTCACCTGTTCAATTCTTAGCAGTTTCAGATGTCTTCTGCTACTGGTACACCTCTGCATCCAGATCAGATGGAAGATGAGCTTTTACAGGCAGCTATGCGGATGGCAAAATCACTGAGACAAGAAAGGGTGCGACCACAGTCATGCTGTGAAACAAAAAGTATTATTTTTTCTAAAATTTTGTCGCAGCAATGGATCGAACTTTTAATGTAGATGGATAAAAAATATTTAAAAATGTAAAAGTCGGAGGCAAAAAATCCACCTTACTTTTTCAGATCCAGTTCAAACTTCTGATTTTCGATCAATATCATCAGCGTGCTCCACTTCTTGCATTGTTAGTAAATTATTCCTATTGTTTCGCCCCAGTTACATGATTTTAGTTAAACTGCCGAAAATGAAGTCATGTAATCACAATCAGCATATTTAAGAAAGTAGCTGCAATTGTACGCAAACAAAAACTTCAGAACTGAGTATTTGTTCTTCATGAACATATGGTCATTGCTATTTATATTGATAGGAACTGATGATAAGTTTTGTTTGCTGAGATTCTATATGGGGGGAAAGCAATTTTCGGCAGCGAAACATTCGGTTATATCTTTTAGGAGCCCGCTGAGAATGCCCTTCAAGGATTTGCATATAACAAGGAACAAAATGCTGTTCAAGAAGAAATAAGCAAAGCGAATATTTCCGGCAAAAGTAACAACGAACCTAATCAGCTTATTGACGATGTTTTTCAGTTCATTCATCGAGTAAGAGATTGTTTCCAGAAAACTACTTTGTTATCTAAAAGTATCGTTATATAGTAATGCAGTGTGGTAATACAGGGTTAAGTACTTCAACAGTGAAAAATCACCGTGATAACCAGTAATACATTCATAATTTGGTGATATTACTGAAATATAACCATAATCGATAACATCACTCCTCTTAAATGCTGAGCTGTAAATTTAACGCATTTTGCACAAGACTGAACTTTTCTGCAGACACCAGATAGAAATTCCTCTCTCATGTCAGCTATCCTCAGCACACCCGAAATTCGAACTACTTTATCTTCTCCATGTACGGCATTGACGGATCGTGAGAATGCTGAGGGTATGTTTTCTGCATTTCCAAAAATCTTGCATATTTTTATTAAGAGTAATATATATACAAACCAAAATTAAAGGAGCAAAATTAATTCTACTAATTCAATTTCTACTTTGATTCGTCCACGTTTTTCATATAACCAGCACATAACGAATACGGTTTCAGCAGTGGCTCCATTGGCACATTCAGTTTCTTTTTATCGAAAGAAAGAGAAAGAAAATCGATTTGGGAGTGAGACAGTAATGCTTGGGTAACTTTGAAACTTTTTTGTATTTCTTTGCAAGCCTTTTCATAACTAATTCAAAATCTTAAACATTTTATTCAAAAGCCAAAAGATCCTGCAAAAGTACTAAGTAAAAATTTTGTTTTTACTTTGAAAACATACTGTCTAATAAGTTTGTCAATTAACAGTTTGTGTTGGAAACATAGAAAATAAATGAAAAGTGTGGAACAAATTAAAGCTATTTTATATTGAAAATAGTTTACGAAGTGTATTCTTCTTTCTAGGTGTAGAATGTAAAAAATGTGCAGATTTTATTTTTCATTAAAATGAGAGGTGATTAGGAGATTTCGCCTGGGAAATTTCGTAAAATTTAGATTTGAAAGAACAACTTGATTTTTTTAGCCAGTTTACCCCGTTACCGTTCAATAGTGCCACTGCTCTCACTCGTGCTAAATCAAAGGCAAACATGAATTTCGAGGTCGAGCGAGCACGTTTAGAAAAAGCAATTAGTGTACAGCAAGAACAAATTGTCCAAGCATCGCGGGCACTGTCATTTTGCCACAGTACACATGAATTCAGAGGAAGTCGTGAAGAAGTTGGTGAAACCTTTGAAATATTGTGGTTATTAAAATTATTGGGAGTTAATTAGATTCAGTTGGAAAACTTTTTCAGAATAGAGCGTTATGAGATAGACTGAAAAGGAATCTATACTCAGTATGATCTAAATCAAAGTGAAATAATTTGAGTTGCACATCAATTTAGAGAAAATGTGCTGCGAAGACCGGTGGCTCTTTTTATAGTTTGGTATCATAGGTGAAGAAGACATTCTAAATTATATTATTGTGTTCTGTTCAAAACAACAATTTAATCCTACTTCCACTCCGCTCCATTCCCCCTCACCCCGCCCATCTTACTTTTTTTGTCGCACATATTTTGCCTTAATCTTTGAGTATGAAGTTTGTATATGCTAGATCATTCCACAGAAAGTAATCCGCACATCATTTTTTGTAAGAAGTTCATTGAATGTTTTGCTTATTTGACTGAAATTCACCATTAATCCGTATTCATTTTCAGGTTGATGCACAGCGAGCACTTTTGATTGCTACCGAACGGAGGCGTGCTTTAATTTTTGTGCTTGATCGACTAATTCAAAAGCATGCAACAGGAGGCGTCCAGCATTCCATTTCAGATGGTCCAAAAGGAAATTTGACATTTTCGGATATTTCAGTGAAACTTGTGCGTGATTTTGTCAATGGACATATTAATTATCATGATGGTAAGATGATGACTATTGAATTCGGCTTAAAATTTGAGAATTAGGTTTTTTTATCAGAATGAAAATGTTGCAACTGTACTATGAATAGACTATTTACAGTAAGATACAGTGAATATAAAGTACAATTTACTTAATAAATTTTCTCAAAAAAATTAAACTACTTCATTAATAGTGTGAGTGAACTTAACAGGCTCAAATGCGGAAGGAATAAACATCCGGTTTTTAGCTAGTTTTTCAGATCAGTTGTTGTTTTACTTTATTGTACTGATACGAAATGAAGAAACAGTTCACCATACAACTTTGACGACCAGTGATGAAGGCATTTGTTCTGGCAGGCTTGAATTTCCGCATTACATCCAGTTTCGTTCACTCCCTCACGATTTCAGCTGCACATTGGAAATTTTCGCCCTCGTAATTTATTTTAGGATATTCCGCACTTTCCAAAAACTCCGTTATTCGGCACTTTTTTAAGCCGTCTTTTACATCGGATTCCGCTACTGCTTAGATTCATTATTTTATATACGTTATCGCAGTGAAACTTTTATATCGGAGAGATTTCAATGCCTTCCTGCTTCAGTCACAATATGTTCAGTCTTCAGTGATAACGCAGAAAATAACATGATTTGAATTCTGAGTTAGCTTAGCGATGTAGTCCAATATAAGTCAAGTCAAATGCTGTGGTGGTCGTAGTACAGCACTCGTGTTTCTTGCTTTTGGAACTAAATTTTGTTCTACAATTTTTTAGAGAACGCGACGAGAACTCCTTCGCCATGAAACCAAATATCATATTAAAGGTGGTAACTCATTAAAAAAATCGCAGAAATCGATGCTTTCACCAGGTTATTATTCGTAGCTTTGCCAGGTCCAAATTTCCAGTTAAATATATTGAGAACATTATTCAATGTCTTGATAAGACAATATCTCATGAAGCAAGGTACTATATGGTCTAGGATTAAATAAGATCCGATCTTTAAGAATCAGTGTCAATAGTTGAAAGTTGCTGAAAGAGTTCAAACTTGACTTTTCTATCATTTTTTTTAAACGTGATATCAACACAGTGCTCATTTGCCATGTCAAAAAAATGAGTATTTGTCTCCATTTCAGGACTAGTGTCACTCGGTGGACCATCAGCGGTAATAGACCCATCATTCCAGCGTGTTGGGCATTTATCTCTTAACATAAGCAGTGTGAGCAAAACTAGATTTCATCTTTCTGATACTCTTTATCCACTTGATGGAGTTGTCGAAATGAAAGTTCGTTGTTATGCAGAAGACTGTGGCACCGTTGGCTATAAAGGCTTTTTGGTGAGCAATTTTTTGATCTGAAATTTGGTCCTTTCGAGTTGAAAACTTTCTAATTATGGTAAGAGTATATCTCCAACGTGAGTCGCAAATAATCTGGAGTTTGCATTTCACCTGCCTCCACATTTTACAAAACAAACAGAACTAGACATTCTGAAAGCTTTTTGAAAGATTTGAAAAAATACTTCTTGACTGCACTTTTTTCAGTAATTCTTTTCATGCTTAATAATAATTTACAATTTTGTATGATTTTTGTAACATTTTTTTTCTCTTCTAACAACCCCAAAACCTTGTGCAATGTCGATTTTTGGAAATTAAATCATGAGATATTTTTTTCTGCAGAGTTTATATCAGCCAGTTGAGAACATTGCTTCATGGACTCGATTCTGGTGTGTACTTTGGGATGGTCAGCTGCGATTTTGGAGATACCCCGAGGATGAAAGCATAAAAGTCGGAAGTTTTATTTAAAAATTAATTCGTAGATTGCATCTCATTAAAAGTAACTCCATTACTACAGCGTCCATGAATTTACATCAACAAACTGTAAAATGGATTTTGTCTGTTATTGTTGTTGGCAGATTAGCGATTTCTATATTGAATTACTCTTGAAATTAAGTGCATTGATAGTCCGGTATTATAGATGCCAGTAGTGAGCATTGACTTGAGAACATGCGCGTGCAACGAAATTAAACCTATTCCCGTGGAACGTTGTCCATATCCAAACTCAATGCAAATCGACGTCTGGCTACCTGGCAAATGTTCACAAAAGCCAGATAGAATAAGGTTTGCCTTTGCCCTACACGGATTTTTCTTTTTTTAATGCTATTTAAAACTTTATCTTTTAAACATATTTTGAACAGTACTGAAGATTATAATGGGTAGGGAAGAAAACATTAGAAGCTATGATATCGTGGATAGATAGGGCATTTCAGCTAGTTTGTACCCGCCAATTTTGAAAAAAAGCTCAAAAGTCAGCAATCAGCATTTTTTTTCTATGATCGAAATGCTAGAGCAGCAGAAATTATTACTTGGCTACTTAGCAAACATCTTCCAATAGATATTCATCCATCTGGGAGGTCTGTTGAGAAGGAAGAAAGGGAGACAGATTTTTGAAGTCCGGTCGTGGTTTTCGTGAAATTATGAGAAAAAATGAGGAAAATCTTGCATTTTTGAGAAAGGAACAGCCAATGAGTCTACTATCTGATAAGTAAATGCAAGTAGGAAAACTAAGTTCATGTAAAAAGGCATTGAGTTCATGTACATTTCTCTTTCAGAATTCTAATGGCAGCAGATAGAAAAGACGAAATGCACTCGTGGCTGAATGCCATGAATATTTCACTTCGAAATTTGACGCTTTGGTCTTGTCGATCTTAGAGCTGCACTTTTATCCTAAGCTGTTTTTTAAGGAATTTTTATTTCATATTGTTTATTCTGCTGTTAAAATTATCTTCCAATCTCCTTATTTGCATCTGCTTATTAAATAGCGAACTCCTTGGGTATTTTTTTTTGGAAAATATATGAACTTAAGGTCACTAAAACTTGTCCAATTTTTGTAAAATATCTCCGAAATGGGTTAAGCTACTCGGAGGTAAAAGATCACTTTCTATCTCTCTTTATAAAGATCTATTTATAAAGCGTTTTTCTCTTAATGTAACTCAGAAAAAAATTCCATAAAAATCGTCTCGGATACAGAATCAATGCTGCAATTTTCCAGATATTGAATAAAAGAGAACTCATACTCACACATCCTTTTAAGTTACTCCCTTCAAGACTCTTCTTTAGAGGTGTTTACAAAACTATAAAATTTACTATCATTGTGATTACTCAAACGACCCCAGTTTATCACTCATTATTTTTATTATTTTATCATCACTATTCAGACAAATGATTGGAATTGTATTACCCAGTTTCATTTGCATGTAAAGCAACCGTATAAAATTTTTACTGGACTTGAACGAAGGCTTCAAACTACTTTGTAAACTAAAACAATAAGAATAGATAAGTCATCATTTGATACCCCGGTGATGGATCTAAAAGAGCTTGGTAAGGTTCATTTAAACGTAAATCATTATTGAAATATGCGATTAAAGGTAGTTCGCTAACGTCGCTAATAAACATCCTGACATGTAGAAGAGATTTTCATGAGTTTATTAACGTCCATGAGTTTTTATGATAGGCTTTGTAGTAATTCCTATAATAATAATAGTCTTATTGGCCAACCTCCTACAAATCTTTCTCGACTTAGAACTGTGTCAGGTCAAATGAGGAAAAACATGCAGATAGCCTGGCAAAATTTTTTATCTCAAAATCAATTCATAATTTGTACATAAGGCTCACCAACGATTTCTATGCTAAGTACTGGTACTCATCATTTTGATCGGTCCTCTGAATATATAGTTTTTCAATTAGCGATTCGATGTTCTTCTTGATAAAGTTAACATCTGGTGTAAAACGAGATTTCGTTTGTTTAATAACCTGTAAAACATTTAATGAACGGCGAAATCTTTTGAACAAAGCGCTGTACGTCATAGACCATAAATTGCTTAACTGCTTTACGCTATTATGAAAACTATGACTGAAATGATATAAATACATGAACTCACCTCATTAACTAAAGCTGCATGTTTCAACACTTTTCGTGTCTTCATTATGCGAACAATGGTGCATTCCATATAATATTTTCTGTCCTGTTGAGCAGTAATATTTACATGATCTGCTTCTTTTTCTACCTCAAAATACATGAATATATTTTATGCCAAATAAAAAACTAAAAACGAAAACAATTCTTATGCTCGTCTCCTTCATGGATCGCTATAACTCTCAGGAAAAGCAATAATCCCTACTTCAACAAAAGATTAGAGATGAACTGCAGCAATCTTATTTTACTGACATTTTATCAAAATCACACAGCTATGAAATTCTTTCCGAATGAAGGCATAATGCACCTAAACATATGCATTATGTAGTTTAAACAGATTCACTTACGTGTCGCTGTAGTTGTGGAACCAAAACTTTGAACCGAAGACGTTTCGATGTCAATGTCAAGTTGAGTGCTACCTCATTAACTTCACTCATCTCCTATAAAAGTTAAAAACTTCTCTCCAACACTTTTCTTTGAAAAGCTGTGCTTGCAATTTGATTTCGTTTCATTTCAAAATACAGTGAGCTTTAAAAAATATCTGTGAGTAGGCACATAAACTGCAATTACTCCATTAATTTTTCTTCATATTAATTCAACCAAGAGCATTTCCACTTTTGTGCTTCATCCCAAGTATTACGAGATGTAATTTCTATCACTAAATGTAGATCTCTACAAAGACTTGCTAAAATCCTTGTTAATGGAAAACAGAAATATGACCTTCTTCGCCATAATTAGAACGCCGGAATCAACCAGCGCACGGATATTCCGGCTCAGTAATTCATCCGATAAACCAGTGGCTTTCTCGATATAGTTTAAAGTTACCAAATCTTTTGATTTAAAACACAGCAAAATTGCCAACTGATGAGCAGACATCGTCACTTGATACACTTTGTCCAAATAATGTAATTTTACCTCAACTAAAAATTTAAATTTTACCTCAATTTATTCCAGTACAATATGAAACACTGCTAATAACTAGATTTTTTAATATATATATATATATATATATATATATATAAATTAAACATCGAGAAGAACAGTAGAGAGTTTATAGCAAATTTGAGGGTTAGAGCGGTTTTAAATGCACAGCTTTCTGCGTAGCGTAAAAGATCTAATACCATCAAAATAAGAAACGAAGTATGGAAGGCAGTATGACATCAAATGGTCTCCAATCAATTAGGAAAACACCGCACTTCTGCACAATATATTGTCAAGCAAGCTATTACTTTTGCTGCTTGGATCATTTTAGATAGTTGTTTTTGTTTTATCGTTGGTAACAAAACTAGTAAATTTAATGCGATTTTCATTAGAAACTCATAGTTCGTTTTTTCGTTAAATAGTTCATATTCTCTTGTTAAAACTTCGAGATGACCACAGCCGGAAAAAAACTGAAGGTGTTTCAAACACCTGCAGGAGCTAACCACTTGCAAGATTGAAGAGCCATGTCAACTTTCGACCATTATGTGATGCTTGATAATACTTTTCAAAATGTTCAATAGATGGCAGAAGAACTGAAGGAACGATAAAACCTGTGGTTTGCACAGAAGTTGAATTATCTCTCCCATCTGTTCCTTAAAAACATCTTATTAAATGAACCCAATCCTGTTAATAAACTACGAAACCACGAATATCCTTGTGCTTCGTTTGTGAAAGTTTGAAGGAACCTCAAAACAAATTCAGGACTACTTAAGCTCTTACTGAAACAAAACACATTTTCCTTCATAGAATACCTTGATACTCTAAAACCTACAGGAATATAACATATTTTTGGAATTAAACTGACCGGATGAAGTTAAACTAGGCGCTGACAATGGCCATGCTCCAGCTTGCAAAACCAATACTGTCATCTGGACATTCAAAACAACATTGCTTACAGCACAGTGCTGAAAAACTAAATTACAGATAACGTAACGAATAGCTTTTTAACAATACCATAAATACGCGCAACATCTTTGCATTTCGAAAACAGTGAAAATATCTCTAAAGATTTCTTCCACAAATTCTGTAATTTAACAAGTTACTCATATTTAGTGTTAAATATATTTATTATATTTTAAGCGTTCATGTTAAAATGAACTAATAATTGCATAAACATCTGGAACAAGTCGTTTTAATTTCTTCGAATATTACCATCATGTTCATTCCTTAACAGCATAAATGAAATAACTGTAACAGGAACTCAAAGTTTAGATTTTTGTAAGCACTGCTGGACCGGATCTTACCCTTTTCCTAGGAATATATTTCCACATAACACATTCCATTATCTATTCCAGTTTTTTCAACTTGGGATAAATAAAAACGACTTACGCTAATAAATTTGTCTGTAAGTTCATGACTTAGTCCAACATCTGTAAACATCCGCGACAACTTACTTGTGAATTCAAACCCACATGCTTGCTAAAAAAACTCATAATTACATAAAATTCAACTATTATTACCATTTCGTATTTCGATAAATTCAAGAAGTTAGTAATTCCTGAAAAAATGCATTTCAAGGACTTACCTTTAGTTTGCTAATCATCGACTCTTCAGCATCCTTCGAAAGAGAAGCATTAGTAATTAGACGATTAGCTAACATTTTTGCGTAAAACTAAAATTGAAGAGATGAAAACCTTTGGAAAAAAAGCGTGAAACATTTGTTTTACAAATGGTATGATAACATAGCGGTTTTAGCGTAGTTTTTCGACACAACTTATAAAGGTTTCACTTTGGTAGTTTTATAACTGAATGGTGGACTCCGATTTTAAAGAGATGTTGATCATACACGAAAAAAGAATTTTATTACAATACTTTAAAAACTCCTACGCATAAATTAACTTCCGCATTGATGTAAGAATGCCAACCTTTTGGAAAATATCTTTATCCTCGATGTATCGAAAAATAGTGATTGCTTGCGACAGTTTTATATCCAACTCTGTATCACTCAGACCTTTGCCAGATTTCCGCAAAAGAGTGTCAGTATAACGTGCAAGCTTAAAAAATAAACGATTGGATCTACTTGTCCAAATCGAAATATTTCTAGCCTCAAAATTATAAAGGCCTGAACTGTCTATTACTCAACGCAACTAGACAACATACACAATGTCATGCATAGTTTTTTTAAGCCGAGTAGTTAGTTAAGTGACAGAGAAAGAAACTTCACAAAAACTTTAGCATTAAATAATTTTGATCATAAACTAGTTACTGACGTAAGCTCAAGTTAAAAAAAATGCTTTGTTTTACTCTTTCTGATGCTTTTGGTGCTTGACGTGGGTCTTCACGGTAATTTACGACAGCTTGCAAAGCCTGAAACCGTATCACTATATTGAAAAATATTGTAAAATAGATTTAATGATAAAGATAAGGTAAGAACAGTAAGTGCGAAAAAATAAAAACAAAGTCGTCCCTCCATTTCTTTCTGCACAAAAATTTCTATTTCAATTATACGTCAGACTACAACATTTTCAAAGAAGTACTTTATCCAAAGCTCCAACAAAGTCGCCGTCATCATAATAAACATTTGTTACCATTGACGAGAATTTGTTATAAACCTGTAAGCAGTAGCAAATAATAACACGGCTGACAATAATGGAATGCGTACTGCCTCCTTAAATGTCACTTCCGATTTTATTTGTTTTTCAGTTTCTTCACCTCAACATATCTAGCTTTTTCTCCTTCACTTCTAAATCAGAAATTAACTCTTAGGTCAAAACGGATAACCCAGCATTTCAGTTCCAAAACCCTGGTACAAAAAAGTTTAGCAAACGTGCAAATCAAAATTTAACCAAATTACAATGGACAAGTATAAAAACTCTTTACATATTTGATATTTTATCAACACATGTTTAAACAAAACTATTCTTATTAATAGGGATGAGCAGAACTTGACTTAGCCTAAAACAGTGGTGAACTACTTACCTGCAATACATTTTCTACAAACTGCTGGGGAATGTTATCACCGCGCATACTTTTCACTGCTTCAAGACCAGTTTTCTTGACAAAATTTTGAAATTCGCGAATCACAACTGATAGCCCTCCATTTATAGGTTTCAGAATGCGATACATATTGTGAAGATCTGCAAAAAATCTAACTAATCTATAATAAACCATATTTCTTGCGTAAATATGACAGGAAAATTCCAAAAAATGAATATAATAGAGAAATTACCAATGCTACAAAGCACTACGACAAATATATTTCTAATCAGCCAAGAATTTCTCGAGGTCATCTTTGAAACCTACAAGACACCTTAAAAGAAAATTAGAGGTAGGAATAAAATCCAAAGATATCTGGGAGTTTCCAGAAACGAGAAGTCCTCAACAGGAAAGCTTTAAGCCAGGAAATAAAAATATACCATTCATGCGTTCTCCTTCGATGTATTCATGGCAAACAGCATATAGGCACTCTTTATGAGCATCTACCATTACATCTTGACATAGCTTAGTAACCTTTTCGTGGCTACTTTTGTGTAGGAAACGAAGTGAGCGTTCATTTTCTCCTTCTATTTGTGTAATTACCTTAAAATTTTAAAATTTTATACTGGTCAATTAGTTATATAGACTACTTTACATAAACAGGATATCACTTCAATGGATCAGCAGAGATGTTGTTAAACTATATATAAGTCAGAACTGCTATACAGCCCAGTAAAAAAAAGAGGCTATGATTACAGTAAAACAACTTCTTTTTCTGACTAACGATCTCCAGTCCATAACATATTTTCTAGAAGGTTGAAGAAAGTCGGAAGACATTGCTATAGACAGCAGATACGACCTTACAGCCCTGCCGAGTCACTGCTTCTGAACAACTAACATATATGAGGATTTTGATTTCTACAACATCTTATATTGCAATTCGGTGACAACTTTAGGTCAAAGTCTTCAAAACAAGAGAATAGGCAGATTAGGAAACAACTTACAGATTCCATATATTGAGAGCAACTAAGTTCAGTAAGCAGCTTATTGGAAAGTACTGTGTAATATTCAGTTGTTGCTACCAAGAATTTTTTTTCAAACATTTCCCGATATGTTTCGTAATTCTGCGGCAAATTTGACGGTGATTTATCTAACACTTCACGCATGCCATCCACATCGTCCACCTAAAAACGCAGATACTACCTTCGATTTAAACACCACCTATGTTCATTTTTCACTTATATTAAACAAGAAAAGTAATTTTTTCCTCAAATAATAGGATTTACTTTAACTTTCACCGGAAAAAACTACTATGACGAGAAAATCGATAATTCATCAATATAAGTGTTTTACATTTGTTCTTGGATTGTTCCAAGACTAATGAAAGTGTTAATTCACAGTTGGAACCAAGTATTTCAATTAGCATACTTGGACAAAGGACATGATGGAACCTCGGACAATATCAACCGCAACGTTGTTTCTTCCTTCACGATCTGCAGCAATAGCATTTAGTATGTGGCCAACTAGCCGTGCTTCCATCGGATCTATTAATTTTTCCCGCCAAATTTCCATTGCAAGCTATAAAAAATCTTCATTTTTATCATAATTTACGCCTTTTCAAGAACATTTTTCCTCTAAAAAACTAGGAAATACAAATAGGTTAAAGAAACTATGAACAATAATTCAATCCGAAAAATAAACCTATTATCGTTCCACCAACTTTTTAATTTATGAAATTAATGTCTTTCGACAAGTAAACTGAAAAAAGCTAAATGGTATACAATCCAGATCAAACTCGCTAAATTTTTGTAAGTAAATGAATATGGGAATACTATACCCATTCATCACAATTGCCATTTAAAGGAAAAAAAATATTTACGAGGATAAAAGTTTATATTCACTCATCATAATAAATTATGATGGAAAATCATTGAATAATTTAAGAAAAAAAAAGACATACTAAACCAATCTCCTTGACATCTTTTTGCGTAAGGTATTGACTGTAAGCTCCATATCCGCCCTCGATTTCAGTACAACGTTTAATTTTGATATACTGCTTGTTAAGGTACCTTTAAATATATGCCAATAATCTCTCACTTCTGTATTTTTCAATTTGAGCAAATCCGTACCTTTATATTGGCGGAAAATACAACAGACAGCAGCATGAAGCAAAATATGCATCATATAATCTAGTAAGGAAATGACTTACCCAAAAAGATTATGAACACATAATGCTCCTTTATAATATATGTTCCAAAGTTGACAGTAAACAGTGAGAAGCTCAGAATCATTTGCTGAACTTATCTCCTGGAAAAAAATAGAACTCGTCAATAAGGAATAAAAACAGAACCAAATTAACTGCACTTATAAAACTCAGTAGGCGATAAAGAAACACTTCCACATAAAGTCACAAAGATAATCTTATAAGTTGATAACGCAAAACTTCAAAAACCCAATTATATGCTACATAAGACTGTTTTTGACTCCGATTACGTAAACCGCAGATCCCTTCAAAATTAATCGCTGCTTGGAATTTACTTCAATAAATTTCATTAATTTAGTACCTGATATAATTCGGTAACATGTGCTTCTAAACATTCTTTTGTTTTCCTATACAACCGTTCACTTAATGGCTCGGGAATTGCAACACATAAAGAATAGATATCACTGAAATGATGGATATTGCAAATTTCAATGTCGTTGATTTCAGCATTTTAATTATCTATCTTACCAAATTCAAATAGTGCCATAAAGTGTATAGAACTAAAATTACTAAATTGATATGAAAGAAATGCATTTTATTGCGATTAAATTACTTATTACAATGTTAATTCAGCTTCTCCTTTTGTTCACCTTACGTTTATTTTGTTTACCTTCCTTCCAGTTTTGTAATACTAGCTATCAATGCAAACCAACAATCGAAGTGCTAAAATATTCCAGTACGATGTGACTGATGCATGCTGAACTAGGGTTGAAGATTATTTCATGTAAAGTGATTTGTAGAGCTTTATATCCAGCGAATAACCTTACCACAAAAACAGTCGATCAAATATAGGATTTGTTCTGCATAGTGTATGTTCACGGAACGATAGGTTCATTGATAAAACTCACTCTAGGACGCATAATGTAAACTACAAAAATTCATCTAGGAAGAAAAGTTCAATATTAACTAAAAATTATAGTCCCAAACACGTCGTTCCAGCGGTTGCAACTTCATGATCCTTTTGATAGAGTTTTCAACACTTCTCCAAGTAGCATCAAAATCAACTTGCTTGGGACGCAAAGAGTAAAAGGAGCACTGGTACTGAGACATCTGCACACCGCTCTCACTTTCAGGAGTAACAATATTCATAACTAAAACTAGCAATATTTAAATCCGCTCGATGATCTATGCAACCTACTGCATAATTCATGCAAAATGTTCTCGTTCGAAAAATAGCGAAGAAATATTTCGCAGATAAGGATGCTTGTCCAAAACATAAAACGTAATTACTTTTTATTACATTCATAAGACTTTGTGAAAGTGAAATAATAAGTAAAGTAACAAATAATATACGATTAACTTAAGCTCTAACGTACTATAATATTCCTGGCACTGGAAATACA
The DNA here is from genome assembly GCA_013365375.1 of Litomosoides brasiliensis. NCBI lineage: Eukaryota > Metazoa > Nematoda > Chromadorea > Rhabditida > Onchocercidae > Litomosoides > Litomosoides brasiliensis. The sequence continues at coordinate 102,133 of JABVXW010000112.1, read as the reverse complement.
GTATTCCATACCATCAATGGGAACACCATAACTGGGAAATCACGGTTGCAAATTATCGGAAAAAGATAATTCAGAAATAAGTTTACTAGTCGTAAGTCAGTGCTTCACTATATACTCAACCACATAATGAATACAGAGCATTTTCACACGATCGCTGGGAGCAGTAAACGGACACGAAATTCAAAAATTAATGAGGAATTTGGAGATAACCAAAGGAGAGCACAGTTTACACAGAACTTCACCATTGTCTCTGATGATCTAAGTCTATCATTGACTTATCTTCAGCTCTTACTGTGTCAGCTATGATTACGCTACCTCTTGCCCGACTTTCAGCTCTGCACCACTTAGTACAGCAGCGCTAACCAAACCAAACTCAATGCAGATTTTACCACCAGAATGCAACACATATCTCACACACAGCCAACTTCAACGAGTGGCACATAACTTTTATGCGACCAAATTGGACGGAATTGGGCTGAGTCTTCAGTGGAACATGGCTGGATGTACGGGTGGGTCGGCTTTATGAGTGGGTGATGAAGGAAGTGGGAATTGTGTGTGCCATGTAGATTACTATAATGTGAGTGTTGAAATTGAGTCTTTAAAGCAGTAATGATAGAAAGACATTTCATAAACAGTGAGAAACATTTCCTTCGATATGTAAATGAATATAATCGTTATCAAGCACGACCAACGAAGTCTTAATAATGTAACCCAAAAAAATCATGTGCATTCTCCAATGCAGAGACGAGTCATTTAAGAAATTTATCCTTCCGCAGATATTACTCACAATTTTTTAATAGCCCGTTACAACAAACCATACATAATAAGTGGCAAGAGAACTTAATTTTCATAGTGGACTGTGAAATTTCTTCTTATGGTTATTTACACTTTCTTGACTAAAAAATGTCAGGAAATGTTGAAATTGCGATTAACTGCAATGCATAGTAAGGTTTTCATATTAATTTTTAACAGGAAACAAGAACTGGAAAGAGCACAAAAATAGAGAAGAAATTTGATCTGTGTAGAAGCAACTCATATCCAGTTATCCAGTTGGATGGAATCAACAGTTTAAATGAAATCGTCATCCTCAAATCAAAAGAATTAAATATACCACAAAATAATTACAAGATACTCTTCTCCACTAGCTTCTAAGTAACTGGGTTGTTCCAAAGACAGCATCATGGTGATAACTTAGCCAACAAAATGTTTTCCAAAATCATAGTGATATGATACATCAAGGTATTAGTGATGGTCCTTTAAAAGTGTGGAGCCAAGAAAGAGAAGCATTGAGTCTGTAGACAAGTACAAATCGAAGCGTTGAAGAAAATGAATGTGGGAAAATGTTCAACAAAAATTGAGAGAACAAGGTAGTAATTTAAATTACTTCTCCAGGAGAAAAAATTACCACAAAGAACTTCTTATAAAAAAATCGTTCTGTAGTAACATTACAGTTATCACTTGTCGAATCCATATCACCCTTTTCTGAATGAATGAAACCGAATACTCCACATATGCGAAACTGAAGAAGTAAATTATAAACTTTTTACCACTACATTTTTTAAAGTTACTGCCATTTTTCCTCAAAAAAAGAATATTCACCTCGTAATCTAAAGTTCTTTTATGCATAATCTTAAACAGAACATAAGGAATCATCTGTTATTCTTCGATTTGCGATAAAATGTCGGGGCGGTATTGTATTCTGCAGCATATTCAATAATTTGACTTAGAAGTTCTAGCGCCTTCTAATCTATTTTGCTCCTCTGCAAGCAAAATAGTGTCCAAATGTGTCGATTTATTTTCCAGTGGAAAAACCATTTGAAACTTGCCCTGCAAACATCACTGACTACACGGATAATTCCATCCATATACATTGTAAATTTAACTACGGAAAAATTAAAAACTTAAATGATACAAGTAAACGAATGCAATTACCATTCAATACAGTCGTCATACATTTGATCATGAGCCTAACTACTTTCCTAATCATTCTGGTTCTTGTTCTTTGGCAGTCCAAAAACTTTAACAGATGATGATCCTGATTTCAGTAATAACTCATCTATGCTTCTGACTGCTTCTTTCTCTTCGACTGCTCCAGATGACACATTAATATTAAGTTGTTCGCCAACAGTGGGTTGCAGGCCAACCTCGGTGATTGCCAACTGCTGGCTAAGTCTGAGAAAATAAATCTAACAAAAGTGTTTGTTGCGGAACCAAATTTTAAACACAATTCATTTAAATATCAAAACAATGCACGATATTTGAATCTTTTTCCAAATGACAAATGCAAAATTGTGTCGTCGGAAAGAAAACAGGCTCACCTCGCAGAAATTTTCGTTTCTTGCGCATGAATCTCGTCCAAAATGAAATCAACGATATGTTGTAACTGCACACTATACCAGTTGTCAGCAATACGCCTTGTGATTCGTGTTGCGAGCCAAGTACTTAAACTGAAAATCCTGTTGTTTGCGATATAAATGAATTATTTATGATTTATGCTAGTTATAATCCTAATTTGCTCTGAACCGCATTATTTGATTCTAAAATACCCTGCAAACTTTTCTGAAAGGCGAGAGGATCCATGCTCAAAATCAGCGAAGAGTAGAGAAATAAACAAACTGAGTTTCGTCGCTACATTGATAAACATAACTAAGGAAATTACATATACGGACGAACCATTGACAAAATCTAAACCATTGGTAAGCCACAGTTAGGGGCACTGTCATTGAGTATGCTAATTGAACAACGCGAAATGAGTGAATGTATTTCAGAAACCACTTTTTTTCCACTGCTTCATCAAATGCTGAAATCCCCTCATAACTTCCATAAAAATTGAAATCATTTTTTCAAATTAATTTGCTGCTTAGATTTTCTGAATCTCCCAAATTATAATTTAAAAAAATATGCTTAAATATATTCCACAACAAAAAAGAGTTACTACCGCTTTGCATAAACTGAGTAGACTCTGCTGAGCGAACAGTATCGGTATAGCTCACAATTTTTTTGTCTTCATAACTGAAACAGTGAAAAATGCAAGCGCTTCAATTCTTTGAGAATTTGGGATCCCGAAAAACTTCAAAACATAATAAAGTGATGGGTTCTATCTGGTACAAGGAATAACCAATACAAACTATTGAACACAACCTATGATTTACGGGTGAGAAAAGGATTTTTTATGGAAAATTTACAGGATATACTTCAGTCAAATTATGACACCCGGAAAGCAGTTACTAACTGTCAATTTCGACCTACCTTTCCTGAGGAGTGGACGATGATACTGCGACATCAAGTGCTTCATTTATTTCATTAAAGTTAACTGATAAATTTGTTTTTGCTGAAAGGCAAACTGCATTTGATGTGAATCCTGTAAATGGAAATACAATGGCCCAGATCAAAACTAGTGAAAGTATGTGACTCCTACCCTCAAAATTTTGTTTTTCCGCTTTATCAGTTGATTAAAAAACATGAATTTTCTAGGATGCTGATAAATCTGAATTCGAAGGGCTACCATGAATGAAATATGGGTAATAATTTCAACTATAGCGTTATAAAATATCACTGCTTTCCGCTAACTTACGATTAGCAATAACAAATTTCAAGGCGTCATTGAAACCATTTCGAAAAATGGATGCGCATTCTTCGGTAGACGGAGGAAAAAGACACAAAGCAGCGCGATACAAATTATTCGATGTCAATCGAATGGATGTTCCAGAAAAATTCCATTCAAATAAGCTAAAATTTAAAACGAAATTCATGATTTAGAAATTGCATGATTAAAAAAAACCAGTGCATGGAATTCGTATCCTTCGGATATATCATGTACCATCCCATTTTATAGTTCCTATGCTCAACTTGATCTGGAATAATGAAAGCTAGATGGCTTAACAGGTTTTAATCGAGAAATTTATTACGAAGATTTTAACCTAGCACTTTCGCCATCCGTTGGGCAAATGTCAGATTCACCCGAAAATGGAGAGACTGTGATGGTATCAATATCAATAACCGGTTGGTTATCACTAGCACCACCATCAATGTAAATTTCACCTCGAAATGTTGGATAAACAAAGCCACCATATACAGGAATGAAACAGCTACAACAAATTGCCTGCAAAGAACAACGTCTAAAGTCCTACATTTCAAACACTCCGTAACTTAATTCCGATAGGGAATTTTGTTTAGTGGTAAGGGATCTAATTCAAGAGTATCATGCGCAGAAATAAGCAAATTAATTAGAAGGATTGTCCATCCACAGTTCCATATTAAATTGTTAGAAGCACCAAATATAGCTATATGTATGTCACGGTAAAGCAAGAACACCAAACACCCATCCAGAAATAACTATCCACTACGACTAAATATGTCCATAAAACAACTAAAAAGATACATCGATGAGCTCATCTTTGGTTTGAAACTCATCCAATATTATATTTTCCATGTCACGGAATCGAGTTACAGAAATCCTCAATCGACCAGTGCAAAGCTCATGCGCATTACTTGGTAAGATGGCACTCAATTTCATCCGCACTAATTTCATCAAATCAAAATCTCGATTCAGAACACCAAATGTATATGATCTTACCTGAAAATGATGAACATCACAACTAACATAAAGCACGTCACGGATGACAGCGCCAACTTTGCTCAATATACTTTAGTTTGAAAAAGTAGTGAGAAAAATTAGTTTTGCTGAATATCCTTACGGTGAAAAAATAAATGCGCTCACTTCAGAGACGACACTGAGGAATAAACTTGTAGCTTGAGAAATACACACACCGCAGATAATACCAGCGGCAATTATCGAACCAGCAGAAGCACCAGATATTCGATTTTGCAACAGCTGTGGGGCATATTCTTTAATGGCTGCGCACACGCCCGCATGATATATGCCGAGGAACCCACATCCCGAAAGCGACAACGACGCCTTACAAACGCGTTCCGGATCAGCATTTATAATCCGCACGCCGCTTGCACACATCCGTAAGTTCAAATTCGCTACAAATACCGTACTCTAGACGATGCATAAATAGTTTAAAAGCTTTTGAGCTGCACATAACGAAGGAGAGCTGAACCGAACTAACTGACTGATGAAGGTCAATGACGTATTAATGTCTGCCAGTCGTGTGCTAACAAAAAAAAAATGATTGATAGGCACCGCATATCCGTAAAATTCACATCAATCAGTCATACTTGAGAAATGGACGAAGTGAAAATTCACGTGTCATCCAATGAGTAACTCATTTTTATTTCTATTGGGGCTAGAAGTTCAAAGATGGAGATTTCATTGCCACGCATCAGAGATGCTTATTTATTTTTGAAGAATTTGATAATAAAAAAAACCAGTTATATGGAGCATAGTATTAGTTTAGGAAGAGAAAGAAGTTACACAGAACTTATCGTTGAATCGCATTGCTCAATTTTATCCTTTCCGTCTTATTTGAAAAAAAAAGTACGAAATTCAAACATTTTCTGAAAATTTTGTATCATTTAAACCGCTAGACATATCAGTAATTCATTGAAGTTTCTCGTAAAGTTCTTCTATGTTTCATCAGAGAAAGAAAGTGTACTAAAAGTGGCAAACAAATCAAATTGAAGTATTTACAAGACAATGACTGAACTAATTATTCAAGTGATACTGTAAAATGCCTAACGATTAAATTTTTGTACTGATGCGATTGGTTGAATTATTGCATGGCAGGAATGAACTACTTCGGAAAAAAGAGTTAAGTCGCTTTAATCAATCAATATTATTCAGAGTTTACGTGTAAAGAGAAAGCTCATTTTAGTTACCTTTCCTTTCAATACAATTTACTTCGTTCAAAAGAATTTGCGGCTTTAGCACGGAAAAGAAATGAGTCAGATGGCGGCTTTATTGAATGAAATATGAACTTTGACAGTTAGCATGAAATAATGAAGTGATTATTTTTAAAAATAAGGCGACTAAAAAATATTTTGCCATAAAAATTTATGGTAAATTTTGATTAAAATAAAACCAGAGTTATAAATTAACTTCTTGAAAGCCATATTTCCTGTGACATTTCCACCTAGATAGGTGTTAAAAACTAATGTAAGTGTTCTTCTTTGAGAGTGAAAATTTCCAAAACTGGATAGTGCGCAGTTTCTTGTCCAAAAAGTTTATTGCACTTACTAAAGTGATAAATCGGAACTTTGGCTTATCAACTTTCAAAGTAATGCAACCTGAAGTGAATAAAGGAAGACTTCTTGTCGATACTTAATAAATATTCAACTCGTATTTTGGTTAGAGATTTTGGAAAAACTGGAAGTGTTGAGATGAAACTGTGACATTTCATCTCAGACTCATCTCACAGTATTCAAAAACCCAGTTCATCATTTCTATAGGTAATTATTATTATATCGATTAAATTCATTTAATTTTAGAGAGTAACTTTACTGTGACAAATGAGGAATGTATATGAGTAATAGAGGAGAGGTAAGCCATTCTGTTTTCGAAATTTTCATAAAAATTAATTTAATGGCTGTAATGGAATGTAGAAGGAGTGATGGAGGTATATGTGAGAATGAAACATCAATTTCAGGAATAATGCTAAGAGTTATTTGTTAGGAAGAAATGTTATGTGTACGTATTGTCGTAATATTGTAGTATGCTTGCGCCCATTGCCTCCTGCATATCTCCCACGGCAGATGAATATTTCCTTCTTCTCATTCTAAATGTCGAATGAGTCAGTTTCTTTTTTGCTATTCAATACTGTTTTTCTTACATAAAATATTTCAATTAATATTTAACAGTTGCAAAAGTTTTGATTTTGCTGCAGAAGAACTTCCACTTATAATTTTGCTATGGAAGAGAATGGCGAGGCAATCAGCAACATTTAAAATATTTTTTGATTTACTTGTTTCGCCTTAGAATTTTACTTTTAAATGTTTTAAGATCAAATATTCTCTCATTCCCTTCAGTATTAATACTTCCTAACTTCTGAAGCATAAAATGCTATTTAACTTTAAGGAAAACTTTACGACGTTGCTAAAACAGTAACACTTTTAACACATTTTGCAGTTAAGCTACTAGCACATATATTTAGTGAACTTTATGAATGATTAGATCAGAAAATTTTAATGATTCCAAAATAATCATTGATTACTACAGTTGTATTGTGCTGGTTATTTGACAACAAAAGTTAAGTAGAGGAAGAAATGAAATCAAATTGAGTAAATAAGTTGAGCTGTAGCTGGAAGGAGTGCCAATAGGATGGATGATCTTATCATCTAATCATTCGACAGTGATACTTACATTTTGTATTACTTCAGGGTAATAATGTTACGTATACTATGCTATGTATTGATGCCAACTTATATTCTTTTGACAACTGCAGCCTTACCAATTATAGTTGCTAATAAAAAAGATTCGAAATTCTGCTGCAAGTGTACTGTAGATGGAGATGAAAGCACAGGTAAAACTGTCACCAATTTAGGAAATGGTCTTCTCAACACAGTCAATGTGATAACACATTCTCTAATAGGTATAGACAAGTTACAACAGTTTTGCTATTTAAAAAGTTGCTAGGACGACTATTGATTTATCCTATCCCAAAGAATCTTAGCTCCTGAAATATCCCTATTTTCCAAACTGATATACGCCAATAATAGTAATGATATCCATTTATTCAATTGAATGAAAAATAACTATAAAATATTTACTTTAAGGTTGCGACGGAGTAGCTACAGCGGTGATAAGCGATGATGGTGGAATGAGGACTGCTGGAAGAGGCGTTATCAGCACATACATTCATTCAAATGTCGGTTTACTAATACCATCCGTGCAAATTCGTATACCTCAAATACAGTTTCCTGCACCAATCAATATTATACCACCACATCCATATATGTTCTACCATTTTCAACCGTTCATCAGCATACAACAGCCACCTATTACCAAACAATGTTGTATGGTAAGTTCCCTTATCATTTATTAAATTTTAATTTTACAACCTTTTTCTTCCCAACTTTTTGTTCATCACTACTAGCAATCATATCATCGGAAATTATCATTGATAAATCTTCTGGTACTACTAAATTTACAGCTATGTCCTGACGGGAATGGCATCTGTTGCTGCACACCTGGCGCAACAACAGCAGCACCTCGTGATTCGCACAACTTTCCATCTGCGGCAGAAGCACCGCTTAGAAGCACTTCATTATTCGTTAGCATAGCAGTATTGCCACTTCTTGACTATATTCTGTGAAAAGCCTTCAAGGACAATTGAGTGAAAATGATATTTCGATGATTCGTTGCCGCTAGACGACGTACTTTCCCATTTTTGCTAATCACTAATGTATAATTAGTTATGCCAAATTCTCCTTTTTGACCCTTTCGATCGCCTATACCTGGAAATACGTGGACGAAAATAGATGTTACTGCTCTTTCGATCCACCTGCACTGCCTTTATATGTACTGCTATCATTCCTTATATTCCTGTTACTTTCTAATTTTATTATTTATTATTATTATCATCATCATCATCATTATCATTATCGCCATTATCATCGTCATCGTCATCATCATCACCATTATCATCATCATTACTGGACTTAATTAAATCGAGCAACTGTGCTGATGTCTTTTTTGCTAACCTAAAACATCTTAAATGGTAATTAATATGATAAAAGCTTTCAAGAATTCAGTGAGTTTAAACATCCCACCAATAATCATTCACTTCGGCCCTACAACGAAACTTCACATTGATTTTTCAAGGTTGCAATTGAAATACTTTAATAATTTCTTAAGAGAGTTGATTTCTGTGATATTTGATAATCTTTCCAACAAACTTATTTTATCCATCGGTATCATCCCTTTTGTCTGTCAAATTTTTCAAGACAAATATTTCCGTCAAATTCTGGTACTAATTTTCAATTCATGAAATAAATTGCATATTTGAAAATATTTGCTCACACACTTAAATTGTACGTGAGAATTGATCGATTTCAATCTCAGTATGAATGAAAATATTTTCCTTTCACCATTTTCTTAATTTTGAGCTCCGCAAGAAGCTTTCATCTTAGACGAGAAAAATTTAAGTTGCTGTCAGTACACGCACGATAAACATCAAAAATACACCAAATTTTCATGGGAATTTAAAATTAAAATAATCAGTATAATGTCAGTTTGTTTCAAGTCATTTTCAAAATATCCTTTCTTACCGTACAATTTTAATTATCCCTTAAACTGCACGAAAAATATTCAACAGATCTTTGATTGAGATTGCTTTAATTAGAAATATTTATTCCTTGTGTGGTCCAAACTTTGATTTACAGCAATTGGTGTAAAATTAATTGGTAAAAGTATTCATTTTATATTTCAAAAGAAAATCTGTTTAGCAAACAAACTAATTTCTGTGAAGAAATGAGCCTTTGCTTTGTGGGTAAATTTGCAAATTTTAAAAAATTCAGAATTTCAAGTACAAATTTGATTTCTTTATTATTTCAGCTTTTCCAAGCAAAAATTTCTAAGCTTTTCTTCATGCTTTTTCAAAATTTTTTCTCATTTTTCTTTCTACCAAAAATATCCAAAATGTGTGAGTGCAAGAAATGCATTACTCGAAATTTCGTTGTCTTAGCTCACTTGAATTCCTACGTCACTCATTGATTGTATTCAAAAACTTAATTAGAAAGTACTTTTTGAAGATTTAATTGTATTGCTATACTTCCACATAAGCATGAATGGCCTGTTAAGGGAGGCATATTTCAGGTGTTAAGCGGTATTATTCGACTCAGTTAAGGCGGAAATTGATGCGATTGCGCTTTGAGTTTGAAAGTTGCGTGTGGAATTTTTTACAATTTCGTTTGTGACCTCTCCCATGCCTGTTTTTTTCATTACCTGTTCTGAATTTTTGTTTTTTTTATTACGTGTTTTGAATGAACTTTGGTTGAAGGTACTTTCTTATTAGGCAGGTTAATGTGACTATTTCTTTCATCATTTCCACCTACATCTTTTATCTTCGCCTTTCGTTAATGTTCCCTTTTGCATTGAGGAATCCTTTCAAAATTTATGCTTTAACTTTTTCGCATTAATTTTCTTCTAAAATCCTGTCGTACATCATTTTAGTCCCAAATTCTTTCTTCATTTGCTAATTCACCTTTGACCCTTTATTTGATTTTTGTCTGTGTCTGTGAAGTCCTGCCTTCTCTAGGAATATTTTTACAGTTTTCTATGATTTGTTTTCGAAATTCCCGCACTTCTTGATTTTATTTAAATTCTAATTTTCAGTCATTATTGTGTTATTGTTATATGCATATTTTTTTTCTGTCTTTTTGAGCAGATCTGTCGCATTCAGATAAGTTGCAAAATTTGTTTTAAATTAAAATTAAATACAAAAACAAATATTAAATAAGTTTTACCATATGACTAAAATGTGTATTGTATGAGCAAAATTTCTACTTTTGGATCGGAAGACTTTTTCCGAGATATTTCCTAGCGATTTTAAATCTGTGACCTTACCAAGCAAATAAGTATTTTCTTATGCTATTGATACTTTGCCTCATTCTATCCTTAATTTCATCTTATGGCTAAGGTTTTTTTTACGGAAATTTCTGAAGACGAAAAATTCAAGTTGTAGTATGAGAATGCTTCATTGCTCTGAGAAGCACAGAGAGTTTTCTCTTATCCTTTATTACTACTTCTTATTTTGTTTGAAACATTAAAATGTTTAAAATTTGATCAAAGTGGAAAAAATCCATTTTGACATCCATCAAAAACACTTATTCATGCATGAATGCATAATATCAAATTATATTTAACATCACTCAGAATTTAATTTTATTTAGCTATGATGCACATTATCAACAAACCGGTTCGACAACAATCATTGTTTCTCGTCGTAAATAAAATATTTGTAAACCGGTTTCACTGATGATAATATTTACTAAAGAAGGCCACAATTATACTATCAACACCTCTTTATGCAATTATCATTACCTTTTATTTTGAGCTGTCTCTATGATTTCCTGTTTTTTTTTCACTTCAAATAAAGTGCACATTTTGTACTATAGCCATCAGGTAATCAGGTAATGCAAAAATTTTTTTGCTCATTAAAATTACTAGTTATACATTAGCGTTACTATTATTAATGATTATCACTGTTATTATTATTGTTATTATTTATTATTATTATTATTGCTATCGTTAATTATTACTATTATTATTACTGGTTGCAATTATCGGTCTTCAGTTTTATAAATTTAAAGGTATACCTGAAATGCTGCTGTGATTTAGGAATGATAAAATAACAAAATAACGTTTCGTACTTCTGATGTTTTCATTAAAATTTTTTACTGATGAACTATTGCAGGATTTTCTTTTCTTTGAAATTCTAATTGGTAGAGAAATCATTTTACTATATGCTCCTCACAACTTTTCTTGTTTCGTTAGCTGTCGTCAAAACTAATTCATTGCAATGTACGGTCGGTGGTTATGGTATTATAAACCAGAAGAGTGGTGCTATAAAAGAAAGTACTGTTACCTGTCAGTCGCAAACTAAATTCTGTGTGAAATTAGAATCTGACACAATCGTAAACGGAGGTTAAATTTTGAAACTTAAAACAAATCAGAATATTCCACTTATTACTGTTAGCACCATATCGATCATCATCCTATCACTATGTCTGCCATTAAATAATTGGCTATTTTTATTTTGCGGTTTTTTTAAATTAGGAATTGTCATGTGCTAATGAAGCATCGCATTACAGAACACGTGAAAGGAGTTGCTCGCGGTTGTGATCAGGAAATGCCAGGCTCATCGAAGCACGAATTTTGCAAGGTTATTTTGATTTTGAATTGTTAATTTCAAAGGTACATCATTCCTCAATTAATATCTAAGCAACTCATTGTAGGTTGAGGGCTGTATCGGTAGAGACGATAGCAAAGGTAAGACACGAGTGTGCTGTTGTACGAGTAATCACTGCAACGGTGGAACTCGCATGAATTTTACATTTGCAATCTTTTTCATCACTTTTTTCTTTCTTTCTTTCTTTTCCTAAATATCATATAGGATGTAAATGATCCTTTCAATGTGTTTTACTCTCTAAGATCTAATTTCACATGAACCTTTTAGGGAAATCTATTCTCACTTATAACGCTTGCTCGATGCTCGTAGCACCGCCGGATTTGTAATAGATAAATATATTAATGTAATATTAATTTTTTCCTGAATGCCAGATTTTCACATATCTTACCTTCCTCATTTCAGGTATTTTAGCCATTTATATTTTTAAATTCACTATATTTTAGGTGCAATTTCTATTTTTTTTCTAAGATTTGTCAAATTAATTTGGCTTCCTATCAGTCGCAGATATCATCAATTCGATAACACTATTCCTCCCACACATTATGTTATTTCATAAAATTTCATTTCAAAATTTTGCATGAACTATTAAATTTTGATGTAAATTATTTGTGAAATAAATGTTTTCTGAAATCTGACGTCATTATACAAGTTTTTTCCTTTCTCAAATCCCTATAATTTAATTTGCACACAAAATTTGCATGTTTCTTCCTCTTTCTCTTTTTCTCTCAAAAATATTTTCAATTATTAGATCATTTTCAAAGTATTTTAATCGAAAAATTGCATATTTATTATTGATCGATTGATCGATCTGGCAGTACAGTAAACGTTTCACTGCAACACTGCAACAGTTTTGAACGACTAACAAGTCTTTACCTTACACGTAACTTCAATCTCAAAAGTAACAACTCAGCGCATAATCTGTGATTGATGTTAAATGAGAATTACCTCAATTATCTTCTCGACAATTGCTTGCAAATACAAAATTCTATTCCATAATCGTTCAATAAATCAAAAAATATCAAATTTCAATCTTTAATTTGAACTAAGTGTGAATTTAATTTAGTTCTTAACTTAACTTGGTAACTTATGATAATGGCATAGATAAATTTTTTTAAATCTACAAACAATCGATTTTATGAAAAATTAAATAGTAAAGAAAGAAATGTGTGCTGCGTTTTTCCTGTGTTACTTTAAAAAAAAATAGGAATTTATTTTAATACTTGTAAGAATTATGAAATAATTTATTTGAGAGGATGTTGCTATGTTATATAATGACTTCCAATTCTCTTCAAGAACTTTTATTTATTTCAAAAAGCTTACGATGATCAGAACACCTGACTGACGTACTAATCGTTTTATGCTAAAATTACCTGTGACGTTCTTCACTTTAATTTTAAGTAAATTTCTAGCAATGATAGATTGTTTAAATAATTCGATTACTTTTTTGTAAATTAATTTATTAATTAAACAAAAAATGTATGCAAAGAAAAAAGAATTAACAAATTTTTATTAGCGATAAAAGCGCTCAATTATTTCCTTTTCTGCATCGAGAGATAAAAAGTTTCATGGTAATACAGACCTGAAGAGAAAGGCTGATCATCTGAATTCAGTTGTAAAGGAAAAAAGCATTTCCAACATGTAGTATATCTACTCTTCCTGACATATCTGTAATATCTACCTTTTTCCGAGTCATCTGACAATATGTCTTAAAGCAATGAAATGGATGTTTTAACTCTAATTATCATTTTTTGAATAAATATCTCATTGATTAATTTCAGAGGCATAGATGATAGTGTTAGAAGTATTGTGCTTTAAACATTAGTTGAACAATGAAAAAGTCAATTCTTACATGATATACATCCATCAGTGGATTTCGAGTCGAAATTAAAACGATTACGGCAGCATCTTTGAAGTATCAGACTCACATTTTAGTAGGAGTAGTCATGAATTGTTCCTAACAACAAAGCCATATGAGCAAAATGAACGGTTAGCAAGTAACAAAGTCGTACGACCTAATATATTAGTAATATTACTATGTGAACTGATTGATAGGGCGTAAAATTCAGAGTTTTCCTATGAGGTACACTGATACATCTGTTAAGTAAAATATTAAAATTAGGAATCATTTTCGAGAAGAATAAAAGCTAAGGAAGGATTAGCAAACTGTTTCTGTTCGGAATATTACTCAAATCAAGACTTTACTGAGGTTGAAATCTGAAACAGTGCCCTATATGAATCCTTCTGAACAAAGAAACATAAACATGAAAATCTGATAAAACAACGACATTTGTACATATCCGATATTCATCATCAATTACCATTAATAATTTTTTTTTTGCTTTTAAATGCTTTCTGAGATAATATTAATAATTACTGGAATCTCTCCTATTTCATTAATAGAAAGGTAAGTTTGGTTTCTTCATTAAGCGAAGAATTTAAGCAATGCTAACAATGATGAGAATTATTAAGTTCAAAACGTATAATAAATTATTTACATTGGCGCAATCGAATAACAAAACGAAGGAAAGTTAAGTGATAACAATTACGCCAGGCAGTAATTATTAAGTTTTAATTTGTAATTATGATCATAGCAAAGGTGTGCCTTCCATAATAACTTCTTAACAACTATTATGTGCATACGTAGAATAGGATTGATCAATGGCCAAATTAAAAAAAAAGAAATTGTTGGAGAGAGACCTTTGACCTTGATCATCCCATGTACTACAACGTACTATGCAATGTGTAGTATTCGAGGGAATTTTCTAAGTTTTCTACTTTTTCACTGTATTCTTCCATGAGTAATTTCTCTGATCTGCTATACCGGTTAATAAGTTTGAACTGCACACTTCAAAGAAGAGAACTAGGAAATGAATGAATGGCATCTTTCGGTGTTTCAATCTGCAGCGTCAAACGATCGGATTATTTCATCTGGTGGTCGATCATCGTTAACAGTGAGTGATAAAGGTCCACGACTATCGGCTGTCTGTACCGATATATTGTTGTCCAAATCGTTAGGACGATAAGTTATGTAGCCAAGGATGGTACCCAATATGGAAACCAATTTGCACACTATTGCTGCAAACATTTCTTTATTCTACGTTAACCCAGTTCTTAAACAATCCTGATTTGTTACATGTCACGTAAAAGTGACATTACTTTTCTTCAAGTTATAAGATGATTCGCTCGTCCTTTCCCTTACTCTCCCTGAGATGAAGGTTTTCTAAAAAAGAACATACCAACAGCCATGATAGTCCAAGATAATTTATAGGGATCATAGACCAAACAGGACTGCCTTTTTCCACATTCTTCTTTCCACTTCAAACAAGCCGTATCTATCATCATACCGAACAATACTCCTCCAGGAATAAATCCTGCAAAAGAAATATTACAGAATTAAATTAACTCTATTTTGAACTAATTAAACCTTGCACTGATTAAGCCATCAAATTGTAATCACGTTAATTTTCTTGGAACTTTATTAGAAAATTAGAGATGTGTTAATTAGTTTTATTATGATTCAAATGAAGAAGTTAATACGAACGTAAAGAAGTGACGTACCCAGAAGTCGAAGAAATGTCCAGTGTACACCAATACCTAAGGTACGCTGTTCAAATGGTACTACACGAAGCATTATCTGCAAAAATTACTCTTAGAGACAGAATAACTTTAAGCTATTAAAATAAGCTGTCGTTAAAAACAATCCTTTTGTAGATTGCGAAAAATGATGCCTTATCCAAACTGTTCACATTGTTTTTAAAAGTTAAGCGAAATCATTTTAAAGATTTTTGCGCTGTATGATAGAAAATTATTTTAAGATTTCATGTTTTTCCACTGTGTAAATCTTTTTACTATCAAAAATGTTTCAAAATTATTTCCGGTGAAGCCAATTAATAGGAAAACACCTGCTGGGATGGAATTCCGGTAGCAAAACTAGCAACTACCGAAAAGAACAGCAAAACGAGAAAGAGCCACTGAGCGTATCCACATTCCTTCTCACAAAATCCCTCATGCAAATGATTATCTTTGTACTGCACCTCCAAAGCATACGATGCCAATTCATCGAAACAAACACAATCGCTCCAATACGTTCCCTTAAAATTGTATAAATACGGTCATGCATACAGTATGCTTCGTATGCTACTGCAAACACATTACAGTACACGTGCTACAGTAATACCTACCGATGAATTTTGCACCCAATTTGTACAGCCAGCATAACAAGCAGAATAAAATGTATGGCCAGTACCCTTATGACAAACCGGATTCCATTTCTCCGTACAATAACAATTGGCGTTACAGGTAGCATGCAAATTAGCTGTTGTACCTTTTATTCTTCTGCAACATAAAACTTTTCAAATTCTTTTCTAATTTTTTGATTAACAATATATCGGTGGAGAGTGAAAAGTTCGAGTAACATGGGTATATATAAAATTGCATGCTTTTTTTAAGCAGTCGAACCGTACTGATTATTGTAGCTTAAATTGATCCCAACGAAGTCACGTGCTGGACATTGTATTAGAAAACATGGTGTAAGTATCAAAGCTATCAGGTGGCATACAAATATTAATTTCAGCATTCCACTGACCTAAAAAGAGCGTAAATAAAACAGCTTATTTATCATCAAATAATCTCATTTATGATTATCATAGATGTAAGGGACAACTTAACAACAAACCTGTAAATTAAATTGTCGTATCAAAGCCCCACCTAGCATAACGCCAGCTGCAGCAGCAAATATTACTATTGCTGAAAATATTCATAGAAATCAGGTGAATCATATCTTTTTTTAACACTCTTCACCAACATTTTTCACTATTAAAGTTATGACAGATATCAATTATGTTGTAAAAATTAGATGAAATTTGTAATTAATTAAAGCTGAGGTACTTGAAAATGAAATTTGAAAAATTCCTATAGTAATACTCTCGACTAACAAGAAAGATATGAAGCTTTAGTTGGAGTAGTACTCAGTACGGCTTCCAGAATTTTTGGCATAAATGCAGCAAATCCATTAATAACAATTGACTCGAAAATACCCAACACGATTGTAGTGAGAAATGTCGGATTTCGTAAAATATTCTGTAGAGTGATTTAATGATATATTTTAATTACTTCTATCTTTTACAGTATGAAAAGTGAAGTTAACTATTAGGAAAACCTAACATTTCTCATAAAATAACTTTTAACGGACATGTCTTATTATCACGTAAATAATCATTGCCCAAACCATTATCACTTTATAATTGCTTAGTTACGGCGTGAATTTTAATTTCAAAATACTAACAAATTATTGAACGTCGAGTTATTGGAACTTACCCAAACAGCTCGTGGTAGATACCTAAGGTTCCCTTTAACAATAATGTCTTTGTCGCCCATTTGTGAGATCGCGTGAACCTTCAATAATAAAAAAGACTTAATGCCTTACAAAAACTAAATTATTTTCTTTTTCTTCCAGGAAACTTAAAGTTCAACCTACGATAGTTAATTGGAATGTTTCAAAAGATTGTCGAACATTATCATTTCGTGTAATACGTTGGATGGAATATATTTAGAAATAAAAAAAAAACCTGGTTGACATCTTTTAAACGATGCCTTTTTGCTTCCGGTAACTCCCGGGCAAACATTAAAATGGGAAAAGCCGTAATGAATGCAAGAACTGATGAGCCAAGAAAACCGAGCCACCATGCGCCAACCCAACGTGGATCTGACGAATCCTTTATCTTTAACCTGAAAATTTATTCTCCAATCGTTTACGATTTATCGAAAGCAAAATGAAATTTTTAATAAAGTCGTATGTAGTGATAAAACAGTGACAAACTGATTATGAGATCAAATAGATCGGAGGAATCAGTGCTTTACTATAGCAGAGGTGGTAGTGAATGTGATTTTACAACGAATGAATTAGGTCGATTAGAACTAAAAGGCGCAATATGTAAATACTGCAAAAGAATGAGAGAGATGATATTTGTGAAATCACGGGAAAAGCACAAGATTTTTTCGCTCTTAAAGAAACAAAATATTAGTGTAACTAATGATTGCAGAATTTCATAATGTTTCGAAAAATTAAATTTTCTACAACGAAGGAGTTCATATTTCTGAATTTACGTTGACATATCGACGCGATCAAAATCCGTGTAAATCGTTAGCAAAAAACCGCCGACGAAAAGTCCAATAACTGGTCCAATTGATGTCACTACTGAATGGATAGCTGCAATTTGAACAATATCGTACTGTAAACTTTTAACAATTTCCAATTAAATTTGAAATATTCTGAAGACTGCACCAAATGCTTCTTACCCAAATAAACAGGTGATGCTTTTTGAGAAACATTTTCATCCAAATATGCTGTGCCAATAGAAAATAATGGTGTTGCACCGATACCATGTAACGTTTGACCAAGTAGGAACATCAGGAAATACGGATTTAAGAATGAGGCTGAAGTGGAATGATGCTTTGAACAATCCGGCACCAACTCATATCTGTAACATTCAGGGATCACAAAAACAAAACTCTGCTACTCAGAAAAACCTTGACAGAGGATAGGTATACAGACCACATTAAACTGAACAATCTTATGATTAGAACCACATCACCGATATTTATTTATTAACCTTTCGGACTGAAAATTATTATAGCTCTTTTGACGGGTAAATTTCAAAAAAGGATCGCCTACTACTAAATCTCAATGAATTGTGAAAATAAGAAAATCTTATTTGCAACCTGTTTGTGCATTGGCCATGTTCACTTTCGTTAAGTTGCGTTTCATGATACTGATAAGGAGGTACCATGTAATGCGGTAATACACAAACAAATGAGCCAAGTGCCATCACAAATGAACCTATACCTATCCAACGACCTTTATGACCTATTATAAAGAAGTTAATTGTCATTTGGAGCCAAATAACCAATGGTTATTTTAACTCAATAAATAAAAGTTATTTCATAAAAGTATATGGAATGATTTATTATTCATATTGCACTTCATTTGAGACCAAGTGAAGATTATTGATTGAAATAAATCACATAGAAACATACCTGTATTACCCCAATGGCAAACTGGAAATACTGTAATAAGAATTGCAAAATCGTACCAACTTGATATGATTCCGGTCTGTGTACTGTAACATGAAAACATTGATTAGAGCAAATTGATAAGTTATGCAGAACGAGTTGGAACAAACCTCGTCATATGAAATCGCTTTTCAAGCGTTGACAAACCCACAGGAAATATACTGTTCACAACGAAACTTTGCACAAATGCGCAGATGCCAAGCATAAGTAACAACCATTTGGCAGTGTGAAACTTTTGTAGCCATCTGGGTGTACACCTGTAACAGAGATAAGAAGTAGAAGTGGTCGGTGATAACAAAGAATACACTTACTTGCTGCAGCCACATAAAAGTTCCTCGTCATCGCTATCATTGATAATATTGTCAGTTTCATTGGGTTTCATAGATGAATGCCGTGATTGCATATCTTGCGTTTGAATCGATGAGGATACGTGATTCGCCATGACGCGTTTACTTCTCTTCAGCAATTTGAATTCTTCTAAAATTAATTTTAAATTTCAAAATCTGGCAAAGCATTATGAATTCAAATTCATCATGCTCATTTTTCCAGATTTCCGCATGCTTCATCTCATTAAATCGAATGGACCAAATCATACTGCTGCAATAATTGCTTCCTTCTTTTTGCTCATGAAATTATGATAAAAATAGGAGAAATCAAGTGGATAAGAAGGCTTTTCATTTGCTTGCTGAACAAGTGAAATGATATTGGAAGGAGAAAGTTAACCTGAGTTCAGGTGTACTTACTTTGAGTACTTCCTGTTGATTAAATGTCTGCAAGCAGTCATTCAATTAGTAAACTATAAGAATGAAATTGACAAGAGGAAGTTCCTTGCACAGTCGTGTCAACCATTTTTCGATCAGTAATTGTGAAATAAACAACAAATCTGAATAATTTTACCTGTGAATGAAAATGCAATTGCTCTTTACAGTATATCATCCTAAGGCGAAAACCCGTGTGTATCGTAAACCACTCCGATAAAACTTTTGTTTATTCATAAATTTTTAACTATCATTTAAATATTGCGGAACATAGCAATTCATTTCGACGTTAGCGCATTGTGAACTTCTAATAATCTTTAAGTGTATAGGTCGCTTCATAATGAATTGAAGGATCAGTGATTAAACATTAGTTAAGTTGTCGGAAAAAGTGAAATAAACAGATTTGTAAATTATTCGTACAACTAAACACACACACACACACACACACACACACACACACACACACACACACACACACACACACACACTCGCACATGCATACAACAGGGCAAATTGCAAATTTTCATTATAAAGGCGATACTTATTGAATATAACAAAGTAACCTTTCCCTTTGATTATTTCTTTTGTACCATTCATAAAGCATTATTATTTGTAATAGAATTTATAGCATCGATCGCTCCATTCACCCATCAACTATCACCCTACTTTTTCGAATTCCTAGTTTTTCTTCAAATCAGGTAGATGTGAGGGGAGAATATTGAAAGCAATATATTATTATTATATTAGTTATTATTATTAGCATTATTATTAACTATTAATTATTATTACAACGTATAATACATGCTAACGTTTATTTCCTATGGATAGAAAAAGACAAATGAAGTAATGATAATCACCTTATCTCCAAGTTGGTTTAACCAATCTTAAATTGAAATATAAAATAAGCCAATTGAATTCAATCTAACTTTAAGTAATTAAAATTAAGCTTAACCCTCAAATGCTAACTGCTATTTCATTGCTAACAAATAGCATGAAATTTTAAAACTTATTGTAATAATACGGCAAAAAACTTCGCAATTTTCAAAGAAATGGACAAAATTTTGACAAATAGAAATAACTTTTATTGGAAATTAATACCACACGGCGAGGTAGAAGAATGTTACTTTATAGGCGGTATGTAGGCCTGTTCTAAGTAGACGTAAGGGCTTAAAATTCCTCAACAGCGCTGTGTCGCATACAAAAAGATGAGGAACTAGTTCGAACTGGTCTTGATCATCAAATCTATAAAGAACAGCGAAGAATTTTTTTCATTCTCTTTCAAGAAATTGCGTGACCGTTCTTTGGGACTTTTTTTTAGTTCTATTAACTTAGTTCAAAAGTATAAGTTGTAAAGAAAACTGAAAAGTCATTTCTTGTACTATAAATTTAAATTTATGTATTCCGATCTTTCTAACTTGTTCCAGAACTATTCAACGACAATTTTCATGTCTTAATACATTAAAAGAGAATGGGAAATTCGATGGAAGAAAGAAAAACAGCATCGCAAGAGAACGTTTTATTTTTCACTACCAAATCAAAACTTCCGGTGACACGGAAATGAAGAACTAAGAGACTAAGAGAAGTGAAAAATCAATTAAATAATAGTACGACTTAATCAGCAATTTTTTAATTTGATAATTAATTAGACGAGAAGTCATTCATTTACACGAAATGTTGAAAATTAAAATAAATCATAAAGGCAATCTGTCACCATCCAAGATGTACCAAATTAATGCATTATCGATTGAATCGATCATAATGAAACAACAAGAGAAAAGAGACGTAATTAACGAAAGCATAAAAAGAATAATAATTTTGTTGAAAAAAATTTATCGAAAGACTTCTTCAAAACGCTGAAAGATAAACTGACAATGAAAAGGAACGATTAATACAAGCAATCTGATCCATTCTATTAGCACTCGTTGAACCTATTCAAATCGTTGACCTATTCGTTGACCTATTCAAAAGTGTCAATATCTGTTCGCGCAATGGTCGCATACAATAATTCTTTGCTCTCAACATTTATGTAGCATTTGGATTTCGGCAGAAACTTTTTAGTTTGTGTTAAGCGGTAAAGTGCTGAAGAAAGAGGCGCTATCATTGCTCTTAAACGAGCTATCACTACTTCAGTCGCAGAAAATTCATCGTATTTTAGAGCGAATGGGCTATCATTGATGGGAGAAGGTGCAATGAAAGAATTTGGACGATGATGATAATGCATTACTCTCATGACATTGAATAGGAAGGTCTAACAAACCGGTTCCGAAAGTTTTACTTCAACTCGAAAAAAAATTCATGTTAATTTAAAGGTTGACGAATCAAAGCGGCTTCTGAAAGACGAAAGACGCCAGAGACAGGTTCAGAGAACGGCGCAAAAAAATGTATTCATTGCTGAAGCTATTTGCTGAATTGTGATAATATATAAATTCTTATCATATTTATCACCATATCTTTGATAATAATTAAGTCAAATTCTGAAATTCTCTCATATTTTAGCATTTGCTCTTAATGGTTTCCAAATTTTTGTCAAATATTGATATCTCATTATAGTTGCAAGTAACACTGACATTGTCGAACAATGAGAATGACGATCCAGTCTTGTCAAGGTTAGTGTATAGCTGGAACTTTCTGAGATTAGTCGAGACCTCCAGCAGCATCGGTCTAACAGCTAACATTATGGGTCAGACTTATCTGTTCCCTTTTGTGAGAAACACTTATCAAAATATTTTGATTTAACGACCAAAAGGAATGAGTAAAAAACAAAAAAGTTATTATTCTTTAAATGACTCTTACTACTTAATTACTACTCCTACTCAAATTGTAGACGAAAATTGATGAAACCGTAATTTCTGCTTCTTATTTGTTTTTTTTCTGCTAAGATCAAAGAAACTGCATTAGGTAAATAAGTACTAACTCATATCTGAACAAACAGTGAGACGATTAGTAGCACAGAGAAGTATAATAAAGTCAGAGGACAATTCTGTGCATTGCACTCCTTAAGTTTTCTCTAATCAACCTGATTATAAATATCGGAAACAAATCAAACTGGATCCGGTAACTTTTGAAAAGCATAGGCTTTGTATAAACTTCTATTTCTTTTATGCCATCGTTGTGGAAATTTCTTTGCTCATTTAAACTGCTAGCCTTTTTGCGTGGATCACTTATTTTAATCGCTTCAATTATATTTATTAATAATAATTTGATAAAAATAACAGTGCACCCTCCGAAGTAAGGCGCACTTTACTTGCAACGATCACAATTGTTGAGCTGTGCCTGAAGTTAAGCTTTGATAATAAATAGCAAGTATTCCTTTTTTTCATTTCATCCTTATCGCACTAATAATTACAAAAAAAAGATTTGTTTAATTGAAAAAAAAATTTCTGAAAAGGAACTGAAATAAGATATTTTGGGATAAACCGGATGATCTAAATTAAGCCATAAACCGTACGATTCATTTAAGTACTGTCTTTTTGGAAGAAAAAGAAATCAAATTATAATAGGATATACGTATTCTCTGAAGTTTAAATTACAGCTATGCATGCATTAAAGCATAAATGAAGTTGGAACTTCGCGAAGACAAAATGCATAGATACCTATCGATGACCGGACAAGCTGTAATTATTCAGCATGCATAAGGAAGCATAAATTATCTTTCTAAATTAGCATAATATCTACAGGTTACTGTGAGTTGCTTATATCATTTTATTCATATCATCTTATATTGCATGGTCGTACTTATGGTAGAATCTGCGTGACTTTCATTTCACCTAAAAAGCGATCTCTTTGATGAATTCAAATTTCTAAAACGTTTTACTTCTATGTGCTTATGATCAGTATGTTGATGAGAATAATTCAAATCTTGCCATAATGTCTTTCAAGAATTCCTTAATTTTAGGCAGCCACTACCACAAGTTTGCATCATACGCTTGGTAAATTGGCATGTAATATCTCAGAGCTTTCATCATCTGACGTTGAAATTGTTGTCAATATACAATTTAAGAAAAGCACAACGTATAATTCATTTTTAATATGCTATCATAATAAGTTTGTAACGGATATGAGTAGATTTCATATTAATGTTTCAACAATTTCCATCAAACAATTTGTCATTTATAAACATCTTTTAGCATCATTTTCAGGAGTCAAACAGGCGTAAGTGGTAAGTTCTAAAATTTGTGTCTGATTTCAGTTTCTTTCCTGTATTTGAAATGCAAGCAGTCTCCCCAACAAAGTACGTTAAATTTAAAATGATCCTCTCGTAACGCAAATTTATTCCTACAAATTTAAACTTCGCATTTTTTGTTTTCAGATTACCTAGCAACGTCTGAATCGGGGACTTTTGGGTTAGATATTTAATTATTCCTTTTATTTCATAGTTTAAAACTAAACACCAACTATCACTCCTTTTTAAGAAGTACTTTTGCAAAATTCAGCTTATCGTTGGTACTTTACAGTACTTACAGTATTTTCAATTTCCCAGGTCAGCTCATAAGGTGTTGTCGCTTGGAGGACTCTCAAATTCAGAATCCGTAAGTTAACTCAAATTTCGTCTGTGAAGTTCTTTTGTGTTCATATAATTAGGTTTTTGAATATTATCAAAGGATTCCGCAGGAGAAAAACATAACTGGGAGGACCGGTTGGAATTGGAAGAGCTTGCATTGTAAAAACGACTGTTCTTTCACTGCAAACTAAACTACATTACTTGTCGTAAATGTTTTCGGTCTATTCATGCTGGAACCTCATTTCTACGTTTCTTTTAGCCGTCAGCTGAAGATGAATGTGAACTAAATACAGAAGAATTATTTCCAAAGGCACGAGTAACATACAATTGAAATATTCAGTAAAAATTTTTTCAACGGAATATTCCAAGTGATACTTAACAATGGATGCAAAGAATGTATGATCCGACTTAAAAACCGAACTTTATGCCACCAATGAGCCGTTGATTTATCGCTTTTTCTGCTTTCGAGAAAACCAGAAGCCCCTAGAGCAGTCAACCATCTCAAGAACTATCAGAAATACTTCACGTCCGGGCCATGGTTCTTATCTATCAAGACATCTGAAAATCCCTTACAAGTTCAGTAACGAATACTCTATACTCTAGCATAAAGAAACAAAGGTACATCCAGGCCATTTCTCTACAGAATACCGCATCTACCTCGAACCACATAATGCGATTTCACTAAATTTATTTCTCCGTACACCACACCAGAAAAATACACATTAAATTTCTAATACACTAATAATCGTACACAAATGTAGTTTACATGAGGCAAATGTGGAAACCGATGATTCCATTGTTTTGAATTCACTGGAATAACAACTGCGTATTATTTACCGTTCAGTGTGCTATGTTCATGTCCAGACCGATAGAAACATTTATTTTTCAACAGAAAAAGAAAGTTGACAAAAAAAATTAGAACAACATCTGATGAGGGAACTGATTTTTACCCAACGCGAATCTGGAACCCAAATAACCAAAAAGATATTTTTTTTCTGGATGTTTCCGAATCACTTCTAACACCACGCTATCTACAGCTTTCTGATCTTCTTTCCTTTGATCTGACACAGTGTACTCCTGGAAATAGAGGCATTAACAATTGAAATTAACTTCACTTAAAGCAACTAAATACTACACTGAAATCATCAACACTGTCAACTGTGCCGTAGAATATCACGTCATCAAAAAAGCAGATTGCGAAAAAAACACGATTTTCAGCTTACCGTTGTTCCTTGTGCAAATATATTGGCATCTCCTTTCTTGGGTGCTTTTTTCGAATTGAACCTTCGAAAATAGGCATCATCAATGTGTTCTGGGACTCTCAATCCTGATATGTCAATTTTTGTCTTCGTTGCAATTACAAAAGCCTGGGCTATGCGTCGTAGTGGAGTGGAATTCAGTTTCATCGGCCCTGGAATAGATTTGTATTGCAAACAATACTTTCTCACAATACGTGCTCAGCTTCAAAATTTCCGTCTATTAAAACTCCAAGATTCTCATAAATTTCCAAATGTTGAACCTTTTTTGAGGTCCTGCTTATGAACAACGGCATAACCTCACCCAATAAAGGATCGTTTTATATAGCTTCCACTGACAACTGACCGGTCCACAACTTGGAAAAATCAGTGCTTTTTGAAAGCATTTACAGTAGCCAAATTTATCGACTATTAAAACTACCTGTTATAAGCAGAAGGCCCGATTTCTTCAGCTGCTTCAAAAAAATAACACGCTTGCCCTTGTGTCGCCCAGCAAGTATTATCAGAACAGTACCAGGAGTAATTGATGGTCGCAAAACGGCTTTTTTCGGCAATCGCTTTATTCGACGAGTTCTTGCGACTTCTTTCAGATACTTTGGCTAAAACTGACCCAGCACAATTAAAGATTGTTCAAATCAACGACTTTCATTTCCAGACAAGAAATAAGTCTTGTTGTTAGAAATGCAACAAAAAGCTTTGGGTGTATCATATGCCAGTAACTCAAATACATACGAGAAAATTATCTGGATATCATGTAATCGGAGGTACCTGGTCAACTAAACGCACCGAAACCAAGTAAAAAAAGCAATTCTTAATAGTAATTTAAAAATGAAATAGTTGTATACCCCTTTCTTGATAGGAACCTTCCGCTCTTTGCCATTCTTATCGCCTCCAATTGGTTTTACAACAACTTTTGTTTTGCGTTCTATTTCTTTCTGGACAGGAGGATATGATTTCTTGGCATAGGCACCGCGTTTTGCGTACATTCGAGCAGCAGAAAATCGCATAATTCCCGGTGCTACTTCATAATTGTGTCTCATACGTGGTGCAGGCCTTTTCGTCGACATTTTTTTGCACCTGAAAGAAGTACAAACTGTAACATCGTTTGTAAAATTAAAGCATTACATAAGATGCCCTGCCAATATATGACGTTTAACAAATCTCTCCGACTTAACACTTAATACTTTTAGTATAGCTTACATTCCCCTTAAGAATTTTTCCAGCAAAATTTCAGACGCATCATCATACACAAACGTACATAATACTCTATGTCAAGCATATATGAACATAATAAGTAAGTAATAATATATGGAAGTAATAAGTAATAGAAAAGACAATTATGTACACTCCGACCTGAACAAAAGCGAATCCCAACCCAACCCAGACCAAAGCAACACCCTAACGTCTAGCGTAAAACATAGGAAAGCCAAAATTACCGTAAGACAGAAGAAGTTGAAGAACTCTGTTGTAATATAGCAGCACAATTCCGAGAATGAGTTGGAGTTGAATTCACTTGTTTAAGCGAAGGATTGGCTTTTTTTAAAATAATTTGGCAATAAGTTTTAGGAAATGCGGCATCATTTATCTCTGTCCACTTCGAAGTATCAACTAAACACAGCAATATTGCGATGTTTTCACGATCGTTGCGCCGTTCCGCGAGTTGTCGACGACCCAGAAGGAAAGATGCACCCAATAACGGATGCTGGATACAAATATCGTTATCATCGACCAGGTGTTGACCCTTTGCCGAGGCTACCGAACTGCAAAGTGCCAGTGCATAAGCCCGATTATAAAATACGTGATTGCTGGTCAACGGCACAGGCGAGGTACTGGTGAAATTTGTTTTTATTATATTTTGTTTATCCTTAACTTATTTGCTTTCAACCAAGCAAATTAAGCATGGAATTACACTTAAGAGATGATTAAGTCAGAGATGATTAAATCACAAACTCTTCTATATCTCCAATATACCCAGTAATGGTATATTGGTGATATAGGATAGTTAGTGAGGAGTTTTTTGTCAATGTTTTAAAACTGCTCTACAGATGCAATGAGATCTTAACTTTAGTGCTTGTTTTGCGTTAATCTGACTAGCACTACACGAAAAGGGTATCCGAATGCAGATTAATATCAATATTTATACAAACCCAAACTGTTACAGGTTTGGCGAGAACGACTATATTGACTTATTGGGTGACGGCAATATCCATCCAGCTCAACTACAGTATCACGTCCCAGCATGGCTTCGTGGCTTTCCAGGTCAACATCGGGCCAATGAATTGGTGAAGCTAATTCATTTCCGGAATCTTCATAAAGAGAAAATGCAAATCAATTCACCTCGACGGTGGTATGATCTGCAAAAACGAATCAAATATTTGCTTCAGAAACATAATTACTACAAACAGGATGAGTTGAGAGATGAACGACATTTGGGGCTGTGGGAGGAGAAGCCGGATTATTTCTACAAGGACAAGTCTAGAAGGAGTTATCAGGACCTTGTATGATCCCCTTTTTTAATACAACTTTTGTTACTGTATGAATAAAATAAAAGTATGGTACGGTGAAATTTGCTTGTTACAGGATAATTAGTCCTTTACATACAAATTGTGTCTAGCATCACATCAAATACAGCATTCCCCAAGTTAGTGAATGAAATAGTATGCTTGACTTTCAGTATTAAACCTTTATTTGCACGTTGTTGGAAATATACAGTCCCAAGCTTTAGTTAGTGAAGCTTGGGGTTGTAGCTTTTCTTATTAATTTAATATCTATGTATTCAAATTGATATTTGTTTTTTGCAATGTATGATAGAGTGAAATGGAGCCTTTAGGTAATCATTTTTTTTATAAACCAGCAACAGATAAATTTCTTTCGTTCAATTCTATCTCTCCGAAAAATTGATTTGGTAGTAACTCATGTGAATACCACTGTTTAGGGACTGACGTCGCTGTTGTGAGACATTGGTACTTAACGCATTCAGCGTGCGTTTCACTACTGATGAATTGTCCTTTTTTCTTCCATTTGTCGTCTATACAATTTTGCCGTGAAGAAAAACAGACTTAATTGAAGCAATAAAGAATATAACTTTTCTTTTGTCCGATGTCTCGAAGCATCTAGAACCTTTCTATCCCACTGTCTTCATTCCATTTGCTTTCATTGTCTTGATATATGCGTTGTGCAAAATTTTCCGATTTGGAAAATATGAAAAACGAAAAATTGAAATTTCAGAAAATATGGTGGTCCGAGCAAGTGATGTAGACAAAAACTTCTTCACTCCACGAGACTATCAGGTATTGGTATCTAAAAATTTTGAGTATGATTTAATAAAAATTTCGGTCACTATCAGTGGAAGCTGTGATACGCTTTATATTGTTCATCTGATGAAAAATTTAATCAGCAGTATTATGAAATACTGCAGCCTTTAGTTTTATTGTACATTCGGTATGGTCAATAATAAAGGTTTCTGATATTTCAATTTTGCATCAGTAATCCAATTTTCCAGTCTTCCGATGAATAGTTTGCAGTCACTTTTTGCCTGCAGATCACGGGTTGTTATGAATAAACTGAATTTGGGTCATATATTAGTCAGTGATTATGCGGGTTCATTTATTCATTTTGGAATTAAATTTTCAAGGTTGAATTGTTGGATAAAGCATGTAAAAGAAATATTATTGTACCGCTCGGGACAGGGTCAGGCAAAACATTTATTGCCGTTTTACTAATCAAAGAGTATACAGCAAAACTTGTAATGCCATGGAGAAGTGGTGGCAAACGGGCTTTTTTTCTGGTTGATAAAGGTGTGTCTTTTTATTTATATTTTGTTACAGACTCCACAAATGTATAGGATTTTTATTTCGGAATTTGGAACAGTATTTAGTGGATATGATATAATTTTTTGCACTTAGTTGACTGGCTGCATTAGTTAAATGAGTTATAATCGTAATTCACTAATGGAACTTTAGCAAATCTATTAAGCTAAAAATGCCGAGAGGGAGAACAATTTTCGTACAGTTTTTCTGGAACTCGATTTACTTTGTGATTTTTAGTTTCACTAGTTGATCAGCAAGCAGCACATATCGAGCATCATACAACACTGACTGTGGGCAAAATGCATGGATATTTAAATCAAGATATTTGGTCACAACCTGCCAAATTCGATTCATTCATTGAATTACATGAAGTAGTCCTTACAGTTTTAATTGCAATGTTTTGATGCTATTTCTATAGAAATTGGAAATTTATAGGCTGTGAAAAATTTCTGCTTTTAGAATTAAAAAAACGAATGATGTTAATATTGTGAAATACCGTTTTATTATTTTGAAAGACGCTTTGGTATCCTGATCTTTTTTTAGGTTATAGTACTAACTGCTCAGATCTTCTTGGACTTACTTGATCATGGTTTCTTCAATATGTCGAAGGCCGCTATAATCATCTTCGATGAATGCCATCATGTATTGGGTAGCAAACACCCGTACAGATTAATCATGCATCGGTATGGGCAACTTGCTGAAGGTGCTTGTTAATCACTTTAAAAATTTCAAGGGTATTACTGTTTGTTTCACTAGCAATAAAATTTTGGACTCTTTTAGAGAAATCTTCTTGGTAGAAAAAATTAATAGTAACTTGCTTTTTTTAAAATAGAATAAGCTAGAAATAAGTTTGTATTTCTGACATTTCTTAACGACATCTTTACTTAATCCGGTTGCAATGTAGTTCTTGAAAATTAAGACGGGTTTAGTTTTTCAAGGCTTTAATTCTTATCTTCCTAAAATTAGCAAAGAAATTGTCGGACGTGAAAGAAACTCTTTTTTTAAAGCTCACTTGAATATGCTAAATTGCAGTAGATCGACCTCGAATTCTCGGTCTCACAGCATCTCTGATTAATAGCAAAATACCGCCGAATAGGTTAGAACAACTTTTGGAAAAATTGGAAAGGATATTGCATAGTTCTATTGAAACAGCAAGTGACTTAGTCTCCGTACGTTTTCATTATCATTTTTAATTTTTTTTAATAAATAAATTACTTTGTTACAGTTATTTTTAGACGTTAAAGTACATTATGGTTTGAGCGGAAATATGCCTATTTAGCTAGCTTTTGTTTATATACCCGTCTGAACCCTTGTGGTTGATAATTTTCCGAAATTTTTGAGCTTTTATATCTTTCTTTCATTCCTTTCTTCAAAAAATGTTGTATTAAAATGAAAATTACTACACATTAAAACCTAAAATAATTCGAAGCTCATCGAATTATAGTTTTCTTGTTTGGATCACTGATGACTGTTTTATAAAATTTTTTAAAAGTGTCAAATTATGTGATAAAGCAATAGGATTTCATGCATTAAGATTTCCAAGTATGGGGCGAAACCGAAAGAATATGTCGTAATGTGTCGCGATTTTTTTTGTTGTACATGCGAAATTAACAGAAAAGTTATCAGTATTTTGGTAATTTTTTTAATTTTTTTTATCGCTACTACTAATCATTTTCTTGTTCTATTTCTCCTCAAATAAGTTCTTTTACATGACAATTTTTCGTTTTAAACAACCAAAATAAAAGGCTACTCGATCATAATTTGCGTGTAGTCATTAGCTCATTAATTTTCAATAAATAAATCAGGAAATTATCGAGTTGTAAAACAAAAATTTTCTTTTAGAAAAGCAGAATTATTTTCAAATTTACAATTTTTCGAATCTGACATCTTTTAGGAAGGTTTACGTACATTTTGTTTGAAATGTACTGAATTCCATCCAGAATTTGATGTTGATCCAAGAAAACCTGTTCTTGAAGCAGTTAGTCGAACGAAGTCTATTTTGGAACAACTGGGACCGTGGTGTGCATGGAAAGTTTGCCAGGCAAATTAATTTGGTTTAAGTCAAAGGATTCATATATTCTGTAGGCTAAAAATTTTGTATGAAGATCTCCAATCCTTCCATTTCACTTCCATTTTACTGAAAGATTCTCCTAATGTTTCATTTCACTGATGCAAGTTTAAGTCTCGTGAATGAAATGAGGTTCCTTCTTGTTTTGTTTTCTTAAGTGGTCAAAAATATCATAAGATAAGGAACTTTGTTTTACAGCTGTTTCAACGACAACTGAAGAAACATTCGGGACAAGGTTTTTTGCCTGAAAAGCAAGTCGTCTTCCTACAAATGGCATGCACGACAATGCGTTTTACTAAACGTTTGCTGGATGATAAAGTGGCTAACATACGATGCTTTGATGACATGAAATCAATACTACCAGATCGCTTAGCAAGATTGTTTGAAATTTTAAAGTTCTTTAGCCCTTCAAATATGGAAAAAGTGGATCCAGACTTTACATTTTGTGGTATCATTTTTGTGGAACAGCGTTACGTTGCATATGTATTAAATGTAAATTTTTCATGTTTTGTTTGATTTTTAGCTATGCATTATGGTTATTTTTCTTATTACATTATTTTTTTATGTTTCAGTTTGCTGTTACCACTTTATTTTTAGACCTTAATAAGAGCAATGTCACGGTGGGACAGTGGTAAATTTGGATATCTGACTTCGGACTTCGTTATCGGATACAACAGTGCTAACATTGGTGCAGAAGAAACAATGGCATTGCATAAAAGACAAGAGTTGGTAGGTCACTGTTTTTATTTCACAGTTACCACAGAAAACGGACCATTGATAGATTGTTTTACGTTTATATTACAGTACAGTAAAGCTCCGTTGTTGTGTCCTTAATTCCATAACCTGTTTATATCTTACAGACTCAAGGATCTGCAAAATTTAAGGCAATAAAATAAACATATGTTTAAATCTTCTTTCAAGAGGTTTATTTAAATTTATTGCTTGATCAAACGCTATTCCTATTTCAGCAGCTGCTTTACATAACGACATGCTTGAATAAGATGTCGAGTTCCACTGTTTGGTAAACTGCATTTAAAACTCTTTATAAAGAACAAACTTTAGGTTTTACGTAAATTTCGTCAGCGTCATTTGAATCTGTTAATTGCAACAAGTGTTCTGGAAGAGGGTGTAGATGTGAGGCAGTGTAATGTCGTCATTCGTTTCGACCGGCCTATTGATTATCGTGCTTATGTGCAGGTAATAGTTATTGCATCCCTTTTATGTAAAGGTTATGTAACGTAGATATTTATACCAATCTATTAAATTATTCAAAGTCATGTCACTAGGTCCTAATTTTTAGACCTAATATACAGGTTTAAAGCAAGAAGAGGTGAGTTACTATTCTAGAGGCTTCAAGATTTTAACTTTTTTCTGCTCTTATTGGCTTAATTAAAAAAATAAACTTTTTGTCGACATTCTGTTCTTTTCCTAATTCTTTAATTGGTTTTTTAAAAGTATTTTGAATTTTCTGTTCGTTTAAATTATCTCTTCTAGTCAAAAGGAAGAGCACGAAAGGAGAATGCAAGTTATTTTCTGTTGGTCGAAGAAAGGGATCGTCAACAGTGCTCCTGTGATTTAAAGGATTTTTTGCAAATCGAAAGGGTGTGTATTTCAATGTAGAGTTTTATTTATTAAGGCAAAGGAATTAGGAATTTATTTTTTAATTTTTAATCAACCATTTATAATTACTGTCTCAAACTTTTGAAATGTTCCGCAATCATTGTTATGTAAGTGAAGATTGAATTTTGCAAGAAGTATTTCTAATTTCTTGAAGATGCTGTTGAAGCGGTATCGCAACGTACATAATCCACCAGAACCAATAATTTCACCGAGCAAGGAAATAGATGATATTATTCCACCATACACTGTTGAGAGTACTGGAGCGCAAGTTACGTTAACTACTGCTATAAGCCTTGTAAACAGGTTTTTATTTTTTTTTATTTATAACCAGTATTTTTGAGTTACTTGGTGTGATTTTTGTTTGATTAAAATTGTGGATTTTTTCAAAATTCTTATTTAAATCACTTTATTTAGATACTGTGCCAAACTTCCCAGCGATATATTCACGCGTTTGGTTCCGCAAAATACGATAGTGCCGGAAACTGTAAATAAGTTATTCAAGATTCAGTTGTAATAAATAAGATCTGTTGTCTAGTCATAATGAACATACAAGTGTATTTTCCTCTTAGTGAGAAGCTTGCACAACTGTTTGCTGATATCTTGAAGTTTTTTACTGTTTATGACAAAATTTAGGTAGGTGATCGTGTGATGTACCGAGCGGAATTGTTATTACCAATCAATTCACCGATCAAGGAAGCCATTAAATTAGATAAATTGTTGGAGAGCAAGAAACTTGCACAAATGGCTGTTGCTTTGGAAGTAAGTTAAGCCAAACCTCTTCCACCTTTTCCCACCAATGATTTTATGAGTTTTTTTTTCTTTGTCGAGCTAAGTTCTTTTGTCGTTTTGTAATGACAGAGAAAAGAACTCGAGTGTTCATAACTTCTGTTACTATTGCAAGCGGAAAATCCACCGTGTATTAATGGCGCAATTGATATAAGAAACATAGCTGGACTGAGTTTGCACGGTAGTTCAAGTGTCATACTCAAAATAGACTAATTAACTGTCCTTCAGTATCCCTTTAGCCGTTATACATGTATCGAAGTAATGCTTATTTCAAACATATTATCGAAACAGTTTTATTTCACCACGGACAATTTTTATTATTTTCTTATTCTAAGAAGGTTTTAGGCATGTAAAAGGTTGCATAAGCGAAAAGAACTGAATGATTACTTACTCCCGGTTGGTAAAGATACCATTATGTTAACTGCACTTGATGAAGATCCGGATGAATTCATTCCAAATATGAATTATAAAGTTGGGTCAGCTCGAAGACGACAGTTGTACGACAAGAGAGTGAGTAATTTCAAATATTTTATTATTTTTTACTGTCTTGATATCTTGCTGTTGTACTAATACATTTCAAACCTAAAAGAGCACTGTTACGTTATGGCACTAATACATATTAATTATAATTTATCTGAGGTGCTCATTCATTTACTGAATTTATCCTGAAAATTCATTTTTCCGTTTAACCACGAATTGTGTGTATTTGCCTTAATTTTTTGTTGGAATTTCATTTCTTTTTTAGATGGCAAAAGCACTGCATAATGCAATTCCACGTGTTGGTGAAGAGTGCTACATTTATGTTTTGGAAATGAATCTTGTCAAAGCAGTAACTGGTGCTGCGAATCCAAAAAATCGTCGAATTATAAATCCGTTGGATACCGAATTCTGCTTTGGATTCCTTTCCAATAAAAAAATACCGAAAGTAGGACCGGATGTTTTTTGTGTTTCAATTTTTTACCAGATGTTTTGTCATTTTTTGTGTTTCAAGGTTTACTGACATCAGATTTTACTTTTCTTAAGGTTCCATCGTTTCCACTATTTCTACGTCAAGGCCGTATGCAAGCGAATATTTTCCTTGTTAAATCGCGTCTTCTTGTTGATGCTCAAATGTTGGAGCTCCTAAAAGCATTCCATCATTATTTGTTCGATAGTGTACTCCGACTGGTGAAAGGGGGCCTAGTTTTTGTCCCCGATAAGGCCCCAGTCAATGTTTTGATAGTTCCTCTTCGACGTGGTACGTTTTTTCATTGCCGTTAGGTTTACATTCATTGTGGACGACCGAAAAATTTTAGGTTTTCTACGTTCCATAAATACTATTTCATATAGCATTAGTAACTGATTAATAAGTAATCAAAAGAGGATTTAGCAAATCCATCGACAAATGAATGAAAAGACTGGTACCTTTACGTTCCTCGGCGGTTTGACATTTTGTTAAAGATTATTGAGATAAGAGGGCTTCAGTTTTGCACTGTGGAATGGTATGTTCTACACAAATGTTTAAAAAGTTAATAAATGACAACATAAATTATTTCATATGCCTGGATTTCAGAGCGAAACTGTGAAACTGGTAAAGTGGATTTCAAATTGGATTACGCATACGTACGAAATGTCGTTTCATCAATTGATGAATTGCCGCGAATACCAACGGAAGTTGAAAGATTAACTTTCAAGTTCGATGCAGCTAAGTTTCGGGATGCTGTTGTCATGCCGTGGTATCGGGATCGAGATCACCCGTCCTTCTACTATGTTGCTGAGGTAAGAATTAAATTTCACGGTTTGATGACTTTCTGATATTTCAGAATGTCACAATTTCTTTTCATAGGTTAAATGAGGTCCGAGTTATTAGAGTATCCCGAGACAAAACAGGAAAAGGCTGTCTATCTGAGAAATTATTAATATCTTGAATTCGATAAGTTTTCAGATAATCGACGCTAAACCATCTTCCAAATTTCCGGATGAAAAGTTCGCAACATTTAACGATTATTTTATCCAAAAATATGACATCGTTATCTATGATCAAGAGCAGCCGCTTCTGGATGTTGATTATACTTCGAGGTGTCCCTAGTTCTTAACAGTTCGGAATGTAAATATGATCTAATTTTTCCTGGTTGTAAGGAAATGGAAGATGAATTGCGAAAAAGCACTGGAAAGACTATCAGATAAAAAACTGAAATGAACTATTAAAAATCTTCTGTTTTTAATTATAAAGCTACTGGTGTTATTGAAGGTTTCCTTTAATGTAGATAACATTACTTTTATAGTCGCTTGAACCTTTTAATGCCTCGGCACTGGTCACGTTCAAAAAGTCGACTTACTGAAGAAAGAGGCTTAGAAATTGGCGGAATGTCGCAGGGACAAATTTTGGTACCTGAACTTGTTGATGTGCATCCGATTGCTGCCTCTCTGTGGAGTGTTATTGCAGCCCTTCCAACACTGCTTTATCGGTATTCATGCTACTGATTTTATCATAGAGGAAGTTTGCAAATTTCGATGGCTTTCATGAAGCAGTTCTATAAGTTGTATGAAGATGCAGTTAGTTTTTTATTCTGAATTTCGTTTCAGACTTAATACTTTCAGGATCAACAGTTTGCTGTTAGCAGACGAGTTGCGTGAATTGGTAATGCGTGAAGCATTTTCTAATCCTAATTACAGTACTTCTGATGATGTTTATTGGATGCCACTGGATTATCCAACACCCATGGATGATCTAGAGATGAAACCAGTGCAAAGGATTTGTGATCTAAAAAAGAAGCAGTGCGTTTTTTTCTTTTTATGCATTCTGATATGACCATGAGATGTAACATTAGTAAATATAACAAAAGCATCATCTTTTATTTCTCCTTCTGTTTTTATTGTTGATGCATACAGCTACTGCAAAGTATATATTTACAATTTGTCATTTACATTTCACAACAGCTATTTCATCAACCCACGAACTTGAGGCTTATTTTTTTCAGTGTGGAGCAGAAAGGTCAAGAAAATAAAAATATAGGGACGAATGATTCTAGTACTGGAATGGTAAAGTTTGTTTATTCTTGTTTTCTCCTTTCTTAAATTTATTGGCTTTTAGCTCGTTATATGAACTACTGTTATTAGGTGGTATTTAATTCTATAGGTGATGAGTTTTATTTTACCTTTCATTACTTTGTGAAGTATATCTTTGAACCGATAACTAAAGCAGTTTGAAAACACAGACCAAAATAATTCAAATATTTACGTGTGTGCACTCTCCATTCATCTATTTTTATTCAATTCTTATTTATTCTAAAAAACAAAAATGTATTTTGTACATTGGAGGTTTTGTTTATCGTACATTATTAAAATCATTTAAAAGCTTGTCAAATTTGCAATTTTACGTGTCTTTACATTGCTTTTGATTTACATCCGCACTTCACTTGCAAACTGCTTTTTTGCTGTTGCTCATATTCATAACGGAGGACCGAGGTTCAAGCTGTTCACTTATTGAAACCATTTAGAATTTTAAATTGGGATCTTTTCTAGACTGATTTTGAAATTGGTGTTTGGGATCCTGAGCTTGCAAGAGGGCTAGAAGATTTCTGTTTGAATAAAGGAAGACGTGATGAAGTTAGAGGATTCGAAGATGTTGACGTAAGTTATTCAAGAACTTTACTTTGATAAGGTCATGAGATCCTTCTCTTACTTTAACTATTATGAAACGGAAATTTAATCCTGGGATGATTCATTTTCTTCACATGAGTATCTGAAATTTATGTTATCCTGTGCGCTAGAAACGTACCGTTGCTTTGATATTAATTGAGAGTAAATTGCTCTAATTCAGTGTATTCATCCAAATCAAGCCAATGTTGTCTCATGATTTGTTACAGTAATTCATTCCAAGTTTGTAAAACTTTGTTTACAAATTCTTGCATATTGCAGAAAAAATTTGGATTCAGAATCAAGTGAAATTATCTTAATTATTTGAAATTATCTCCATTTCAGGGAGATGCATTGGGTCTTATGGTGAGTGGTTCTTCATTACGACAGCATGGTGACATGTCAGATGATGACGAAGAAGATGCCGTTGTATTATTCGATTTCATAAATAGTGTCCATGAACGCCTCGGAAGTAACTTTTGTTTTTGACATAAATATTTGAAACAGAATGACATCCTGAATTTTCGCATCACTTTGAGTCTAAGGTAGTGCTTAAACAAGTGTGGAATAGTGAAAAATATTCTCAAGGCACATTCACTTAAGCTTGGAACTATTAATTGTGTGATTCAGCTCAAACAAATTAGCACATTCGCGCATAACAGTCCATCTGCATCAATAACTTTTCCACTTAAACCATTCGTTATAATTTGCCTTAAATTATTTTTAAATATTGCAGAAGAAAGTGGCGATATATTTGCACCACGAGAGAATATCACATCATCTGGGTGGGATGATTTGATTGTGATAGAAGAATTGGCACCTAATGGAATTAATATGCCTTTGGTATGCTTTTTTGAGTTAATGGAAATGATGAAAAGATGGAAAAGATTCTTTCAAGTAATAAATTATTCAAAAAACATACATTTGCGGAAATTGATAAAAATATTATTGAACGAATCTTAGTTAAGGAAGGACTGGTGAAATCGTTTCATTACAAAAGGTAGTGTCATCTAAAATTGATGCTTTAGCTGAAACGCTGAGGCGAACTTGGTATTGTTAGGAATTTCAAATGATTTTTTTGTTGAGAATGGATACAAACCAATATACTGTACTTCAGTAGGTGGAAAATTGATGTTCTCAATAAAAAGCATGATGTTTTTAAGGTTGAAACTTGCAAGAGAAAATGACGGATGAGTATTAGGATGTTACGTGCGCCATAGATAATTTTTTAAAACGCTTGGTCTGTAACGTCAGTCTGAAAATGGGCTCTCTTTGTATCATGTAGAACTTCAATTCTTTTAAGGTCCTAGACCCACAGCTGTACGTGATATATTTTGAGAGCTGAAGTAGAAGATATTTGATATCCTAATTTGCTTTCAGTCTGTGAACAGTGGAGATTCCCAGATCGACAGTCGTGGCTTAATGGCCGATTTATCGCGGATGAGTTGGCTTCTGGAAATGCCTACTGCACTATCTGTAACACCAGTAGATACAGCGAACCAAGCCAGTGTAAGCGTAAAAAAGGAAACTGTGAAAAATGGCAACAAACGACATCCTGTGATTGCTAGAAAGGTTTAAAAATTATTTAAACGAACTTTTAGAGCTTTTCTTATGGAATAGTCGAAGTTATCATGTTGTGTGTGTAAGTGTACCTTGCTTGATTGATTTGATGTGCAGAAAGTTTTTTGAACTGGCTAAACTTTATACATGTGCTAGTGAAGTGTGCGTTAGTGTTAGTGAAGTACTGAAATGGAAGTAGAGGTGTAGAGGTCAAGCAATTTGAACTAAATATTAACCCATTTTGCATAAGGATCTTTTATTTTATTTGTACTTTGATGTTTTATGAATTACTTTTTAGCCTGCGCAGTTGTACCTTGACTCGTTAGAAAGATTGGATGATTCGGATCGGGGATCATCAAAATCAAATCGTCAAGAAGAATGTATTGACTTAATCGACTTTTGTGACGAGGTGGACGAAATATTACCTAACGGTAATTTATAAAACTTGCCAGAAATAATTTCTAAAAAAGTGGTCATATTCTAAAGTACTAGATAAATATTACTGGCAGAAAATGAAATGAAAATTTAAAGGTTTGCTTTCAAATAATAGTTCGTTTGCATCGATACTGTAATATAGCATACAGTATATCAATTATTGAGTAATCTGTATTTTTATGTTCTCGATGTATTGAGTAAGAATTGAAATAGTAAAGGAAAAGCGAAAAAATGGTTGAAGTGCATAGTAGTAGATGTTTTAAGTACTCAACTTATCATTTCTTATGGAATTTTATATTGCACAATGATCTATCATTTCAGAATGTTCTTGACTGCTGTGATTTCAGAGCATAATGATACAGTACCATTTGATTTAAGCTATTTCAAAGGATGTTTATTGGATACTGATGTTGAACTAGATACTGTTGAAGTGCTGTTACCCAAAAAAATATCACTGCATCAAGACGAAAAAGTGATGGTAAATATTGAGATTTCAGTAGTTAAAAAATAAATCTTGTCTGACTTTTTTCTTGTGTAATAAATATAGATTTGTCGAGGCTGCCCTTTGTAGACTAGCAAAAATGCAATTGTATATAAGAGTTTAGTTCATATTATTAATGCTTTGATTCAATTTGGCTGATGATTGGTTTTCTTACTATTGATTTTTTTAGTGCAATTTTTTGAACTTTTTTAGGATGAAGAGATGATAAGATCTTCAAGCGATTTAGAATTATTTTTGCAAACGTCTCACGGCGGTGATGTTGCAAAGTTAGATTGTTCAACGATAGATGAGAATGCAGTTAACAGAAAGGTTTTTTGAAATGTATTTAAAAAAATGAAATGGCTTCACAGTCTATAATATCAGACAAGTCTCAACTGTATTGTATTAAAAATCATGTTTTAAAAATGTTTGAAGCTTTGCCTAAGCTTAGTGTATGGTCCGTTTATGTTTATTTGTAGAACATCGTGCAGTGCCCTTGATGACACAGAAATCCAAATCTGATGTTTTTTTGCGCTATAATTCTAATGACTGCCTTCAACAACTACACATCTTTATTGCTATTCATTACTACTTCATTGGTTTAAGGTCATTTTTGTGAGATTCAATTAAACATGAAAAAAAGAGATTAAAAACCTTTTCAGCAAGAAATAATTGCTCCAACCCTTGACTGGATGACATTTTCGTTCGAGGAAGATACCTTCAATAATCATCCAGATGGTGTATCACCGTGCATCCTGCTTCAGGTATCAAGCTCAAAGATATGCAACAAAAATTATTTTGTTGTATCAGTATAAATGATAACTGGTTTAATCTATTTTAATTACTACAAAGTAGACTTCTTCCTTTTTTTTTCCATTAATTGTAACGAGTGCCATTCTTTTAGGCACTTACACTGTCCAGTGCATCCGATGGTATCAACTTGGAACGTTTGGAGACTGTTGGTGATTCATTCTTGAAATATGCCGTAACTGATTACTTGTTTCACACAAATCCTGAGCAACATGAGGGAAAACTTAGTTTTGCGAGAAGCAAAGAGGTTATTTACTAATTTACTGATTATTATAAACATGATTTTGAATATCTCGAGAAACTAGAAGAATTCTTCTTTGATAATTTGACCTTTGGGCGTATTTAGTTTAGAATTAGGGAATTCTCACCAAGCTTCAATTTTCTTCATTTTGTTTTGCAAAAAAAGGAATTTATTTATGAACAGAGACACTTTTAGGCAGGTTTATTGTTGTTTGAAAGTTGCTCTTATCAAAAAAAGTTGGTTTATAGCAGTTTTACTTCTTACTTCTGCAGGTGTCAAATTGTAATTTGTATCGGTTGGGAAAGAAACATAATCTCCCGTCTTTGATCGTTGGCTCAAAATTTGATCCAAATGACGGATGGCTACCTCCCTGGTGAGTTCTTATTTTTGTTATTATCTTTTTTCTTACTAGAAATGATCCAAAATTCAGGCTTTACTATTCAAATTAAAATCTCTTAGCTGTTGCTGGTTTTGTTTGTTTGAATTTGTTTTCGTTCGCTTTTCTCGTTGGCAGAATAATAGAAATGCATTTTTATGTTTGAAACGAAAAATAAAAAATTTTTAACCGGTTCCTTCCACATCTCTGATTTATTTTTTCTTTTCAATTATGTGTTCTGCTCTTTTGCTGTAAACTCAAATAAAATTTTCTCATTACGAAATCAAAGTTTTGCTTCTTCCATTCGTTGAGATTCAGTTACGCGCCAACGTCAGACTTCAAAGCACCAAATACATTAGATGCAGAAGAATGTGACAAATTCATCGAAAATGTTCTCGAAGGGAAAGCAGTCGAAGAACAGGAATCGGTATGGTTTTATTGTCATTTATCTACCTGTCGTGTAGTACCAAGATAGGCAATGTGGAATTTTCGTTTTTTTAGTTTGCACAACATGCTTTTTTTTTCTCATTCTGGGCTTTTCAATGTGTTTATTTTCTTTACGGTCCAAAACAACGGAGTTTTATAAAGTTTTTTGTTAAAATATTTTATACAGACATGTTATGTATAGATGACAGCTTGGGCTTTTATATAATGATTTGGATTTCAGGTAAAAGTATCTACAGGTTGGGATGAGTCTGATAGGAATAGTCAAGCTCGGCGAATTGCTGATGGTATTGAAACTATTGAATTTCCAAAGGTGAGCATTTGAAATATTGATTAAACATCTAACATATGTATTTTCGTTATGATTATTTGTTCATTAATTGCAGCGCATATTTCATAAGTTATGGATACGATAGGTGTGCGTAACATGACTTTTGAGCGAATATCTTAATATATATCGATGTGGTTGCTTATTTCGTGATAAATTATTTGTGGTCATTTTAATATTTTGATGGATAAGTCTCTCCATTTTTTTATATGTCTTCATCCACATGGCAAAACATATTCAATCGGTTACATTTCAGAATATGGCAACAAGTTGGGATGGTGAAGAGATTACTCCACTGCCATATAATCTATTAACACAACAAAGTTTGGGTGACAAATCAATTGCTGATGCAGTGGAGTCTCTGATTGGTGCCCATCTTTTGGAACTAGGTCCTACAGCAACATTAAAATTCATGAAATGGTTGGGATTAAAGGTACTTACTGAGCCAGTACAAATAGAACCACCACTATTGCGGTTCATCGACACAGCTGAACAGGTAATCGGCATGGTTGTTATGAGGGAGTTTATCAGCTTACATTCTTAACTATTTGATTAATAAGCGTTCTGCAAAGGTTCTATTTTTAATAAGTTTTGTATTTTATTCTTTCTGCATTCATACAAATTAATGTTACGCTCCCGCCGAGTGATTTGTGTTGTTCTTTTACGATTAATATCAGATTTTAGAGACTTCCTTGATTTGTGACTACTATTTTATTTTTTCTCCCTTTATTAGAAGTAGTTCTATTTTTGAAAGCATCATTATTGCTGGAGAAGCTTTTTAAATATATGTCAGAAAGATCAGGTAAACATTGTACTGCTAGAAAAATGGCAGCAAGATTTATTATTAATTCTTTTATAACATTTCATTTACTTTGTTAACCCAATTACTTTCAGCCAGACCAATCTCTGAGAAAGTTGAACGATCTATGGGTACAGTTTCAATTTTCGAAACTAGAAGATTGTGTCGGCTATCGTTTCAGTGATCGGGCATATCTAGTGCAGGCATTTACACATGCTTCTTATTATAAAAACAGAGTGACGGGCTGCTATCAGGTATTTCTGCAAATCGGTTAAGTTACAAATTTTTGTTTAAATGGTGCCTCACTGTCAGCGTTTTAGTAACTGAAGCTGCACCTATACATCAGCCTGAAGTTAGATCACACCCTTCAGTCTTCCAATCATTTTATCTCTTTAAAAATCTAGTTTTCTACCAAAGATTCATCTATTGCAGCGTTTAGAATTTCTTGGTGATGCAGTCCTGGACTATGTTATCACTCGGTTCCTCTACCAACATTCATCACATTACAGTCCAGGTGTTCTTACGGACCTCCGTTCCGCGCTTG
Source organism: Litomosoides brasiliensis (assembly GCA_013365375.1). Classification (NCBI taxonomy): domain Eukaryota; kingdom Metazoa; phylum Nematoda; class Chromadorea; order Rhabditida; family Onchocercidae; genus Litomosoides; species Litomosoides brasiliensis. The sequence goes on along the minus strand of JABVXW010000112.1, from coordinate 58,815 downwards.
TTAACAATACTATTTTTGCATCATTAGCTGTCAAGTATAACTTCCACAAGGTACGTGGTCTACTTGTCTGTCTTTGGATTTGTTAAAAATTTCTTATCATGATGTAGTTTCTAAAATAGTTCTTACTAATTCTAATTGTTCTCATTAGATAAAAGCAAGTGAAAATCTTTTACCAAAAATTGTTGTTCATTAAGCAGGTAGCGTTTTATTACAATAGTTCTTTATTATTTAAGCATTTTATCGCAATGTGCCCCAGATTGCATCATATGATCGAGAAATTTGTTTGTCTCTGTGCAGAAAAGAACCTTTCTAGTGCAAATTTCAATGAAGAGGTATTTTTTTCTTTAGCAACTTGACATTCCAATTTGAATGCAACTAATTAGCACATCTGATCATATATATTTACAAGTCATATTATACATCCAAAATAAATACACTGGATTGAAAGATTAAAATTCAACTGCATTTTTTCTCAGATGTACATGGTGACGACCGAAGAAGAAATTGATGAGGGTGAAGAGGAAGATATCGAAGTCCCAAAAGCAATGGGTGATATTTTTGAATCCGTAGCTGGAGCCATCTATTTGGTAATTCAAAAAGTTTAAGTTTTATATAGGAGTGTTTAATTTTTAATTTTATATAACTGCAACCCTGAATCTTGAAAAATTGTTATTCTGAAAAAATTGTAAAACTCATTTCTGCCTTGCACCATTTTCATGAGTTTACGAATTTCAGGATAGTGGACGAAGTTTAAACGTTGTGTGGAGGGTATTTTATAACCTAATGAAGGAAACCATAGACGAGTGCTGCAGTAATCCACCGCGTTCACCGATTCGTGAATTGCTTGAAATGGAACCTGAACGAGCTCGATTTTCGTATGCTTTCCTTTTATTCTTACAGTTTTTAAATTCCAGTCGTTTTAGAGTTTTAGATATGATTATCTTTTTCAAAAAGTAGGATCTCGACACTTTGATCCAGAAGTGCCTACTAATAAGTTTAGAGCAGAAGCTAGAAAACTTGATCAGATTTTTTCTTACATAGGTTTGATTGTTATGGCTTAGGCAGATTGCCTAGAAATAGTGAAATGTCAAAAATTTTAAGGTGTCTACTTTTTGTGAGGAATCAGATTTGAATTTGAACTGGCTGAGTTCATTTTCTTGAAGAAGTTAGTTATAGTCGTTGATACTCAATGTACAGCGTGAAAAACGTGGAAAAATAATACAGAAAATGCAAAAATAGTTTTACCCACTAAAAATCAGTTTCTTTTATTTGTTTATAGATATTTTATTGCAGAAAATTGGAGAGAATACTGGAAACGGGGAAAGTACGTGTGACAGTTGATATCCAAGGCAAGTGTCGTTTTACTGGAATGGGTAGAAGCTACCGCATAGCTAAATGTACGGCAGCCAAACGAGCTTTGCGCTACTTGCGTAGTTTAAAGAAAGAAAAAGAACGAGCTGCCCTGAAACAATAGTTTTCGTTTTTGTGTATCTAATATATTTGTAATATAATGATTAACAAAGGTTGAAAGAAAAAGGACGTGACAGTCTTGGCAGTAATTAATACCGAGATGCATATTTTATATCTAGCAAATCAGGCCTGAAATAATGTCTAGAATAAATATTTAATGGGATAAAATTTGCGAAGTAGGGCCGAAGCGGTTTGAGTCAAAAAGATAAGTGCCTCAGAAAATGGCTATAGTTGGGTAGTGTTGCAAAATCGCAAAAAACGGTTGTTTCGTCAGATACTTCGCAGAGACAAATTATTGAGCAAGATGTTACAGTTGATTGATGCGATCAAACAATATCAGAATGTGGAGGACGTATTTTTCAATCGAAAGTAGTTACATTTGATTGAATTGTACTGGTTCTTCTTAAGGTCGGATCAAACTAAAGGTATATATATATATATACCCTTAGTTTGATATGTGTATATATATATTTGAGTGGCAGTGATTTGTCTAAATATTAAATTTCATAATATGAGCCAAGATCGTACAACTGTAACCAATTTCTTCTAGTTATATACGTTATCAGCAGTTATTTTAAGAATTCACTTATTCCAATAGCAAATAGTTTCCAACGTTTCACGGTTTAGAATAATTCCTAAATTTTTATAATTTGTCCGATTCTGTTTTCGATTCTTCACTAATTCCTCTCCTTGATGATTGATTTCATCTCATAATTGTTTTGGTTGTCTAGTAGCCGGGTTATTTCTTGATATTACGCCAATAGATATCGATATCGGTAACGATATACTTCATTCATAAATTGTGGATTAATAATCCAACTGGAAGTTGTGATTATCCTCTTGTCGTAATTAAAAATAAATGGAACTTGCAATTCATCTTCAGCAATATGATTTCGGTAAAACGTCAAATATGTCCCTAATTTTTTTTGTACAAAGATTCGGCTTCTACTGTGGCTTCCACTATATTCCAAATAACGATAATTATATGGGTATTACGTTTCCCCATCTGTGTTGAGCATGTTTGGTATCATCGAAATCAAAGACTAACGCTTTTTCATCATAAATGTTCCATTTGTTCATATTGATCTCCTGCACTGAATTGTATTGTTGAGATTGGATAAATGTTTTCTTTACTATCTACCGTTAATTTATTCTTCTAAATACATTCACGTCCTTTCCAGCTTTTTAGTAATTAAACTACAAAACTCAGCCGTAATGGATAAAATTTCACAAGGAACAAAAATCTCACGTATTTTTATTTGGGTCCCTAAAATTGGCTGATGAAATTTCTTCGTTGTTGTTCCAATGAATCATTAATTCTTAAACATTTTTAGTAGGAGCTAAATCCTCCACCATGGTTTCTTTCCTCAACAAACGGTTGGTTGAGCGGAATACCCTGAACTGAATTAAGATAATCTTCGAATCAAAAGTTGCTACCAGGCGTATCATTTTACTTATATTTCGCAAGCTATACCTCAGTTACAGAGTTCGCAAAATATCCCCTCTCGACTAAACAGATGAGGATAAGGTAGGTTCTCAGCGGCTCATATTAGTTTACCAAGTTCAATCTCGATCACGTACATAAAATTCCAATATAACGAATGACATAAACCATGGAAGGACAGACGGTGAGGAATTTTCTGGAAATTCTTCATCATATAACAAAAAGGAAAATTTTCTAGAAAATCATTATCACATAAAACTTATCAACAATAGCAGAAACTAAAGGATTTTTTAAGACAGCAGAAATTGCATACCGAATGCATAATGTGTGCAATGGTCTCACGAACACAATAGAAAAGTGAACATAAAAAAATGCTAATTGCTTCACAGTACATGATAATTATATCAAATATGGTGTAATCACAGAGAAAATGTGGTACTTGTGAACGCGAGAACTCAGTAACATATAAAAAAAGCTTTTGCTAAAAATTTTAACCCTCTCAGGTTGCTGTGTAGACATATGTACAAACAATTTATATATCAAATAGACGTTTTCACTTCTTTTTCAGCTTTACGCTGTTTTCGAGTTGCATCAATTTGCTGCAAATTTGGTAATCACTAAAGCAAACCTTAACGAAAATTCAATTTCCAAAGCAAAATATCGACACTCAAGAAACGAAATTCAGTGCAGTAAAATATCTTTTCTAAAAACCTTACTTTTCTATTCAGTTTATAACTAAAATGGTTAAAACAAACATATCTAGTCAAGAGGAGTGGTAATCGTCTAATAACATAAAGGCCTAATAACATTTTTCGAATTACTTAATTCTAAGTAATTCCAAAAAAGTCAGGAAATAGTCTTTGCTTGTTACGGATAAGATTACTCACAGTGAAATTTATTAACAGCTTAATGAGAGGATAAACTATACTGAACATTAGAAGTACTGATACGGTTCTTTGAGCAAGCTAACGCTTGAGCTATGATGGGAATGCAGCTAATCTCAGGAAACACGGTTAGATTACTGACTGCCTGGCAATTGGTTCACTTATTTGGAGAAAATTTACCTCGATAAAACTTTTCGGAAAGTAAGTTTTTTCTCGCGTCACACATACGATGCAAAAGGTTTTTGTGTAGAAAACGCTGCAGTCCTAGAAAAAAGAATATGATTACTTAAAAATAAATCATATGTTCCGAAACTTCTTAATCATAATTTTGAATAACAGGAAAACTTACCATTCCATCATCTTTCCTTCATTTCCAAATGTTTAAAAAGAAATAAGAACCGAAAATCCTAAATGCATTAAGATTTTTCTGCAACGGAAATTCAAAGCTAACACTAAATTGTATCAATGTTTGGATTATCTAATTCAATTAATTGTTCTCTCGCATTTTGAATTTCTAACAGGGAAACTTTACGGTCACTGAGAACATTCCATTTCAAATACCAATCTCCTATTGTCGCAAATGTCAATATTTCCAAATTGTTTGTCTACCTCGCTAATGCAAACAGGTTGTCCGCATATACTGCAAATTGCTCCCAAAACGACTATATCGAAAATGCTCGTAACTTTGCTTCCAGAAGCCTTATTTCTGGTGCTTGTTTTTGTTCGAGTTAGCCGTCTTTCATCCACATTGCTTCGATTTCGGAATGGATCCAACATGTAGTACATTTCATCTTTATACCGACAAGTATGTCTATAAAAAAATGTTTTTCAGGCTTATTCTTAAAAATTTTTGAAATTACTTTGAAATTTAAAACTTGGAACATTCCCGTTATTTTTTGTATTGCAGAAATTGTTCTAAGCTTACACTCATTCAAACAACTTGTCAATGTTTTATCTATCATATTTAAAGTCCTCTAAAGTAAAGAAACGGCATATTAATTATTCTCAAAGCAGTAAAAAGCATGGACTTGATTAAAAGACTTAACTTACCTAAGTTGATTATAAAACAACAAATGATTAATAAAACGTATAATGGGAATGATAACAAAATAAATCTAAAAAAACAGCATGGATTTCGTAAAATAAGTGAACGAAGTTTTCAGCAATGTGTTGCAAAACAGCTAGTGTACAACAGTATAGGCGACAGAAACGAAAGAAAAGGCGACAACTAACGTTCGACCTACAACTTCCACCACACCATAGCGGCAGTTTTCACTGAGACCACATAAAAAACACGTGAATTTTACCGAATTCCCATCTCCATCGTCTTTCTCGTCACAATCACCAGAGCTGTAAGAGAGCAGTAGCAGTAGCAAAGAGACTAGCTGAAATGTTACTAAGTGCTAACTGAAACAAAGGCATAGGATAATTTCCGAAAGCAACCTTGTCTACATATCCTTTCAGTTACTTTCATTACCTGTAAGAGGACGAAACGTAGTGATCCAAATAAAGGAAAACTCACCGACTATCGCGCGATGGCTCCCCTCCAACACGGTCCATACTGATAATGAACAGACAGATACAGACGGGGCCGCGTTAATTTATTTCAAGTGGTTAGATCTTGTACTGATAAGGTGTATTGAGGTTTATAAATTCAGTAAGGCTTGTTCAGCTGTAGAAGGAGAAAGGCACCATGTCCGTTTTTACAGTGCTCTCATAGAAAAGCCCTTCGGCAGAATAATCTATTGACGAGAAGAGCTCGAAATCCGCGATTTAGCTTACGTGGAGAAACAGATCGTAGTGTGGGGGATTGTCAGGTAATATGCAAACTTCTCTCAATGATTCCGGGATTTTTGAGGAGATGGAGAAACACACATACAATAACGGGAAGTGGTGAGAAAGCGTGATGTATGTCTCCTTTCAAGTATCTTTCAAGGATTTCATGTAATCAACAAATTTTGGCATGTTTGCTTTACAAATAAGCGATGATTTAGGTTAGCTGTTGGGATTCCATTGTTTTTTTTCTTAATTTTGAACAAAAACATGACTGAATTTCATTTTTGTAAGCTTTTAAAATTTACTTGCATGGAAAATGAATGTACATCTTCCATCCTTAAACGGATCATACTCTCCGGTTTCGCTATTATGTTTTCTGTTATGTGTAATCTTCAAAACACTTAGTATACTGAGAGACGGTATCAGCATTAATCACGTCTATATTGCACGAATAAACGCCCTATTGAAATCTCTTGCCTTGTTAGAAATCAGTTCAAAAATGTTACGTGAGTATGAAATCGAAATTGTTCACCTGAACACTTTAGGTGAACCACAGCCATCAACTCAACAAATTTTTCCCAAATCAACTTTAGTGTACACACTGAACGAAACTCTGCATGATGCTGCTGCTTTGGCTTACTTTATTCAGTTTATGGAAGGAATTGGTACCAACTTTTTCATTCAATAAATACCTTTAGTGTGTTGAAGTACTTATTTGATGCTGTTTGATCTGAATGTTAATTGACGAGCTTCGTAAATAAGGGTTAGCTTTGACCATACGTCGATACGTGGATGGAGTCTGATCAGAAAAAAAATTATCGGAAAAAGATAATTATGTGTCATTTTTCTGATTTCAAACTGTACTTTCCTGCACTTATTCATATTCCCATTACTCGTAACTTTCAGGCCAACTTAATTTGATAAAATTTTGGCTGCATGCCGAAAGTTTTCGATGTTCAGCACTTGCAGCGACGAAGAATGATGGAGCCTTGATTGCGAGTAATTTTTTTTTTTAGCGAAATATGTATCATTGTAAAAAAATTCACGTGCTAAATAACTTTTATTACCATTGAAAAAAGTTTTGATTGATTGCAATAGTTTTCCAATTGATCAATTTAAATATTAGCATTGCAATAAGAAATCACTCTATTTTAGTGATCAAAAATGATGCAGTTTATATATGTTCGAAATATATAAACGAAGATGCATCATGTTCAATCAACATCACTGATCAATTGCGGAAAGTAGTACTGGGTAAATTAATTAATTTTGGAATAGTTATTGACCAGAGGGGCTTCTACCACTGTAGTAGAGGGTGATGATTTAAGAAGTAGGGTTCATTTTTTTATTTCAATACCGGACAATTGAATATTTTTTATGTAACGATGCCCATGCGTTGTCGATTATTGAGAGCAGTAGCATTTATTAATTTCCAAGAAGGTTTCAAGAATTATCCATCTCAAATTTTTTTTCTTATAGAACGAATAAATGTTAAAAACGGATCGTTTGATCCTTGCTGCTTTTCTGAGGCACAAACCTTTGTTTTCAACGTTATGGAAAATCGGTTTGTATTAATTTTTACTTAAACTTAAATTTCAATTTTTTAGTTTGTCTTAGTTACTGATGTTTTCACGCAGTTCATTATTTTTATTTCTTACAACTATCCTTAAAATGTAATCGGCATATCGCGGGTCTTTTTACCCTTATTGCTTTGAGAAGGAGCTTTCACTGAAGTATATGGGAAAGCCATTTTGGCAATAAATAATTCTTCATTCTATTTTTTTAATACTCCTTAATGTTTAAAGATTTACAGTGTTGGAATATCAGTACTTTCTGCAGTTCATGACACTCTTTACTGTCGCTTATTAAAATATTTTATCCAAATTTGTTTTTTAGATACTTTAAAGAGTTTGAAAATAGTGTGTATTACACTAAACATCGCATAGACGTTATAAGCAGTGGTGCACTTACCATAGGTGATATCATGCTATGCCAGCCACTTCTATGCGCGTTTGTCGAGGTAAGCCTGTTACTATTTCACTAGATTTCATTTTGTTTCGATTTTTATGAGCCCAAAAGAGATCAAGCTTTCTGCCGACTTTTTCAATGACGGAATTGGCAGTTCAAAGCATAGCTGAACTGAATTCTGAATTCTCTACAAGAATAAGCATTGCTCATCCAAAAATTAATGCAAATTTATATAAGTAAAAAGGATGTAAACATCAAAATAGCGGCGCATCTCACTCCGTAATTCACCTAATTTTTTAAGTTCATTAATGTCTTACTTCTGAGACTTGTATCTGTTATATTGCCGTCGCTAAAATTTTGAGAAAATAGTAGATTAAAATATGGAAATTGTATGCAGATTGAAATTGTAAAAAACCTTTTACTTATTTCTTTTGTTTGGGAGTTTAATAAACTTTTTGAAAATATTTTTCAGTATATGGAAAATGAAGATGGAGGGAAGTTAATAGAATTTATTATCTCTGCTGAGAGTTTTGCTGAACAATTACCACTAACACAAAGCGATGAGCAAGCAGTTGAAGATGCTATGATTATCTATAACAGGTCTGTCCCAAATTTTTTATGTTTGGTATGATTGTTTGTACATGCGAGTTTAAAAAATTCCGTGGTCGCATTAGACAAAACAGATTTACAGGCTAATGTGCTAAAAGTTTTATGTGATATTTTAACCTTTCATGCCTTAATAGCTACTATTTACTTAATACATCACATTTAACATTTTGCATTCCGCGAAATTGCACGAAATGCACAAGTAGAGAAATTTTAATGAGCAAAATAGAGTTATATGCATATTGGACCACTATCTCTAGGGTATATTTAAGATAACTGTTGAAAGTTTGGCGCCATTCTTCACAAATGATATTTTCGTGTATGGTTTAGTAATTTCTTCATTTTAATTGATTTTATTTGATCTAAGATATATGTAAATGGCGTAATGATGTAGAGGCGCTTCCCATAACTTTACTGTCTCAGTTCTCAAGTCAACATCATCTACACCCAAGAGTGATTTTTTTATATGCTCTAGTCAGCAAATTAATTAGTAAGGTAGAAAATAATTGATGATCAAGAAGTTAATGTGGTGACTCCAAATATGAAGCAGACAGATTTAATTGGCTGTACTCATGGGGTCATGTTTTTCAGATATTTTTCAATGCAAGCAACAGAACCGTTAAAATTTGGTTCAAAAACACGCATTCAAATCGAAAGCAACATTTGTTTAGGAAATGGAAGACCTTCTTCGAGTTGTTTCGAAGCAGCACGGCTTATGGCTTTACGCATTTTGGAGCAAGTAAGATATGATATGATTTTGAAAATAAAGCCAAGACTTTTGATATTAAACGATAAAATTCTGCAGCAGTCAGATTGGAGGTAATAAAAAATCAGTAAGATTCTGTAATAAGGTTTTGCATTTTAATTAATTACTAGTCGATTTGTTGCATTCAATCTCTAGCCGCTGTAAAATTATTTATCTATAAATCTAATCTTACCCTCTCAGAATTATCTGAAACGCTTTTCTGCATCGCCTGCATTCGTAAAGTATCTGCAAAAGCTGATGGCTCAGGTAGAAAGCAGCATCGAATTGCCGAATCCAAATATGAGAAAGCGAACATTCGGTTGATTTTTGCATTTCCAAGAATAACATTTGAAGATAATTCTTTAGAGCAAAATCATACAGGACTGGTAAACATGACTTGTTTAGATAATAATCTGATGACAGGGGTAGTATATCCCTTCCTTTTCTGCCAGATTTAAAGTCTTACACTTCAGTTTCTATATAGTCAAACAAAGTTGCCAACCTTTATGCCAGTAACTTCTTTGCGATTTTAGATGATTTGTAATTAAAATTTTTTTTCGCATAGTCAGGGACCCGAAGGAACGGATTCATGTAGTTGAGTAGCCACTTCATTATAGTAGTAAAGAGATTCCAGTAATTGGGCTAGCTTTCAGTTTCATTTTTAATAGATCTGATAAAAATGGTGATTGTTATAGCAACCAGTTCGGATCAGTCCTCAGATACAAGTATACCATCACCAATGCTTGACAAAGCGACATATCGTAATTTAACTCATCTTGATCCGTCACTTTCTGCTGCACTGCCACCACTGAACAGGGAAGAATATGAAAAAGCTTTTAAATCGGATAGTCCAAATTTCTATGGCTCGAATACTCCTCGTTTTGGGCGATCAAGGGCGTGAGTTTTTTCTTCAATTATTTTATGAATTTTAGTTAATAACTGTAGTATTTCTGAAATTACTTGTTATCAAAACTGAATGTGACTGACAATTTAAACACATTTTTTACAGTATTTTTTTTCAAACACATTTTGTTCCATTTCAGGAGCGTGTCCTTAGCTACGGTTGACGATATGGGTCGCTACCGACCAATGTATGATAATAGTTATAGTATATCCGAAAATAAGGGAAACACTCGGCGAAAGCTCAAAAACAAGCTAGATAAATATCTGCATTACTCTGCGAAAAAGGTGGATTTAATTCTGGTTGTTAACTTCTGTGTTTTTTAGATTGGATGAAAATAGATGTGTAGGAGATGCTTTATTTTTTATAAAACTAGTAAAATAGGCAGTAAAAGTTCCCCTTTTATTTAATTCCGTCAATGATAGGATGTTGTGTCTTCGAATAGACGATAAGCTTTTATATACCAGTCACCGTGATTGGTTTAGAAGGTTGTTTTGAAGTAGCAGGAGTACTTTCTTACTGAAGGATATCTGTCGCTTTAGGAAGAAGAGGTAGCAGACCAGGTGGCGCAACTTATCGTTGCTGACGTGCATAATATGGTTTCTGCAGGCAGTTCGTTAAAGCTTCCTGATTTCTAGTGTATATTGCACTATAACAATAATAATAGTCGAGGCAAGAAGTCCTCTCTTTTTTTTAATGTATTTACTTAAGAGCAAAGATGAAAGTTTATGCTCATTTTTATGAAAAAACCTTTATTTTATTGCTCAAATTCCTTAGCAGTGTCGCCAAAAGTATGAACGAAAAGGAAGTCTAGCTCGTTTAAACTTTACGAGGGATTGGGCAGTTACTGTTAAAGATGGAAGAAGAATAACATGTGAATTTTAAACAGTTTTAATGTAATCGTATGGACTGACTTTTTCCACACTTGTTATTAACCGATTATAAGTTATAAGAGTAAAGGAAAAGCGAGGTTAGAAAGTTCAGTTGAGGCTGCTTTTCTTCATACTGTTTTTGATATTGGTCTTCCCTTTGCTAATATGTATATTTTGCTGTACACTGTATTTATTGGATTAATTATCCTCGATTCCGGTCACAAAATGTCAATTTCGTTCATCTTAGGTAATATAATTTTAAGAATAAAAATGAGGAAAATTTGAAATACATTTATTGTGCGATTCCCACAAACTGTATTTTAGATTTTTCTTCTAGACTATCATCGCGACCTCTTATATTAGGCTCATTTTCGTTTCATTCTTCCAACAAACGTAGTTTGGTAAATTGTAACGTCTTAGTGGCCTTCGGTTGTTGTGTGCTTTATATAGTTTCAGTGATTCGTTTGAAATTTTATGCCTCAGCTTCATTCGTCAATTGATGGTAACATAATTTTAAAATATTAGCGACTTATCTAAATCCCTTAAAAAAGTTTTTTACGATCAATTAGGAAGCAATTTTACATGGAACACAGATAAGTCGACATATTTTAACGCTTCCAGTTATCTTATGAACTAAAAACGAATCCTGTATTTTTATTGGCTTTTTCGCGATCGGTGATGTGGCTGCTCTTATTAAGATTAACACTGTCAAACCTCATTTATCGTTTGAAGCTGTGAAATTCACGAATATTAGGAATTTTTTTCTTTGGTAAATATATCGGCAGTTTTTGGTTTTATTGCTGAAGTACACTAGAAACTGTGATAGAAGATGCATAAAAGCTAAAAACCCAACTTTGGGAGTAGTTTTAGCGTTGCGTCCGATATATTTATTTACTGCATTTCTTCAGCCTTCAGCCCATTGTATTCACTTTTTCAATATATTATGCATAATTTGAGCAGGTTAATGATCTGATAACTACAGTAAATCGATGAGAGTGGAAATTCTGAACTGATGTATAGCCTCAAAAGGAAAAATCATTCGTGCTTGAAGATTCTTGTTTTTCATTAGCAAGGCTGCCCAGATTCATTCCACGTTGTGTAGTTTAATTTTTATTGTGATCTTATTGCGATTCGAGTATGGGAAGCAAAAGATAATGATGACGATGATATCAGAAGTTTGAGTCGATGTCATGTTTTATTAATATACGTACTATAGTGATGGCAATCATTTTGCATAATTTGATCTTGGGTTTGTGTTTATCTTCGGGATCAAGTATGAATATTTCTCCGCATTTCTAATTTATGATGTGTAGACAGTATTCTATTTGAATCGTTGCTAATGAATTCACTACAGATAAACTTATTGTAGTCATGTCTCTTTTGCTTCCTTATTTACAAAATTAAGGAAATGCTTGTTAAATAAGTTGACTGGGTTCTTCGTGAGACCGAGATTTTCGCTATAGAAGTTAAGTTGCTTAAAAAATTTTTGAAAGTTAAATCTGGAAAGTGAAGCGCTGTCATTTCTTGGATGTTTGGAAATTCAGTTGAAATGAAAAGAGTTCCATCCACAGAAATTTTGGTTATACATCCTTTTTTGTTTCACAATATGTGAATAGAGTTTATTGGTTGGAAAAAATTAACAAATAAGCTTTTGACAAATTCGAACAACTGTGTTTTCAGAGCAGTGAGAGTTCAAAAGTGCACTAGCAGTGTGGGTAAACAAAGATGTTTCTAACAACGAGCTTATTGTTAATTCCTAATTCTAAAGCAAATAAAGTTTAAAAAAAATTCATCCGACTTCTAACAAATGCAAACATTTAAAGAGGTCAGTAGTTTACTTTAAATCTTTGTTTGGTTCTTGACTACTTGAGGTTTTGAACCAAACATGCTGCATAATTTAGCAATATACAAAAATATAGTCTTCGAACGCATACAATTTACGGCTAGTTCAGAAAAATTTTTTCTAGTTCAATTCTCTCAAAATGATAAATAGGTATAAATATGGAATGAAGTGAACTCGTACACATAACATATGATTACCATTCACTGATAATTTTCAGTGATAAGTGTACGAATAAGGAATGTGTTGGCAAGAAGTGTGTGTGAATAGATTGTGTACGATGAATGGAACAATTTTTTGTGGCAAAAGTCGACGTGATTAACGATGATGAATATAATGATAATGACAGTGATAGTGGTGACGGCGACAGTATACAAACGATATAAGAAGCATCGCTTATGTACTATCGCCATCACCGAAAAATATATGAAAAAAAATAGGATTTTCTGGAAATTTTATTGAGTGCTACAGTTGAGGAGGATAAAAGTCATGACGAGGAAGAACCTTTGATAATATATGAGGGTTTCACATCTTCAACTTTTTCATGCTTTGGTAAATTCGTAGTAATTTTATTCTTAATTATTAACAATATATTATTATTGGTAAACAAAAAAGAAAAAATTATATTTAAAGATTTTGTTGGGCCTTCCATTTTTCTGAGGCTTTCACTTAGATGATTTTAGGCTTTTGGATTAGATATGAAGCAATTTGAGGCTAAATTTCGATCTTTGAAAAAAAGCTTCCTAAAATTCCGGAAGTTAAAGTAATAAATAGCATGATATTAGAAAAATTAAACGTATTGGTTATTATTACCTTTTAATTATTATGAAGCATTAACGGAGAGAGGAATGAAGCACATTAAATTCCATTCAAAGAATTAGAGATAAGGGAATAATTAAGGTAAACGGTGCAAACAAATATATTTTGATGATATCATGTAATTTCTGACTATTACATTTATTAAATCAAATTTGTAACTCAGTAATCCACAACTTTTGAAATATTAGAATAGTTCAATGAAAACAATGACAATAATAACAACAATGTGATAACAATAAATAACAACAGATTGCTTTTGTGAATTGACACGGAAGTGACAGATGTATTTCTTTAATTAGCTAAAATTTGAGATAGGGAGATTTACTATCATTACTATTTCCGTTCCATAAGCGTATTTTAGTAAATGATTTATTTCTCCACATTACAGATAGTGAACCAATAAGTACCAATAATAATAGCAGCGGCAGTAGAGATAGTATTATCCAAAGAGACCGAATACAGATACCATCAGGAGACTCAAAGACATCCATTGATTCATCATAACTTTCCAAACCTCAAAGTAAGAATTTTACAAATCTAATTGATCATCAAAAGAATATACCATTAATCTATATTGAGAAAGCAGAAAATGCAATATCAAATTCTTCTATTTTATATTTCGAGAAAATTTCAAAAAAAGACAACTCAATAATACTAAATACTTTCATACTCCATAGCTGCAGCAAAAAAAAGATATGAAAAATTTTGATTAACGCTGAAATAAAAATGATGAATGAAATAATCATAATTAGTTGGTCACCTTGATATTTCCAACGTTTCATGTCATGTTGTGCTCGTACCAACTCCTCTTCTTCATTGACATGCAATGCACCAGAATATGCCATCCATTTTCTACCTTTTACTATATGCTTTTCTAACTCTTCATCTATCGAATTTTTTGAAATTTCACGTATATGCCGAAAATGACGTTGTTTTATCGATTCATGTCGCTTCGTGCAATTAATCTAATAATTGCATTAAGATAGAAGAAAACATAATTTTAAGTAAGATAAATTACTTTAATAATTTATTATTGATCGAAAAAGAGACCTTTGGACAGCTTTCGATGCATGCCGCACAATCACACTGGAAACGAATCATTGAACTATCTGGCCATTTGAATGTCCGAAATCTTGCTGTTGTAAGCCACAGTTGTCGATATGTCCATTCTGGGAAAAGTTCCGTGTCAATAGCGCAACCACTTTGATCAGTTAGCAGATACAATTCGCCTGTCTCCAAATTTATTGCAAAACAATTTCGCGGTAGCACTGCGTATGTGTCTGCAATGAGTAATTTATTAAAAATCAAAACTCTGTGTTACCGAACATCAGATTTTTTAATTTCATTAATAAAGTGGATTTAATTATCTTTAATTCATTTCCTCAAAAAAGACTATTCGAATCTCAGATTGCACTGGACTACTAGTGTTGCCATTTCTATCCAAATGCTTTGTGATACAGCTACTCGTAGTTACAAGCGTCGAGAAACCGAAAAAAATTCTGGAACTAATGCCCTTAAAATTTCAATAAAGTACCTTAATCGCATCAAACATTTCCATCCAACTTACTAACCCATTCAAATGTAAATTATCAATATTATTTCTTTCTCACGTCAGTTTTATTATCAGTGTGATTTCCTTTCCCATTCCCAATGTAATTTAAATTCCTTTTCCCATATCAACCTTATTATCAATACTTTCAACACCAATTAAGCTATTCCCATACACTTCCCTTTCTACCGACTATATATATTGGAGTCTTCTCACTACAGCCAATCCTTCATTACAGTCTGATCTTGTTTTACGACTCGGCTTCAACCTCACGCGCTCTTATTACAAGCTCTTTATTATTATTGCTTGTTTGCTAAACTGATTATAAAATAACCCTCGTCCACACTAACCACCCTGTAAACTCCTTACCAAGCAAACTGTGATGAACAGAATCGGAGCAGCTCCTGACCCACAAACGATTAGCAGCACGAACCCGACAATTCCTAACAGTCAATCCAATCAGCAATTACAATTCCTAACATATTTTGGTATACACTCGAAGCCCCGAATGAAAATTGAGTACAACATATCCAACAACTCTTGACTTCACAAAAAAGGAAAGAGGAAGAAGACAAACACAATCAAATAGTCGACAATCAAAGAGATATTTTAAACTTAATAAATGAGGGAAAAGAGTTCATCATTGCTTTAAAAAAGTATAAGAGTAATTCGGAGTTAAAACTCCAACTTTTCAGTTGCGTTCAGTCGAAAAATGAACCAACTCCTGACCAAACCAAGATTCACCTCCAAAAGCATACCACAAGTGTGAATTTGCCACAGTTACCACTGCTAATGTCCAGTGCTGATCTTAAACGATGAGGAGGATTCTGGAGTAGTTTTGATGCAGCGGTACATCAACAAACTATTCCGGACATATAAAAACTAAATTATCTCACAGCTTGTCTAAAGGGAGACGCATTATTAACTGTTAGAGGATACGACATCGTTGCAGAAAATTATGAAGTCATAAGAAAACTCATAGAAAAGTGTGGACAATCCCATACTAGAAATCATTAAGCTATTCAACGAGCTATGGAAAACGATAATGAAGCTATCGAAAGGATATTTCGACAATTAGAAGCAATAGGCGAGAATTTGGAACAGTCGAGTATCGAAATATTAATAGAGAACAAGCTATCGGCATAGATTTTGGACAAAGTCTTCCAACAAACTGAACAAAAATCAGGGACGGTAAGCAATCAGAAAACTCGTTCGCAGGAACAACGAAATAATGAAAGGTCACTCTTATAGCAATTGAATCGACAAGACAACAAAAAACAAACCAGTACTCCTCATCAAGCTAACTTTGGTGAACAAATCAGAGCAACTCCTAATCCACAAACAATTGGCAACAGGAACCCAACAATTCCCAATCAATCCAATCAACAATTAAAACTCCTAACAATAAGTGAATTTTCATATTTCGTATGCAACAATAGGAAGATGTTGATTGGCGTTTGTACGCCTATTGTTCTGTTATATAGCTATCATTCAAACGTAAAAATAAATTTAAAATAAAAGTAAAACATTCAAAATAAAATTAAACCGTTTGGAGAAACAGTTAGGGCAAGTTTTAATGGTTGTCCAACAGTAGCAGTATCAATCAACTGATCTTGTTCGTTAGTAACTGTTAATGAGCAAGTTGGTCCAATTCCTGTCTCAACGATGGTCTTTGTGGTTGTTATCTCCGAAATACCCACATGACTTGCTACCTATAAATTCATTTTTCTTCAACCGTATAATGAATAATCAGTATACCACAGTTCTATCAAGTCTTACTTACAAGTAGAAAGTGACTGATCTCGACAATTGTAACTGTTCTAATTCTATTACTATCGTTATTGTTATTATGTTTCTAAAAAATGAGTAAGTTTTGGAATGATTTTTTAATTTATTCTATTTTAGATTTAACGACCACAGTTTATTGTTATATCATTAATGCTAAAATCTACATGTATTTCGTAATTTAAGAATACATATATTGAGTTTAAATTAATTAAATAGTTTTAGAATAACCTTTCGTACGCCAACAGGATACGTACATCTGATATTGTAAGCATCTGCTCGTTCAGTGATAAACATCGGATGCCGTTGAATTACTACTGTCACAGCTATAGTATTCTAAACAAACTTTAATTTTAGAATAGTAGCATAGTCACATGAATAAAATAAATTAGTTATTATCATCCGTTGCTTCAACTTTTTTAAATTGTTTTTAAAAACAGACCGGTTCTTCGAATCTAACATTGCAGTGGGCATATTGAATTGTAAGATGATATTCGGTTTCGTTAGCAAGCAAAGCGCTGAGTTTCATAGAACAAAATGGATTATCGGTTTGTCCACGAACAAATATTCGGCCACCGTAAAGATCAGGATCATTGGCCAAAATTACATTCATCCCATCCAGTTCACAGTCTACTGAAAATAGAAAATTTTGATGTTTCGAGAAAAATTGCTTTTTAATAAATTGATAATTTTCCTTCTATTATTGTATTATATTGCTATTTCACAAACGTCTTCTGTATGAAGGACAAACAGTGCTTAAGAATATATTGTCGATTAATCTTCAAATTCTCAAGTGGTCGTCAAAATATTTTTTGCAATGATAATATAATTTGGATTTGTATCGACAAATAGTTACCAGACATATTGTGAAGAAGATGATGCTGAGAGCATTTGCGTCCATTCCCCCGATAACCGATCGGGCAAACACACGTAAAGGAACCAGGAGTATTATTACAGTGAGCTACTGGGTGACAATCATGCGTACCCATTGTACATTCATCAATATCTGCAATTTGCTTCCATCCTAGCATTTTTTTTTGCTCTGAACACTCATTTTTAGAGGGTCACCTAAAGCTATAAATTTAGATTTGATGTGACAACCAAGATTTTTGCAGATTTATTTTTCGATGAAAAAAGAACTTCTAGTGACCTCCAAAAGTTGAAGATTAAAACATTGAAAACTTAGCCGTCGACTTATTTCTACAACATACCCATGCAGGTAGCATTTGTGCTCCTTTTGTATCCTTCCATGCACTGACACTCGCCGTGGTAACACTCTTCATTTACCGCGCATTGTTGCTTACATTTTGACACATCGCTATCAGTTGTTCGTGTCGCTTTTTCGGAAATTAGAAGTTAGGAAAGCCTCACATGTAAACTTTAAACGTCAAAAAAGGTATACAGTAATATTCGAGACTGTTGTGGTTTTGTTATTTTTTGACGAAAGAGAATTTTTTCTGTTGCAGAAGTTCTATTTGTCTTCGGAGAGACATACACTCAAAGATGACTGTTTTTATAAATTTTGCAAATTATCACATTTCCCTAACAGAAACTTTAACTGCTTTGTTAGTAAAATATTGATTGCAACAATGAACCAAAAAAAAATATAAAACTAACCTGCTCGACAATAATATCCATCTCCTTCAAATCCTTTCTTACACTGGCATATACCGGTTGAATTGCATTCTGCATTCTGATCACAAATGCTTCTATCATTGAAGCACAACAAATCCTTTTTCCTGCTGCACTCTATTCCATTTCCAGTGTAACCTTTAATTCAAACTATTTAATTCCATCTAAGCATCTTTCCTCTTAGTTTAATTTTTTTTTCCTTGAATTCCAATCCATTATACACTGTAATTCAAATAAACAAAACATAAAAGCAACCTACCGCGCGTGCACTTACAACGCCTTTTCTCTTCATCACAAATAGCATTGGAATGACAAAGACCCGGATAATGAATACAGTCCGCTGGATCAGCAAAGCAAACTGCGCCATTACCAAAATATCCCTTAGAATAACATCGTAAATTCAAACCATTTCATATAATTTACAATGCAAAAAATAAAAGACTGAGCGAACTTTTTAATAGCAAACAATTCATTTCATACTTAGAACTTTTTACAAGAATTAATAAAAGTTAGTAACTTTGACAAGATAACCAAGTGAGAGAAGAAATATCAATATGAAATACATTTTCCAAAATAACTAGACAAAATTTACAAATTTCATTGACAAGGAAAATGAATGATACCTTATCACAAATGCAAGTTTCATTGAAGCACTTTGCTTTAATATCACATCGTGCACAGTCATGCAATGGTTCAATCGTAACACATTCGGTACCATCACCTGTGAAAAATTTCATTTTTTAATATATATTACTTATTCACAACTTTTTGCAGAACTTAACAAAAGTTATTAACTGTGTCAATAATCTATTCAGATCAGATTATTGATAGCGGATGAGCCAAATGAGGGAAGAAATATCAATATGAAAATTATGAAAATATGCATTACCAGTATATCCAGCATTGCATATACATCTTCGACCAATACATTCAGCAAAATTGCTACATAAATTTGGCCTCAACAAACAGTCCTGCAAAATATTATCTATTTTTATCACAATTGATAATTTATTTCCACACATAATCAGATAGATAGACAATAGGAAAACGTACGAAGGTATCCGGAGCACAAATTATGCCGTCACCGATATATCCTTGAATACATTTGCACGTATGCGTTGGTACGTCACACACAGCACGTGAATCACAAACAGTTGGATCGAAAGTGCAGTTTCCAGTATCTTTCCTGAAGAAATCGTTAAAATTGTTTTTAGAGAGCAAACATTGCTCATTACTTTCGTTCTAAACGTTATTCTATTTCAGATTTAACTCTCACATTATTTTTCCTTCCTATCTTGCAACTTTGTTCTAATTATCTGAGATAATCTCACTTTATCTTCCATACTATCAATCTCACATCAAAACATTACAATATAGATGACCAAAAGTCAACTAACATGCAAATGGAATATCCATCACCATGATATCCTGCTTTACAAACGCACTCTCCGCTTTCTTCCACACAAATTGCAAGCTCATGACATACTGATTGACTGGCAGTAGTGCACCTTTCCACACTTTTTTTCTCTGCCCCTTCCGGAATGACCAAACTTCTAAGTGAAGAAGTAGAGTGAGCATAAGTCCAAGCATTGGAACCAGGAACATCTTTCCCATCCTCATGCATCGGTGCTATTTCCGAAGGCAGTACAGCAGAAGTGAATAATTTGTCAGGTGCTGTACTATGTTCCCAATCTTTATTGATAGAGTCATCCTCGCCAGAACCTTCGGACACCGTTACAGGAATAATTTCACTTATCCAATTTGGTGAAGTTCTAGAAGCAACAACGACAGTGGTAGTTCCCTTTTCTAAGATTTCTTTAGTTACATTTATACCTTTGCTTGTTACAGTAGTGCTTTGTTGAGCTGTCACATCTTTTGTCGTTTCAGTTACTTTCTGCAACATAGTTCATGCAATAATTGAAAAGGCCTCTACAAGGGAGGCTTTACCTTTACCAGATATCATTCCGATTCCAATTAAAATTGATCAGTAAAACTCTCTCACAAAGCGTTCTATTTACATATGCTTCCTTGAAACTGAACAAAAACACGAACCATAACTGGCATAACTGTTAACGAACTGGTAAATCCAAAATCTGAAGCAGAATCATAGCTCAACGTTGCGCTCCTTCCTCCCGTCTCCCGATTCACAACTGTAGTATCTTCTGTAATCTTTGAAACACTCGTCTTATCATCCTGTTTTTCGCCACTTTCTACTGCAATAAAATATTGTTGAAAAATTCAATTTGGATAAAAACTTAAATTAGGTTTTTAACAAAAGTTCGAAATAATAAATAAACTTTTGTTTCACAATTTTCACAATTGCTTCATAAAATTATTTTAAAAAAAATTTGATTAGATAAACAAGCAAGCAGGAAAAAATTGACTTACACTGACATACACTAACTCCATCCCCCTTATATCCATTATTACATTTACAAATTCCGCTAAGCTGACATCGAGCATTTTTGTGGCACATTGATACATTCAAATGACAATTGGGACCTGTAAAATCAGTAATTAATTTGAAAATTAAACTGTGTCTATCAACATTGAAATTTGTCAGATTTATCGCATTTTCACTATTTAATCTACTCTCACACAATTCAAAAATCACTAATATGTTATTCAAATTTTGAATTACTGCTGATATCTACTTCGGTAGATAATTTATTTGAAAATATCAGACTATTTAACTTCGATTGACTTTCCATTATTCTATCAATTTATAGTAGTAGAATTGGAGCGAGTAAAAGTCATCAAATTATGAAACATCAAGCACTTTATTATCCGACTGAAAAGACAGGTAATTGACGGATGTCATTATTGCACCTATTCATATTCCAGATACCGTGTCTTGCAATCACGCAAATTAGCAGCAGAACAACAGCGCCTTACATGACATTTTTCACTTAAAATAGCTTTCAGACGAGTTGTCTTCTATGACAAAGCAATCGTTGATATGAGAATATGCCGTTCTTCTAGAACAAACTAATTCCTAATCATTGCTTTACGCCACATGATCCATACGAAGTATTTTGCTTTCAAATTTGCTTCTATTTTGAAGAATTCACTGAACAGAAGCAAAGATGTGATAGCAGCTAACCTCCAAATTTGTTGAGTTTTGACGTACATTTAAATCCGTTACCAATGTAGCCGAACTGACATGTACAGGTAAATGAACCGTTAATATTACGACAATTAGCTGCCGGATCGCATACACCCGGTAATGAACACTCATCAACATCTAGGAGTAGTGCAGTGAGGTTTAGTTAGTACTAGCAGTTTCTCACATTCTCGTTTCCTGATGCCGATTATCACTTTCGACGATTATATAGATAATTGATATATCCGTCTAATCATTTACATTAACTCCACTTTTTCTTCCATAGTGCTCGAGAATAATACTTTCCGGTCAAGAACTCCTTGCGTATGAACTTGACTAGGCCGATAATATGAGCTTCAATTTTTCTTTACACAATGATATGATCATCTTTACAAAAGTCAAGCTAGCGATGACTATGATAATTATGAGATGTTTTTTAATTGGTTAACAGATACCGGTATATATTTATTCTACGGGACTCACCATCACAGTGCCGCCCATCTCCAATATATCCAACTTTACAAGTACAGAAATGACGATCAGGCTTTACATCAATACATTCCGCATTCACATCACAATCGTTCTTTTCCGGATTTGCGCAATTACCTGCCTCTTGTATTGCTAAAAGCAGACAACACTGCTTCTTGCCATCTCATTTCAATGTATAATTTTATCAATACATACGTAATCGAAAATCACCACAATTTTACTTTCTTTTATAATTATCCATAGAATTTGCTTAGTTTATTTCTCTTAACCCTTAATAGAAACCATAGATACAAAATAAAAAAGATTAATTTTTTTCAACTACACCATCATCTTATACAAGCAAATTGATAGTATGAAGACGGTAACTCACGAAGACATCTGCCATTTAATGGTTGATAACCGATAATGCATGACCCACACTGCGGTACATCTTCATCATCGACATGACACGTTCTATTCACGTTATTGCAAATCCTTCTCCACTCATCGTTACAACCGGAATCAGCTTTTATAAACGACTCAGTAGCTAAAAGCAATTTATTAATATAAAAAAGTGATAGAAAGGAAGACAAAGACGTTGAATTCATCATGAAAGAAAGTCAAACAGAATCAGCTAAAGAAGAAATGGTCGTTGAAACCATATGAATTTTTAATTTTAATATTTCAAACTTCAATGTTATTTATAATTAAACTGAAAATAATATGGAACATACCAGTGCAATGTATGCCATTACCAACAAATCCCTGTGGGCATTTGCATCCGACACTTCCTAAGTAATTTTCGCATAGAGCAGCCACGTTGCAACCAGAGATGCCGCGTTCACATTCATTAACATCTGTTATACGATGCATTTCAAAAACTTTCATTAAAATAGCGAATGTGAGTTGCAGCTTTAAGAAATTCAATAAACTTCACTATGTCACCTAAAAAATACATGAACGGTGGTGTTAAATTTACCAATTCTACATTGATATTACATAAAGAACTCACCGACACAAACACCTCCTACACCTTCATAGCCAGGTGAGCATTCACAAATGTAACCGCCATCTGTATTAACGCAAGCCGAATTTGAGGGGTCGCAGTTGTGGCGGTTCTCTACACATTCATCAATATCTAAATATCTAATTTTTAGTACTCGTAGAAGCTGTTTCATTGTTAAATACGGATGAAAATCTTGCTAAAAGCAAATGTTGTAAACTTAATGTAACAGGAGAAAGGAATCATTTTTCAGACAGGTGTGTTTTAAGTACAATGCTAAAGTGGCAAAGAGAGATAGTGCTATATGAGCAATATATTTTACATTAATATTTTAAGAAATGCCATTGTTTAAAAATTTTTCTCATATTATCGATAAAATTTAGCAACACTATTCCTCAAAGAGCATTTTAAGAAAACTTTACAGTGAAAGCTGCTGCTTTTGAAAAAATGCGCAAATGTCTAGTAAAAATATATATAACCTTCACAAGTATGTGTGATAGAATTATATCGATAGTTAGCAGCACATTCACATACTGAGGTAGTTGTAAAACCGAGGTTAACTGACAAGCATGATGTATGATTAGTTTGTTTGCATACCGATAATTTATCCTAAAAATTCTACTCTGTGTGACAATACATATGGAATAGATAAAATTTTGAAAATATAAATTAAATACTAAAAAAGTAGGAAGACAAAATACGCTACCAAACAAGCAGTATCCGACGGATTGATACATTCATTTTTGCCATCACCAACCCAATTATCGGGACATTTACAAGTGAATGAACCAGCATGATTGATGCAAGTGGCTTGAGGATGACATGGATTATTTGTGCATTCATCAATATCTGAATGTATTATATGGAAATCATATAAACTCTTCGGAGAGCTATCATTAAAGGAAACATTTGTTTAATATTCTTCGCTATATGAACTGCTTACAGAGAAAAAACTGAATATCTTAACCTTTTGGAAACATATTGCAATTGAAATTAAGAAACTACTTATGTAGTGCTTCACTTAGGATGCCACATTAAATTAGTTGGATTGTAAAAGTTGAAATTTTCTTAATTCTTATTGCAATATGTTTCTGAAGCAGTAAATGAATAATTAGAGTCGTAATAGTCAATTTTGTTCACGAATTTTAATAACGCAATATCTGCTGAATGAAATAATTTAATTGCAAATTGTTAAAAGTATTACCATCACAAATGGAACCATCGCCTTTGTAGCCAGGATGACAGTGACATGAATAGGAGCCGACAACATTCTCGCAGAATGCATTCTCATGACATATACCACTTTGAACGCATTCATTAATATCAACACAGCTCGTTCCATCCTTCATAAAGCCTTTCTTGCAACTATCACAGTCAATTACACCGTTACTATCCACCAAACACAAATGATTACTTCCACAATTAGACTTTGATAATTCTCCCTTCTTACAATGTCTCTTCTCTACAGGAATGCACGTGTATCCGTCACCTAAATTTTATCGCACTATGCATATTAATGTTGAGCACTTTGACAACAATTAGATGAAAGAGATAGGTATATGAGACTAAGCAATACCTGTATAGCCAAAATTACATTGACATCGATAAGATCCTGGCATATTAGTACAGGTAGCATACTGACTGCAAGGACTTCCAGCTCGTTCTCGACATTCGTCGATGTCTACACAAGTACGATCTGCTGACATTCGATAACCGGTTTCGCAAAAACACATGAAACCACCAATTTTATTCGAGCATCGGGATGTTGAATCGCAATCATCCAAATGTCGCTTGCATTCATTGATATCTTATAAAAGATTAATTCAGAATCTTGCATTGTACGATTGTGAAAAAAAAATGAAGGACGAAAGACAGTACCAATACACGTAGTTATTGGTGGTTGCCCATCGAATCCCGGATAACAACGACAGACGCCAGATCGTCGTTCACAGTATGCATCTATTCCACATTCATCGCCACTTCGGCAGCGCAAAGATGCAATATCGGTGTCATTTTGGGTATTTGCTGTTTCTGTAGTTATTTTCAGACTATATGACTCTTTCCCATGTTGTTCAGATTTCGAAATATTGGCATAAAGCGGAGTTACAGTTTCCTAAAATAAATAGTCGAAATTTTTGGAGATGGAGTTTCATTCACATTAATTTTAAAAAAGTTAATAAAGTTAAAAATCATCACTGTATGAATTTAGTTAAATGATTGAGAAAATATAAAGGAATTAACTGTTTTTCAAATCTGACAAAAAATAACTGGACTGATTAAGTCAGAAAAGGGTCGAAATCTTACTTGTTGCGTTATTTTTAGCAGACTTTCATCTCCTGATGTATCCTCACTTTTTTTTGTTTCTAATTTTGTCGTCCATCCGGTAGCTGTTGGTTCCACTTTCAACAAATCTGTGTTATCAGTAGTTGCCACAATTTCCAAATTACTCTTCGACAGTGTCAGCATTGATGAAAAATCAGTTTTAGAAGTTCCGAAGTTGTGAAGACCGATGGTGTTTTCTGCCAATGTTGTTCGAGATGCAGCAGTCTCGAAAAACCTTTGAGAAATTTGAGGATGAGAAGTGATGATGGAAGGTGTAACCAGAGAATCCTCGGTTTCAGGAATAGATAACAAACTTGGATATCTCTCTGAGTTTGGAACAGTACCAGTGCTTCCATTTTTTGCAACAATTTCAACAAAAGGAAGTGAAGGGTTGGTCGAAGTTCTGGAAGCAGGAGATGTGGTTCTAAAAACTGGAGATGCTCCTTCTCGAGTTAACACCGATTCTCTTGCTGTTGGAACTGAAGCAGTTTCCAACGTGCTTGCCTTACCCGTGACCATAAACTTTGAAAAACCTTTATCTTTTACTGATTTCAATGTCTGCGTTAAATTTCCAGAAGTTACCGACTCCGTTGTTGTCTCTAATTTAGATACACTTGTTACGTCAGATTTGAGTCCTGAAGTCCTTTGTTCAACAGATAATGGAATTGTCAATGCCTCTGTATTCTTTGATTGAGAAAAAATGTCCGAAGTAGCTGTCGTTCTGCTGATTTCATACTCAGTCTCTTTTGTAGAAGCAGATTCTGAAGTAGAGAAAGTTTCTATTTTGATCTGGGGAATTGCAGT
Organism: Litomosoides brasiliensis; assembly: GCA_013365375.1. NCBI lineage: Eukaryota > Metazoa > Nematoda > Chromadorea > Rhabditida > Onchocercidae > Litomosoides > Litomosoides brasiliensis. Next base: position 32,824 of record JABVXW010000112.1, on the reverse strand, counting down.
GATTCTGGTTCCTTCTACTGTTGTAACAGATGCAGTCGCACTTGCAGTCGTAGCTCTATTGACAGCTACAGTAAATTCCGTAATTTTAGAAGCTGTCTCTTTAGGTTCACCAAGTGCTTCTGTCACCTTAGATTCAGATCTGGTCACGCCAGGCTGTGTTTCTACTGATGCATTTTTTGGAATGGTAGAAATTACTAATTCGCTTCCAAAGATATTTTTGTCAGTTACATTATTGACATTAGGTTTCCATGTAGTAACTTCTACCATAGGAAGAGATCCAAAAGTATTATTCAAATCCACAGCAGTTGAAGATGAGAAATGCACAGTTCTCTCATCAGTTGTCGCAACACCTTTTTTCACTTCTTCGGCGACAGTTTTAATTTTTGCAATATTCTCAGCAGTCAAATTTGCAGATCCTTCACTAATTTCGGATGCTTTTACGAGATTTTCTTTAGTTGAAGAACTTAAAAGTGCCGTTGACGAGTCTTTGGATTGCGGCGTAGCAATAGTTCCTAATCTATCTGTTTTATCATTATCTGTGGGTTTTGACGTATTTTCCAGCCTAGCTCCTATATCAGCTGGTGACAAAGTCCCATGAGTCGTAGGAGACGTAGATTCAGATGCTGATTGCTTCGAAGTAACTGCAATTTCAGTTGCACCTGATGTAGAAGTGAAAGCAGTTTCAGATCTGTAAATATTTACAGTTGAACCTAATTCTTGAGAATCAAGTGTTGAAAATTCTCCTGTAGCAGATTTTTCTTTTGCAGAATCTGAAACAGACTCTGAAACATTCTCTTTGTCTGACTTCATTGTTGGCATTGGGGAGAGCGAAGCGTTTAAAATAACATCTTGTGATGTGGTTACCACGTCAGTCCAATTTCTTTGCAATGACGCATTTGTCTCAGCAAATGAAGCTTCTGTTCTTTTAGGATATCCTTTTACCAGTACAATCTCTAATCCAACTTCATCTACCTTATCACTTGTGGCTACTGTCGAAGACTTTTTTAAAAGGTCATTTGTTTCGATTACAGTGTTTGAAACAAAACCTTCGGTACTTCTGACAGTTTGAAAGTCAGTCACTTCCTCTTTTGAGCCTTCAACTTCGATATTTTTTATTGGAGACATTTTATGGTGTTTTGTTCTCAAAGTAAAGTTTTCGTCGTCCCTTGCAACGGACTCTGTCATTGCTACCACTTCTGTATCACTTCCAGATATCAATTTCAGTGACATATTAGCAGTTGTTGCTTGGCTAGCAGATGAAGTGACAGGTGGTATAGCTCCTGTTGCACTCTTAGTTGGTTGTGCTTTCGTCGTTGTGATCAAGTATTGAGTTGAGATCGTTCTCGACGACTCACCATGAGTTACTGGTACTAATGCTGTGTTAGGTGTCGTTACTGAAAGTTGTTGATCGAAAGATGAGGGGCCACTTGCTGAAGTTGCAGCAGTCACTATATTACGTATTACCGTATCATCGCCCTTAGTATTTGCAGATGTTAACCCAAATGAAGACACTTCAGTGCTTTCAATTTTCTTTGTTGGTTGTTCTGAATGCTTTTTCGAAATAATTGTTTGAGTTTCATTCTGTGTCATTTCAATTGGAACTGAAGTCTGAATGAATTCCGATTTCGTTGTCTCAGTTTTTTGTGATACTGTTGTTAAATCTGATTCGAATTTCACAGTACTTTCTAAAAGCTGAACAGGTTTAGTGCTTTTCGCATATGGGACTGACGAAGTATCTGCTTCAACAGAATACTTACCCGATGCGCCCAATATTTCAATTCCAATTTCTGGTTCGGTCGTTGGAGCAATTTTAGCTATTTCAAGACCAACTTTTAAAGTAGCATCATGCAATTTGCCTGATCTTCCAGAACCTGTAGTTGAATCTGGCAAATTAGATTTTGCAGCAACAATTGGTGTGACCTCTATAACAGTTGGTATCACAGTTTCTTCTTTTACAATAATTGCTACTTCAGCTTCGGAAGTGGTGTTACCTAATCGCAATTTCTGTTCTTCCTTCTTCCACTGTGAATTGCTTTCTGGAACAAAAGGTGAGCTTTTCGTTTCACTAATTGTCGTCTGGTATGGCGACGTTAGAGGATCATCAATTTCCTTATCAGTCAAGGACACTTGAATCTCAGAGCTTTTACGAGTAATATACGTAGTGGTTTTGTTTTTCTCTTCCACAGTCGATGGTGTGGTTAAGAAAATTTCCTTGTCGGTAGCTCTTGTTTGTATCGTTTCAATACTACTCTTTGTGCCTATTAATTCGTTCCATTTAGTTAAATCACTTTTCGTTACCGTAATCGTCGTTTTTACCTCACCGTTTTCTAAAACCGCAGCGTTTTCTAATTTTGCACCTTTCATTGATCTTGCTTCATGAACTGATTCAGCACCTTTGCTATAGATGGAAACTTCAGGGATTTCAGAAACTGTTGATTTTCCAGAATTATCTTTACTACTTTTGACTTCGCTTGAAACTGCTTCAAAGTTTTGTAGTGCTAAAGTTTTTGGAGTAAGAATAATGGGACTTTTTGAGCTTCGTTCTAATGATATCCTTGATTCAGTAGGTGTATGATTTATTGACGCTTTTGAAGACTGGAAAATGATAATGTCGGCTTTTTCGGTTTCTTCTTCCCCGATTTTATGCGCTTCACCGAAATTGCGAACAGTTAGCAGCGATGAAGCTGTAGTGATTGCCAAAATTCCATCGGATCCCTCATCACTACTTTTATTTGCTTCTGAAGAGAGAAAAGTAGCAGCTTCCAAAATTCTACTAGGAGTTGTACCATCAATATCATTAGTTTTAGTACCTTCGCCAGATCCTTTTGTTTGTTCATCTTTTTCATCTTCTGCTCCTTCTTTTTTAGTCGAGGATTCAAAGTACTTTCCAGCCTCTGAAATGTCAAACAATTAACACAGAAGTGATCTGAAAAGTTTGAAAAGATTAATTTAAAAAAGCTATTCATTAGACCATACTCGATCAAATTGAATTTTAATTAGGACTAAATGTTAGATGCATTTTAAATGAAATCATATTGTGTTTTAAGATACAAAAATCACTAATTAATTACTGTCTAATAAAAGGCATGACTTTTTCAGAAAAAAACTCCCCGCCTTTTTAAAATATCATAGTTTTCATAGAATAAAAGATTATGTATTTTAGGAGTGTTAGCAGTCAATCACAGAAGATGTAAAAAAAGTGTGCTTATTCGAATATTAGGAATGTTGCGACAACGTTAAAAAGACAAATTGCTTGTATGATCAAATCTATGTTTAAGAAAAATAATAAATAGTAAGAATTAATGTTGGATCTAATCTCTTTGATGTACGGATATGAATCATACCACTGTCTGTTCCATTCCTGTCCCCTGTCACGTTCCATTTTTTACTTTCAATTCGTCCACGTCCAATAATTATCGCATGACCTGTGAAATTTTTCCATTCTCCAACCCTTTCAATAACCCAACTACTGCTTCGTCCACCACTACCAAATTCATTTTTACTAAATTTATCACTCCAAGAGTCATTTGCATTGCCATTATTCCCGGCACTGTTAATATCATTAGAGCCGAAGGTAACAGTTCCAATGCCGCCTGTAATAGTAGAGGACGAGCTATTAGTGTTACCAGCAGCGAAAATATTTCCATGATTATCAGTAATTTCTAGACCAATACAGTGCGATAAAGTCGAATTTCTGTTGCAACATGCGAATGAGCCACGTAGGTTAACACACCATGAATCGGGCTGGTTACATAGGCCAAGGTCGCATTCATTCACATCTACAACAAAGGATGACATTATTTAATGAAATTCTCCTGCTTCCTGAAATTACCCCAAATTTAGGAGAAGCAAAATAAATTATTCATCAGCGCGTTTTTAGCTAATGCTTACCTGCACAACCTTCAAAAGTATTTCCAATGAAGCCATCATTGCATCTGCAGGTATCATTAATGCAATGTGAATCAGCGGGACATCCAAAATAGCATGCAAGACCAAACTGCCCCGCTGATATCACCTGTTTATCGACAATCACAAAATTGCCTGTTTCTTTCTGTTGAATAGAACCAGATGAAAAAGTTCGCTGAATGCCTTTAATTACGTGGCACGTAAACGATACAAGTATGAATTTTATGAGTCAAGTAGATTATTACTAATTATTGTTGTTTATGTTAATTTTGGTGTCGTGTTTGCTTTAAAACTGAAGCAAAAAATAAACATATTTTTTTCTGAAGCATATCGTTGTTACATTGTAAGATACATCATTGCTTTGTAAGCATAACTAAAAGAATTGCTACTACGGTAAATGCAAGATTACGGTGGATATATAAATGATACTGTAGATATGTAATAGAAATTATTACCATCTACTTTAGAGTTGCTGCCAAGACATTCCGGATTCTTCGAATCTGCACTACAACAAATGAATCCACCCAGTAAATTAACGCACCATTCGCCAGCACCTGGACATTGCCTGTCATCTTCACATTCATTTACATCTGCAGTATAACATCGTTTCATTTTTACATCAAATCAATTGCAGAATTATGACGATGAAAATTACTGTAAAGTCTTTGAGTATCGAAAATGTGAGGTGTTAAGACGGTAGACCAATTACAATGAACGTTGTATTGAAGATAATGTGCAATAACCGATTTGGTAAATTAATACTTCAAAAAATTTCCGAAATTGCTCAAAAGAACAAAGCTATAATAAAATTAAAACAATTTTAAATTCTATTAAGCAAAACTAATTGTTTAATAATTTTTTTTAAATTTAAAACAACATGCCGAAAAGTTACCAGAACACTTAATTCGCGGATCACCACTAAATCCTTCCATGCACTGACATGTTTCGTTGTAACATACTGCATGCGGTCCGCATCCACCAGAACAAAATGCGCCCTTTTCTTAAAATTATAAAATATTGTAAAACCATTTTTAAATCTAACGGATAATTTAACTCCCACAGGTCTTGCATTGAGAAGTCAATGTGATCGTTTTAATTTTATTTTCTTTGTTCGTCATCTATTTTTTTAAAAAAAATCCCATTTCATTTTATTTAAAAATGTCAGACCTTTTACTTCTTTTTCTCTTTCAAAATTAAATTAATTTTAAACAGGGATACCTCGAATGCATCTTTTATCATCCAGATGTTGCTCGCAACATATGTAACCACCATCGATATTTACACAACGCATTTCACCGCCTTGACCTTCGCAAGGGTTCTGCTTTGTTGCGCATTCATTTATATCTATAAATAGACGATGGTGCGCTAACATCTTTCACATAATTTCAAATATCTGACTTGGTAGCACTCTGATGAAAGACAACAAACTGCGCTTTCCTATATTAGACGAGATTTTTTAAATTGAAAAAAATACATACCGTAACAGTTCAAGCCATCACCAATGTAGCCTGATTGACATACGCACATTTGCAGAGTATCAATGCAAAAAGCGTGCCGATCACAAATACCTTCATGTTGACTACAGTCATTTAGCGCTAAAATTATTCTTTTTCATCTTTTTGTCAGTAGAAAAAGGAAAATGTTAAATTTAGGTAAAATCAAGAACTGACGTGTGCAATTTTTACCATCACCGGTAAAACCATCTTCACATGTACACTGATAACTTCCGACCGTATTCACGCAACTAGCACGTTTGTTGCATTCAGAAGTCTTTTCCGCACACTCGTCGATATCAACGCATGTTCCATTCACCAAACGATAACCAGCGTCACATTTTTTTACACATTTGAAACCACCAATCTATGAAAAGAACATTTCCAATAGGAAATTGATAATTCTAGAATCAAGCAAGGAACTTCCACAGAATCATAAATGATAGACCGTCTGATAATTGTCATTTCCATACAAATTATTCAATGATTAGTACCATAAACTTTTCAGACCTCAGTTATATCAATAAGAAGCAAAATTTCACCTCATTTTGACATTTAAAATTCTCTGGACAGTTATGCATTTCTTTCGCGCATTCATCGATATCTGTAAAAATGCTTTACTATTTAAGAATCGTCGAAGAATCTGCTATGTTGGATGGAACTTTATAGCTCTTAAGTTTTTTTCATGAAATATATATTCTGTGGTATGAAGCATATAATAATAATAATGCAAATAATAATCTTTTTTGACTTCAACTTGTTGAAGTTAATTTTTTCTCAATTGCACAAGTAATGTTTATCTTCAAACCCAAAAAGACATTTCGTAATTCTACTAAGTGTATTTGCTACTTTTCTCTATTCTTTCAAAAGATGTCCTTCAAGTAATAAATCAATTTTACCAGCGCAACGTTCCAGCGGTATGCCTAATGGCTGAAATCCTTCCGTACAATTGCAAAAATATGTTCCCGGCAAATTAACGCATGTTGAATATTCCGGACATTTCGCTATGCCTGTGTCACATTCATTAATATCTGAAAATTTAAAATACGTCTACATTGTTTTTAATTTGTCAATCGCTAAATTATTAACACAGGACTGTTAACCTTAGTAAGCCCATAATGCTTTTATTGCTATGTTGAAATTTTTCATATAATAATAAGAATAATTTCATTCCCTATTAATCAATAAGTTAAAGATGAAATAATTCAGCATGTCAGCAAGGTTTCAAAGTTTAGTCTAAGTTAGTAAAGTTTGGCCTAAGTTTGTGACACATCTTTGTCATGTCTATTATTTATTGATATTTCATAATAGTACATCTGTGATCTTCCAGCACCTTCTTTTCCATCTCTTCGAGCAATGGGTTAGTATCTTTGAGTATTCAAAACTCTTTCAAACTAAGGAATCCTTTGTTTCTTTTTCTCTCAGAGAGTAAATGAGTCCTAAAGTCACGAATGCTACTCTTCCAGAATTGGAGTTGGATGTCTTATTTCAATGTAAATGAGTTCATTGCTTGAGTACACATTGATTTGTCCGATATCTTTTGCTTTTGTTTGCTACTTGTTAGGAAATAATTTGAATTAATAATTTGAAATCAAATACGATAATTAAATTATCTTAAAGCAAGGTAACATTTCAAACTGTGAAATTTAATTTCAAATAAGTGACAAGTGAAGGAATAAATTAGTTTGAAACTTTGATAATTATTTTGATTAAGCATTAAATGGAATTAGTAAATCAAAATAAAGCTCAAGAACTCAAAAAAAACCTAAAATAAGTTTGTTAAAGTTTTCAGGATTAGTTAACAGTCTGATCTCTCTATTATGTATAGTTAATTAAATCATAAATTGAGAATATTACTATAGCACAACTCGTCCATTTTTTTCATCATAGATTTACAATTAAAATAACGGACAGTGTAAAGTTAAGAAATAAATATAGTTAGTTCCGAGAAGACATTGAAAATGATCTGTTTGATATTAATTTCATTTATATCATCAGGAAATCAATAATACTTAGAAAAGAGAATTAACTAAATTTCGCTTTACCGGAGCATTTGTATCCATCTCCTTGAAATCCCGGAAAACACGTACAGGAATACGAGCCATAAGTGTTACGACAATGTGCCAACCAGTGACATGGCTTATCTCTGCACTCATTCTCATCTGAAGAAGCATAATAAAGCTTAATTAAAATTTAATTAAAGAACCTGTAATCTGAAGCTCTCACTGAAACTTTTGAGATATTTCATTGCTCTTAATGACTGCTTTCTTTTTTATATTTGCAAAAGTCCTACCATTAAGCTCACAGTGCGGGCCGTGGTAACCTGCGTTACAGTAACACTGTCCCTGAGTTCCATCGAAAAGGCAGGCACCCCGCTGATTGCACTTCGAGTTACATCGACTACCTGAATTAGGCGTATCACTCGTTAATTGAAAAATTAGCATGGAAGTTATGAAAAAATAGTTGGCAACAATAAGTGATGCTTCTCTTACGAATTTTCAATTTGCCAAAAGTATCAAATTTAAAACAATTGTTTGCACATTCTTAAACCTAACATACAATTCCTATACGTTAATGTTAATCGTTACATAACAAAAACATTTTAAATGGGTTAAATTTAAAATTTTTTAAATTTGATATTTTTCATCAATTTCAAGGAATTTGTGTATTAATTATTTGATCGAAGATGATGAACTCAACCGTATGATATCGGTACCTGTGTTTTTTCGTAAAGTTGCAGTACTAAACATTTACATAACCCTGTTCTGTCGTATAATTTTCACTTATCAGTTACTTTCAGGTCCTTATCATTTATATTAACAATAAAATTAAAGGTAGTGAAAAAAAAAATGAAATGCTAGAAAGACTGAAATCCATACATCGTTTGGATGCTGAAAAGAAATGTTGACACGATTATTGAATTTGTCGACTGTTAATTTAAACACTTCAAAGAACCGACTATTACCACTAATTGTTGCAATCTAATTAAATTAAGAATAAGTTTATTAATTTTCTCACTTATTAATGATTGATGCCCAACGAATTAAATGATTAGAATTTTTGACTAAATATTTTATCCAAACGAAAGAGCATCTCTTAAATGCTTAAATTTAACACTTTTAAATGCTATAATTAAACAAAAGAATTAATAGACGAAGAATTTCAGATTTCAATTTGTAAAAAGAATTGTTAAATGCGTAAAGATAATGCGAACTGATTGATTGATGTTAAGCGACCATTTTAAAAATTTTGATTTTCTTAGTCCTACTACGTTACTATGTTTTTCATTGTTCATAAATGAAAATTACTATACCATTGTGTTTTTATTATACCAATTGGATATTGTCGAGCTTTTTTTTCTCTTTCTCTCTCTCTTTCTTTCTCTTTCATTGAATGAAAAAATTACCTCAACGGTTTACAGATAAGATGAGAGAGAATTTTGACAAAAGAATTCCGATTCGCCGAGTGTTCAGAAAAATTTTTAAAGCGCATTTATGGCATTTGTCACATAACATAAAGGTGAGGTGAGGTAAGGCACGACGGCCACTTATCGTAACTGTTACTAACTGATCCATCCAAGCCAAAATGGGAGAAGTTCATTGGCACCAAATACAGAAGTGCTGCAGCAGTTAAGACACTAAGTGATTTCGAGAGAATTGAACACATTCTTTGGCAACGAAAAAAACTTCCCTTTCGCATTGATTTAACTTCAAAGAAAGAAAAATTTTGCAATTTACTTGAAAGCTTTGAAAGTAAACAACGAAAAAAGGAACTGCAAGAAGTACGATTCGCACCTGAAATTGAAAACGAAAAATGTCTCACTAAAAATAAGTTAGCATTTTTTTTTAGCTTTAAGCTTACCTTTTTTTGCTCGAAATATGCATTTTTTTGTTTGCAAAATAAGCTTGAATTTGAGGTGCTATTTGATATTTTTGTTTTATTTTGGTAAATTTTTCGTATGAGAAAGAGCGAGAGAAAGGGAGAGAGAGGGAGAGGGAGAGGAACGACTTTAAGAGAGAAAAGACTAAAATATCCTTTCATTCTATAAAGAAAACATTATAAATCAAATCGTAAATTTCCTTTTTTCTGAAAGCAATTGAAGAGCACAAGGTTTCCAGTTACTCAACAATTTACATCATTTACAATGTGATTTTCCGAAAATCACAAACATTGTTTTTTTATGTAACGAAAAACCTCTCCCAACTTTTATGCATTTCTTCAAATGAGCAATGCATTAAAATGACCCTCATGAGTTTCCGAAAAGTAAATGCTTTTGACACTGACACGGATGACGTACAACAATGCGTGTAATATTTTATTGCATCCTTGTGAAAGCAGAAGTGACCGATCTTACGATGCAAACAGATCCATTTCAGTTTATTTTTTGGAAAATTTTTTGAGTCCAACTTTTTAAATTCCTTTTAAACTATAAAATTTTATAAAAAATTGAAAAAGTACCGCAATAGGGAAAGCTTTCATCATGCATTGCTGGATTGCTATAGCAATCTGGCTTGCCATCACATATAATCGAGATTTGATGCAAATGTAAATCATCCGGATGGGCCGAGTGTTGACAAATGACGGTGCCGGTGTCAAAGTTGACAACAAATGTTGGTCGCATATCAGGCATCGACGAGTTTACAAAACTTTTTGTGATCGCATCGCTAGGACGCAATAATGCGCCATAAAATGCTGTCCACAGCAGCAATGATCGGTACAGCATTTTATCATTAAATCACTTTTCTTACTATCAATTCCTTCTTTGATTGCAGAAGAATTCTAGAATTAAAACTCTAAATAGTCTATTTCAGACAGTATTAAAATTTTCATAGCTTTAGGTATTCGATGGGAAGTGAAAGAATCACAACGAATTAAAACGCAGTGAATTAATGAAAAACAATGAATCAAAATATACGTTACCTTCCGTTAGCTGCATTTTTTGACAAACTTTATGATTTTAAATCTAAATATATGCATTCTACTGATTGCAAGTGAAGGAAAAAGACATTATATTTGACATTTATAAAATTAATAACATAAACAGGCGTACTAGTAGATACCAACGGCAATATATAGATAATCTGTAGTTTTGAAAGTGAAATTTTCATCACACAAAGCTTGGTGAAATGTCAAATGTCAGATGTTTGATAGGAAGAGAAGAAATATAAGCGTTGATGGTCATGAGAATTCATTCAACTTTCCGGTCACATTTGTCAATAAGTTCAAATAACCTTATGGAAGGTGAAATTAAGCAAACAGATTTCTAGAAGCAATGGCTTTGAAATTTGTGACAGATGTAGCGATATTTTCCAAATAACCCAAATGTTGAAGTGGGTAGCGTTGTAAACATTTGTAGTACCGTAAATTCAAACAGACCGAGTGATACACCCTATTATTCATTAAATGAGAATGTGATAAGCTATTACCATCTAGCACTAACAATTCAGGTTTGACTTACAAAATTGTTAAGTCAAATATTTTCCTACCTTAACTTTTGCACATAGCGCGTCAGAAATTTTTTAATAGAAGCTGTCTTCTTAACAACAAACTAATTAGAAAATCTAACCATAAACTGTGAAGAGCAGCGATAATTGAAGCAGAAAATGATTTCAAATTGAAACAAATGGTGTAAAATAGATTTGTTGAGGAGGAAAAAAATGGCATTGAACTTTAATTTAGGCAATTTAGCTCTTTGCAAGATAGAATTGATAAAGAAGGTGGTGCTAATTTTAGCACTTAACAACAGTGAATTCATGAAATTTCGTATTATTTAAAGCTTAAAAAAGTGTACGTAAGAAGAAAAGTCAAAAATAAACGAAAGAAATTATTTCAATTCCTTCTGTTCTGCCCTGTTTGGTTCTAAGTGGTACTAAGTGAAAAGGTCTCTCTCATCGGTAGAGATTGAAAACGAAAGAATGAAGGAGTTGGTGTTGGCGATAAAAGTTGCTGATGAAACCGAAGAGGAGCAGTGTCAACTCCTTTATATGATAATGCCAATACAAAAAGAAAAAAAAACTATGCAAACAAAATTTCAATTTTGTAGATGGGAAAAAAGCCTGTCAGTTATATCTTCGTGACTTTTGGCGCACTGAGACCAATGGAAAAATGTTTGAAAGAAAAAGATTGGAATTTTAATTTTTAGTAAAAAACTATCGGTAATAACATTAATGAAATGATCGTAATTCTTGCTGCCTCCACTGCTAACATATTACTTACTTCTTTGATTAGTACCTAATTAATATAAAATAACTGTTTTTTTTCTTCTCTAACAGTTGAAAATTAAGTGGAAAGAAAAGAACTATTTAAATTACATTTAATTCGGAACAGTCAACTCAACGATTTAAGTCAGTTATGAGAATCATTTCTGTTTGTTCATTTAAATACACTTGCGCATTTGGCGTGCAAAACAATTATCAAAGATTTAGTTGAATTTTTTTTGTGCTATTTGATTTATAATGGTTAATATTATGAATTAGAGGAAATGGGAGAGGAGACGCTACTTTCACTCGTATTATCCGTCATTTTTGACGCAATAAAATTTTACATTTCTCTCAGACTGTATTTATATTGGATAGGAATACAAATGTGAAATGGCTAAACATCTCATTTCCGTCAACATTTAAATAGGAGCCAAAATTTTTGCCTGTGGTATTGAGCAAGTGAAGCAGTTGTACGATTTTATGAGTAAATGAGAATTTTTTTAAGTTACAATTTGAAATTTTTCAATCTTTAAATTTTGATATATGTAGTGGTACATTTACAAATATACTTTAATTCAAATCTCTCAAACTTTTAAAATAAGCCATAAAGAATTTACTAAATGTTTATTTTTGTGAAAAAATAGGATGATATTTTGCAATTTTTGAATCCTACACAATTCTACCATCTGTCGAAGAATTCTAGTTCAGAGAAGAGGAAGAAGTGTTAAGTGTTGAATAACACTGCTGTCGGCTCTATAACGAACCCACGAAGAATTTGTGATAACAACCTATAATTAAAATTTCTTCACAAATAACGAAGCTTTTTTCCATTTAATTTGAAAAAGTTTCATTGAAAAGAAGTCTGCAAAATGTGCAACGCTATATGTGAAAACAGTTCGATAAATTTTATTTGCGCTAAATTTGGTGTTCACCAGGCAGCTGAGAAGTGGATGAGTGAAGAAGGCAGGACAAGTATTACATCACAAATGAATCCATTTTTATTGAAATTCTCTCAAATGATAGATGGTTTACTCGTGACAATGCCGCTTTGATCGATGTTGAAAGTGAATGAATGAAATGGATCTATCAGTCCATGGTCAGCTTGATCAAAACGATAACGAGGACAGGACATAAGATGGAAAGGCGCTAATCAGCAAACTTTAATGCGACCGTTAATCAAAGAGACTAGCAAATAGCGTGGGACAATTCCGCCCTTTTTAGCATCGGTAGGTACTATCGCTTATTTGCTAATTCAAAAAATTAAACTTTCTGTCAAATGAGCTAAGTATTCAATCTCAAAGATCCAAAAAAATTTCAGTAAATTATAGCGGGCAGTCTGCAATAAGCATTGAAATCTAACATGCAATTCCAATTAATGACTAATAATAAGAGTGGATAGGCCTTCAAATAAAATGAATCAAAAACAGATAGCCACACATCTGATCACTCCGAATAACAAACATTTCACAGAAGTATGGAATTTAAGAAGCGTGATATATGTTATCATATCCGCATTTCTTTGCAATCCGATGTCATCTGTTGAAATTTCTGGGTCATCATCGTCACAAATATCAAGATGCTATTCTTACAAGCTTCCGGTTTAAAAAAAAAGATAAAATAAATTAAATCAAATATAACGAAAAGGGTAGTGAGACTGATGTCGGCAGCCTTAATAATTTCTGCTACCTTCTCAAGGTGATGTGCAAAAGTTCTAAAAAAGGAAAATAGTGAAATAACTGAGGAGAAAAAAAAACGAAAAAGAATTTGGTACAATTAAAAAAAAATGAAAGAAAAAGCGTTGTAGGAATTAGATGTACGAAGATGGTAACAGTCTTTCAGTAAAGAATGTTATTGTTCACCTTCACCTAATTTTCCTTCCACTTCTTTTCAATTTTGACATATAAATTGAAATAAAAATTACAAAAGGTAGCCTATGCAGAATGTGTTTTAAACGAAGGAATGCTTCTCTGATAGGATAAGGCTAGAAGAGAGCGAAGGAAATTAGTCCTTGTGGATGGATAAAATCTTTTTGCTTTTTTTCTCGCCACTTTTTGGTGTCAAATTCTTTAAACGGACAAATAACTGTTTAGTTGAATAAACACAGATAAGGCGAGAAGAAAGAATGTTGAAAAGATTTACTGATAGAAACTTCTAACAGACACATCTTCATTATTTCATGAACTCTTTGTGATCAGCGGAAGTGATCACAAGGCAGTGGGACATGAAGAAAACACAGGTAAAAGTGGGTTATGATGCTAGCAATGATAAATTTTCTGAATTACAAAGGCAGCAAAGATAAGGGCGCTTTTTTTAGCACAAAAAAGAATATCACTTATGATAAGCATCAACAATTTGCGCTGCTAGTATTCTGTCAACTCAGTTAAAATTTGAAGTTAGCATAAATGATTGTTCATTTTGTTAAAATATCGATTGCTGAGCACACTTCTGCTTCTTTTTGGCCAAAAGAAATTGGAAGTAAAGGTGTTGGATGAAAGGTTATCTCTTTAATTTCCAAATGACCTTGAAATTTCTCTAAACTGACAAAAAAGATGTCGCGATAATTCAGAATTCTCGAGAATAATATTCAAAAACTTTGCATATAAAAGTGGTTTCTGCAGGAAACAAAAAAGTTAAAAATTTTGGGATTTAAAAAAAATGGTAATAATTTTTTTGTTGCGATCCTAAATTACAGTAGCGATGGTAAAAGCTCTTTCATAATTTTTAAAATTATTATCCAACAGTTCGATAGCACAGAGATTGCGAATAACAGCTAACATCATTTTATCATACTATCAACTTAAAAAGATAACTTATGAGCTTTATTATTATCCTCTCGCTATTTTGGTTGTCACCGATAACGCTTGTTGGTAACCTGTAATTTCATTAACATTTCCTTTGGATAGGTATTGAAAAGGAAATTGGTTGATAATTAAAGAAATAAAAGTAATCACTCCATCAGCTGCCACTGCCAGTACGACAATTTTGTGATTCTATTGCAAAGACATAGCCTTGAAATAAATGAAAAATTTCTAGTCGTATTGGTAGACAGGCGCTCTTTGAAAGAGAATTAATTATCAAAATAGTCGTCCAATGCGCATTCTTTGACTTATTCATCCTTCATACGTGATGTTTTTTTGATTTTTATTTCAGGTAAGCTTTTGTTAGAGTTCAATAGTTCAATTATATTTAAATTGTCCTGAAAAATGCACGAAAGTTTCTTTGAGATAAGTGGTACACCTCTATCGCCCTTCAAGTTCAAATCGAAGGTCAAAAATTTGACGATGATGGATGTCTTTGCATTGCAAGGATTTCACAGTGCCATCCTTACATAAGTTTTTATTTAAATGACAGATCAATTTAATAAAATGCGGATTGTTGCACTTATTATAAGACTTAAAAGAGTAATTTAAGCAGCCTTCGAGCTTTTCAGGAGAAGTTGGTGTTTGTGGTTAGTAAAGAAAAAGATTGCGGACTTAAACGCTGCATTATTATGATTATATTTTTAATATTCTTTAAATAATTGATTTTATTAATTTATGATAGCATTTCAGTTATGCAAATGCTCTTGTACAATTCAAGGTCATTCTTGAAATTTAAATTGGAAGAAACAGAGTAAGTTTTAAATATAAGATAAATATGAAAGGTTTAATTGGGTGGAAAAAAGACATTTCTAGACTTTGAAATTTATGAAAATCTTAGAAGTGAAAAAGTGATGGAGCAGAATCTTTCCATCCATCCAGTGCGACGTACCGGAAGTCACAACGGGCAGCATTACCCTTTTACCTTGACTGATCTTTTTACAATCCTTTTCTAATTCCTCAAGAACTGTAAACTCCTAATTTCCTCTCCATTTCAAAAAATCAATTATCAGGGAGTGAAAGTTTAGGACGACGGTTAAAAAGGCCACAATTTCTGTCGTCATTATTGTCTGGTCAGGGTCAAATTATCCACAAATGAACCATGAACAGCAATGGGCGAAGAGCTAGGGAAGGAAATATGTCGTTTGAAAATTTGCTGTTAGACAAAGAAAATTCAAATCATCAGACTGATTACTCTTAGAATTTTAAAATTCCCACAAACATAATTTCTAAAAGTCCCTCAAATTTTCATTTTACCATAAATGGGGTGCATACACAGTGGAAAAATGGAATTATTGAAATAAGACAACGTTACGGATAAATGAAAACTTTTTTGAAGAAAAATATTAGCATGCTAATTATTTCAGTACAGGCTATCCAAATCCTGCAATAACTCTAAAACTTCGATCATTTGTCGATGTACAAATTTTATATTTTAAATTTGAATTTCATCTGCCTTGATCGTTTGTTCAATGGAAGCTAAGAGAACGCTAATATATCACTTGTTGCTTAGTATTTTCTTACAACGAACCGTAGTGATGGAAGGTATGACAGTTCATTCCCTTAGGACGTCTAAATAATTCACTACTGCTCGAGAATAATTGGTGAACAGAGTGGAAAGGAGGTAGGTTGGAATTGAAATTGATATTTAGTTTTGATTTTATTTCAATTTTTGCCTTCATTAACTAAAAAAACTCCCGATCCATCAATAAAGTGCATGTGCGAGAAATATTAATATGCGAAGCACTAATTTAGCGCACTTATAATTCATTGATAAAATGTGAAAAAGCTGAATTGAAATTTTGAATGGTACCTTACACGATATATTGAAAATGGCTTGGAGTGCATTAAATGGTTAAAATGTATCGGAAGGCCTTCTTTCTGTCGTAGATAATTGATTTGTTGGCCTCAGTTGTGCAAGTTTTGAAACGAAATTCCTCAGTTATTTAATATTTAATTTTGACACAGCTCTTCCTCCATAAAACATTATCATATTTTAGACTTTAACGGTGCACCTAAGTTATTATGCTTTTAAATTAAATAAATTAAATCAACAGGTGTTTGATATAGGCTTCAACTTTGCTTGTACAATATTTAATAAAAAGAGAGTTTCATCATAAACTTTACAATTATTTGACTACGTTTATGGGCATTTTCAGCACTAATAATTGCCACAACTACACCTGTCATGTTAACGTATCAATTCTAAAGACGTTAGTCAAGTAAAATTTAATTTCATTTTTAGATTGCATTTGCAAAATTAATCTAAATTTATATCGATTAATCAATTTTATTGTGTTCGAAATTTTCTATTTTAAATTACAATGAACTAAAAATTTTAGTAAGAATCATCTTGCTAATGTAATTATGCAACCACACGACATCTAAACGCCGAGTGCTCAAGTCAAGGGCGGTTGTAAAAATAAAGACAACCGAATAATTATCACTAAATGAGTAGAGCTTAATTTTGACATTTAAAATTAATACCATCTCTATGTGAAGGAAAGTTTTTATTCCGATGATCGATAAATTTTAATTACTTCTTAAGGAGTCATGAAGGAATCAAAACTTGATTTATTCCATATTTCATGACAAACTATTTGTTTGTACCATGAAATAATTAATGACAAAAATTGCTGTAAAGTGATCGATGAAATGTCCACGAAATGATCAACTGCAATTGATAAAAATTTGTTGTTTCAATAAATTTAGACAAATTTCGCATTTTATTTATTGCTTGTAAAATTCATTGTTTTAATCTCATTGTCAACATCCAGCACGAAGTGAGTACGATCATGAAAGTCCGTTTCACCAATTTTTTTCTTTGTCATTGCTTTCACATCTACAGGATCGTATTTTGGCTTACCTTAAAATTATCGTAAAGTGACTGTATAATAGTTAATTGGATTATTAACTGCTACATTAAACAATATACATTAAATCATACCATACCACATATCCGTTCGAATGCTGATCTTTTAATTAAAACTGAAATTCAAGTGCAATAATTTAAAATTTATGATGAAAGGATGAGACCTGCAACTGTTGTTCGAATGTAAACACCGATATTATTAGCTGTACGATTTTTTGTTAATCTCTGGACTTGTATCATAGCACTGACCATATCAAAAACTGTACATGCCAGTGGAAATATTATCGGCTTCATGCTACTTTCCGATTGATAGACGGAACAGAAGAATACACACTCATCTTTGCCCTAAATGATTTAAAATAACTTGAATGAAATTAAAATATTTTGACCTTTCTTCGGCATTTAAATTAACAATGAATATTTGCAAAGAGTTTAAGAGTTCAGGTTTAAGTGCAAAGAGTCTAAGTTTAAGCGTTAAGTTTTAAATTGCTTTGGCAGTGGAGTATGAATAATTTTTTCAAAGCATCTGAAAACATAAAAAAACTTACTGGCGGTTCCTCAGGTGCATCATTGGGGCTTGCTTCAATTAATTTGGCACAAATTTTACGCATATGTGGCGCACGTTCAGATATTTTAGCAATTTCATTTTTAGTAAGTCGATTAGCGCATCGGAATATGGGACAATATGGTAGTTCTTCTGTAACTCTGCGCAATATTTAAACTCTTTTGCTATTTTTTCCACTTCTATTTCACAGCAATAGCTACTACAGTACCATTAAATTGATTTAGAACTATTAATGAGATAAAATGTACGAGCTGCAACAGCGACATTAATACGTGATGTTAGACAATCGAAACAAAGCCGATGGCGACAATCCATCAATGTCATACGTGCCGAGTTCACGCATGCAAATGCACCTGTAAAAAGGTTCAGTCGAGAATATGCAACTTAAAACTTACATGACATGACATAGGTCAATCATTTAATTAATAGCTATCAATATGTTTCTGGAAAATGTAACCTTTCCTTCCATCACATCGTTGTCGTTCTTCGAGTTGCAGCATCGATGGTAATTTTTGTCCAAACGATATCTGTTGTGTCTCTTCATCATCCTAAACATGCCAGATGTTCATATCTCGTGCTCTGTTAGTCTCTGTACTACTTGACTGAACTGCTTCACTCTTGATTTCATCCTCAAGCAAATATTCTTTTCTTGAAATCTCGAGCAATATTTTAATTTTGCTGATGAAACATAGACAAATATGAAGATTGATCGCTACACTCAATGAGTTAAGACTCCAAGTAATATTTGAGATTGTAAGCTTCTTAAGATTAATATTTTACATCATTGAAGATTGAATTGCCTACTTCCGTCATTTGCATGACTGAAGATGAGTAGCCGTAACTTCACCTGATCTGCTTCATCAATCACAACGTTTACATGACGTACGTGGGTACAGCATGGAACTGGACAAAGTTGTGACACTGAACATTTCGACATGCATTCTTTGCAGAATATATGTGAACAAGGCAGTTTTTGCATGTCATCCTGTTGCTTACATTCTAAACAAATCGAACATACAGCCATAACGACTGCGCTCTACAAACGACTAAATGAATGGCACAGCTAGAAGACGAATCATAAATAGCTTACAATACTAAGTATTGCATACATAAACGTTCACGTAAGTGTGAAAATTTATCTATGCAAATGCATGAAAACTTACATGAAATATTGCTTGCATTTTTCGCTCGCTATTGGTCACAAAAAATGTTTGCAACAGCTACGTCCTGTTTTTTTGATTTTACTGCTTTATAAATATGTAAAATCACTTCAGTTCATTACATATTATTAGACATTGGTGTGCAGTTGTTTCTTATCATCTACCTGAGAAGATGGATGGTATGGTGGAGTTGGACAATGAATTTGAACGAAGTTTATATCACGGACTTCTACCACATGCTGATGTCGATCCATTACTCAAAGAAGATGGTGACTTTCTCATTCGTAAAACAGACAAAGATGGTAACTTTGAAAATATATAATTAAAAAATAATTGATGCTTACTGATTTTGTCGCTTTCAGAAGATATAGTATGTAAATGAAGCGTACTTGAAAGTGCCATTGTTACGTTGAATTTTACGTGAATGATGAGCTAAAGAAATAATCGGAACAAAAATTGTAGCACTGCTATCCAAACATTTTCATAAAATTAAAAGAGAGCACTTAGCAAAATTTCAGGTCAAATCATCTTGGCTTTATCAGTGAAATGGAACAAGCAGGTATTGCATTTTGTGGTCAATCAGGATGAAAGTGGCTATTATTACTTCGAGACTCATAAAGTTTATTTTTATTTTTTGAAACATTGATTGTTACTATTTTGGAGTAAAGCAAAGGGAGATTTCAATTTAGCTTCATTTCAACAAATCAAGTGAGGAGGGAAATTTAGGGTTTTGATAGATTGCTTTGCTAACCATTACCATATAAATAAATATCTAATAATTTAGGGGAAAACAATTCATGACTTAATTAACTGGCACAAAAAAACAGGAAATCCCGTATCTGAAAGAAGTCATGCTAAGCTTATCAATGGTATCGTTCGACAAACATGGCTTTTGGATCATGACGAAATTCAACTGCAAAGGAAGCTAGGTGAAGGGGCTTTTGGCGAGGTTAACTGATTAATTATGACGATTAATGTTCTACGGACGTTATCATAATTCTCTTATTAGCATGGCTTATAGACGGGCACGGAGCCACATGGGAAGCATTTTTGCTTGGCCATTAGCGCCAAATCTAAAGAAGGAAATAAGTACAGTGCAGAAAAAAAATTTTCCTGACAAACTACTAACATCAAATTTAACGTTATTTGGCCTATATCGTTTATTCGAAATAACAGTTTCGAATTTAAATCTAAAATCCCCTTTTTCAGAATCCTTTTTCCGAAATCCACTTCTTCTATTCTCCTAAAATCCCTTTTCAAAATCAAAGTGTAGTTAACTCTAATCTTTATAGGTATATCTAGCGCAATATGTACAGCAGAACAAAGTAACTGATGTGGCGGTAAAAACGATGCGAGAAGAAGCATCACGACAGGCACGACTGAAATTCATGAAGGAAGCTCGAATAATGCGTAAATTTTCACACCCAAATGTGGTAAAAATTATGGGCATTATGGTACATGAGAATCCATTGATGATTGTCATGGAGTTGTGCCCAGGTGAGCTTCGGAAAAATAACATTACTCTCCCAGTATGATAATCTAAATATTAAAATTAGTAATTCACCACGTACTTCAGTTAAAAATGTATAATTTTTAGAAGGTTCGGTGCTCAGTTATCTTAGAAAGAATGTGCCTGTTAATCCAGACTTAAAATTACGCTTTGCTATAGAAGCAAGCGCTGGCTTTGCGTACTTGGAATCGAAACACTGCATTCATAGGTTTGCTGTTAATTCCTGCCCCACAATTACCAAAGCTTTTATTTTCAGATCAACTTGGATAACTTAGTTATCTGATAATTAATGCTTAGTTCCTTCCTCCACAAAACATAGCGTTCCTGCATTTTATATAGCATTATATATTGATTTCGTAATGCGTTTCGCTATTGGAATATAAGAAAAATAGTGAATTTTAGAGATATAGCAGCAAGGAATTGTTTGTTATCAAAGGAGCTGGAAGTAAAAATAAGTGATTTTGGTATGTCCGATGAACGAAGAATTATTCATGACGAAAAATTAGAAAAAGTATCCCAGCAATTATTCAAAACTTTGGGTGCCAGAAAACACATAATATTGTTTAAAATGAGATATACATCAACTAGTCAGATTATATATATCAACAAATGTCAGGTTCCAATGAAATGGCTTGCACCAGAGACTATGCAACAACGCATATTCTCATCCAAAAGTGATGTTTGGTCTTTCGGCATATTGGTAAGCTACTTTCAAATTTGCTACATCTCCTTGTTGTTGCAAGAAAGTTTGGAATTCCTCGTGTTGTATCAATTTACCGATTTCCAAGCAAAAACTATCAAATACTCTGAGGTCTGGGAATTATATGCGGATGGTAAGGAACCATATCCAGGCTTGTCAAATATTCAGACACGAGCTAAGATTGTTGTTCAGAATTATCGAATGGAAATGCCGAAGGTTAGTTCAGCAAAGCTTAGATTATAAAAAAAAGACAAATCATTCGCGCCGGGTAAGTTTGTGGTTTTGAAATTAATTTTAAACACTTTCAACTCATTTTCCGAACCATTTTTCTGGTAAGAATCCGCTGATAAAACTATTTGAACTTATTAATTTCAAAACAACTCCCGTTCCTGCTATGTACGCTTCATGTAGAGTTAAATAGACACAAATTGACCAACCTAATTTTACACTTTCATTTTTAGACAGCTCCACCAGCTATATCAAAGCTTGTTTATCGGTGTTGGAAAATGGAACCAAGTGAAAGGCCATCATTTGCTGAAATTCACTGCAAGTTAAAAGCATTAAGGAGAAAGTAAAATAAGAAATTTTTTTTAATGCAAATAATCGATGATTTCAAAATTTCGTTCGGAGATCTGCTAATATAAAAACCACGGGTTTCAAAGCATATTTCTGACTTGAAAAAATTAAAATTTTTATACCGGTAAACCCTATTTCGCACATATTTCATTATCATTTACAACACAGCAATTTACGGAACCAAAAATACAACAAAAACAATGCAGAAATATCAAATGCTCCTACCGCCCAAGTATTTTTAAAACAGTTGCCGAGCAAAATCCAACTTAAACATTAGCGTATCATGCACTAAAACCAAAAAATGGTAGAAAAATATTAAAAATCGAATGACTGGAGTTAACAATTGCATCTGCTATTAATGGTGACTTAGCTGAGTGCATCTCGGATTTACTCTTTCCACGTCAATGATTCACAATCATTTCGGTGAAAATGCTTCTGCAAGAAGGGCATTAACAAGTCCCTCCCCGTAGTGATTAACAGGCTGATTCAGTTTATCTTAGGCAACTTTTAAAGTTGAGTGCAAAAGAAATCATCTACACTATATCCTGTTATGCTTATAAAGAGAACTTTTGTCAGCAGTGATAATTTCATTAAGCGTACAAAAGACATCTGATTTTTTTATACGGACTGTTTGAAATAAAATACTCTAGATAATTTACTAATAAAACAGCATCCATTTTCATACAACCCGACGAACTTCGAAAAATCGCTTTAGGTAAAATATTTGCCCAACAGTCATCGAGGCAAGTACCACAGCTTCGAAGATAGCCCATAGAACCACTCTTGAATTTGTGTTTTCATTTACTGCAAAACAAATCTCGTTGAATCAAATCAAAAAGAGCTCATATCTTCCAAACTATAAAAAAGTAATGCTGATTACGTGCAAGTGATAGCTGGTCAAATAATTCATCTCAAGATTTGAATTGAAGAAATAAAATCACACCTACATTCAATAACCATTAATAACAGAAATCACCACTTGTACTTTAGTTCGGGTAATATTCCTCAAAACATCGCTTTATCCCGAATCACTTATGAGTTCTAACGTTACACATATCTTGTGTAAAAACCTTGAATTCTTTATATCTGGCCTCAAGAAAGGACATAATTGAGAAAAAGCAATATTTAAGGGAATATTCTAGTATTATTTTTTCTGTATTTCCTGACATGACATTGAGTACTAAGATCAATTCAATTTTCTTTACGCAACAGGATACGAAGATATAACGGTTAAAAAGTTAAAAACTGAAGTTCAATTAAAATTTTTAAAAAACTTACTTGACCTATGTACGCGCTCCCGTACCTCCATATATTCTTGTTCATGCTTAACAGATGTCAACGCAGAAGATAGTTCCCGCACCATTTCTTCCAGTCTAAGGCTATCCGCTGCAAGCTATTCCATGTGTAATATATGAAGAAAAAGCTGAAACGGTTCACCGAGAACAATATTATACCTGAGGAATCATTACCGCCACCTTGTCCTGCTTCATGAGCTATCGGTTGTCCAAGTTGTGCAATTTCCATCGAAAACATGACCACTTTTGGAGTCATTGTTGACATCTGATTTCCAAAGCAGTACGTATAAGGTCCATCCATATGTGCAGCAAAAGTATATTTGCCCGAACTTTCTCGTTCCCCTCTATAGATTTCTTTATTGTCGGGGCCGATAATCTAAAAGCAGAATCACGGTCAGAATTCATTAAACATCGGGAACCTCATATCACTTAGCAATTCTACGGAATTGCTGTGACCCTAACACACATCGATGATTAATCATTTTAAACAAGGATTTCTATTGTCATTTATTCAATAAAAAGCAATTTATAAGTCGCTTTAATAAGTTCCACAAATAATCGAAAACATGTAAAACATTTAACCTTCACGTCGATATCCAAAAACCCGCCTTCAGCAACTTCAAATATCAAACCCATTTTAGTGCCAGCCGTTACTCGATCGAAGAAGCACTGCTCCTCATTTGCATCAATGTGTATGAAGTAAGCAGCTGATTCCGCCAAACAATAAACAGTCAACAACAAGCCGATCAGCATGCCAACACCCTTAATTTACCACGCATCATCTATTTGTGATACTCATGACACCTCCCCACCCACCCTCCACCGCTGAACACCTTCACACCCACACCCCTTCATGCCACTGCCCCACCCAACCAAATCCAAAACAAATTCACCTCGCCAGGATCATCATTTTACGCAGTTCTCATATGTACTATGTTAAATCCGACCCATAACGTGTTTCTTTTGACACTGATAAATGGTTGCGTGCCTTATGACGTAAGTGGTTCATTTCAATGATACTGGAGTTTGCAATCTAAAGTAACCAACAAAAAAAATTAATATGGTCCCTCATACACTATTGCATTATAAAATATTTTCCAATTGTAACGGATTACATTCGTTTGATGATGGCTTCCTGTACGCCGTTGAATTTCAAAAAAGATTTCTTTCACATCACTAACTTTTAAAATGAAAGTAAATGAAATGTATGGCTTTCTAATTAAAGCGAGTAAATTTGAATTAAAATTAAAAATCACTTGTTTATTACTACTAGGCTTGATTTGGCTAGAGATTTCCCATACAAAAATCTTGTTCCAATTAGCAAACAAGAAAGTTCAATTTCAAATAATTCCTCTTTTCTAATTATCACAGCTCAACAAGCCATCCAACAGAGAAGTATAAAAAAAATCCGTGAATATATGATGTGTTAATTGTAAGGGGGAAGGAAAGTGATTTATCAAGCAAGTGTAGAATTAAAATCATGCAAAAAACGATATTTAAGGCACCAACATGTAGGCCTATTGGAAAGGAAAAAGCACATTTTACATGAACAAAATAAAAAAAACGTAAATTTTTCTTGATGTAATGAATTTACCTGACACACGTAACGCGTAACACTGGGAGATAAGAAATAATACTCATGAAGATAAATTAATATCTGACTTATTAAAAAAGTGAAGATATGTTTATGTCACATTTCTTTTTTTCAAGGCAAATGTGATCTGTCATCGATCTCTCACATTCAGTGAATCATTTCGAATCGAGATATTAAGTAAATAGAGTAACCCATAACAAAAAAAAAATTAAAATGCAAATAACATATGGCTCATTTTATGTTCAACTGCATGATTTGTGGCTCATTTATGATAAAAAAAATGAGACAGAAAGATCATAATTGAAAGAAAAACGGAGAGAGAAAGAAAAAGGAAGAGAAAACAAATAACAGTTACATATGTTTTATTATAACTAATTGAAATTATTTTTTTTAGTTATGTCAGTGAATTGAAGCGAAATGATATTGAATTATTGTTGAGGCTTTAAAAACACATAATTTACATTTCAAGGCACACTATATGTACATGAAAAAATTCGAATAGTTGAATGCATTTAATATAACATTTAGCAGTATAACATTTATATTGTAACTTTGGAAATTTCCACTAAACATATTCCCAGACGATTTCTTCAATGCATTTCAAAATTTTAGTAGAATTTAGGCACCTAGATCACCTACAAATTGTTCTTCCACTGATCGTTCTAAGCCACAAGGTCTTCTAAATTCTTGACCACGTTCATGTATCCATTTGTTTGACACCCATTTCGTACCAGTTAATACAGGACACGCAGCGTGACGTGTTCTCAAATCACCCACACCACTGCGCAATAAATTGTACCAAAATAGTGCATCGTTCTGAAAGGATTTTTTTAATTCAAAAATCTGTTTGTAAATTTCATGTTGGAATTTAAATGATCTGAAAGTTATGCAAACTTCAAATTTAAGAGTTGGTACTTGAAAAATTTTTCTCATGAAATTCCAAATCAAATATCAATGTTCAATTCCCCAATCCGATCACCATTTCCAATTGAAATAGCAGAAATTTAAATTCTAATACTAATCAAATCAAGTAGAAATGGCTGACTTTGGAAGGCACAACTGTTGTTTTGACGTCCGTAAATACAGTGGCACCTCCTGATTCAGGCTGCGTCATCTGTAACTTTCTTTTAGTCCCACTTAAGAAATAATCTTCTTCAGCAGTAGTTACAAACTTAAGGATTCAAGAAAACAAACAGAAATTCTGGGAAAAAATGTTGCTTAAGAGACTTAAAATTTAAAAAATTATTAATGTATCAAAGTTAAATCAAAAATTTTAGACTTAAATTTCGCAGAGGGGAATAAAAAAACCATCACAGAAATTGAAGAGTGGACGTTACTTTTCTAAGTTTCGTTTATGAAATGTGAATTGAATACTCACATAAAATAGCAGTGTTGCCATACGGTTTCCTGTATTCAGTGATTCAAAAGCGTTCACTTCCTCTCTCTGGATAAAGACGATAATTATTTCAGTGTAATAAAACAACCATTAAAAGAATAGATTAGTGTTAAAAAACTAAGATAAGCAGTTCATCAAAAACAACAAAACTGACCCTTGCGAAGTCAAAATGCGGATCGTAATGACCACCAATACCATAATTTCCAACCTGACATTTACTTTTCATGAAAAATGAGCAACAAGTAGAAGTAACTGTATAAAAAAGGCATTGTTACTATGATAACCATAGAACTTAAACAGTGTGAATCCGCAATTAATCTTAAAATATACTTTAAAGTTAGACATCTCTTCAAAGGTACTCAATAATCTCGTAGCAATTTACATATGCAAATTTTATATATGGATCTGGGATTAATCAAATCATAAATCAGCTCAGCAGCAGAAAAGCGTGCATGGCTACTAATATACATCTTAAATACACAAACCTGCAACTCCTCTGAAGTTTCCTGCTCCAAATTAGTCATCAAATCAATTCGTCTATTGATTCGATGGACTATTTCGTGTTCCTCATCTTTCAACCATGCACTACAAATAAATTGATAAATCATTCGTTTTTCTCCTCATATTTACCAACTTACGAAAGCAATGTAGAAAAGAAATCTAAATAATTTCATAAAATTCTATAAAATGCAATCTCATAATTTCTTTCTAATATTTATAGTAATAATACGATATGTCATAATTTTAAATATGATTAATTCTTCAAATTGCTTATCGTATATTTTCAAATGCATTCACAAATTATGAATATTGTTTACAAATAACCTTTTACTTGTCCGGTACGATGCTGTTTCAAGTTCACCAGTTACTGAGTTTTGAACAGTAGCTCTTCGCAACTATAAAAATAACAAAAATGATTGAAGGTAAAATTGAGACCAAAAATTAGAAAGACGAACTCGATGTTAATGTTCTGTAGGTAGGAATAAAGGATAGAAAGAAAAGCTTATTAAAGTAACGGATACTCTTGGTGTCGCCAACATTTGGATCATTGTTACTTCATCGTCTGATATAACATCACGAAACAATACGACAAGCGGATTGAATCTCAAAATTTCAACTTTGAAAGGAGCTAAACGCAAGAATGGACGATCCATTTTATAATAGCAGTACAGCTTTGAAGTTGCTTTAACACTCTGAAAATTTTTATGCATGCTTTAACTGAAAAAAGGAGTGAAAAAATAGAAACGAACAAAGAAATATAAATGGATCAAAAAAATCTTTTAAATAAAAATTAAAAAGCTCCGAAACTCACCAGAAGTTCATTGCTTTGTGTTCCTAGCAATTCCAGTTAATTAAGAATAAAAGGCTTATGTGATGGAACTCTTATGCTAAGGAAAAAACTTCATTTGCTGTTTGTATAAATTTCTATCCTCTGAACAATTTTTTCGTTTTTTATGTGATTAAGGCGATCGCATAAAGCAGTTCATACCTTATATAAAACTACATATGCAGTTCAACTACCACCTTAAATTCATCTCTTTATCAGGCTTTTTGAAAGTCTAACGGCTGCTTGATGGTATGCCTTTTTTTTAAATTTTCAATGTCGTTTATATTGTGTGAAATTTTGTCAAATAATTTCGCTTAAATGTGACCAAAAACGTTACCACAGGTACTTCATTCCTACATAAGGCTTCGTAGATGTTGTGCTCCTTTGTTTCCAGACCAGTCGCTGGACGGGGATTAGTTATCGGTGGAATATTTCGTCGATAATCAATGGGCTTCAAACCTTCCTCAGCTAACAGATCCTCATACCATTTGATGTTGTTTTTTGCCCGCGGATGATTTGGATCTGTGATGAAGAAACATTACTTTTATTTTAATTATGGAACATATCGATTACGAAGAGTGACCTCACGTAAATTTGATTTCGACCAAAGTAACTTCTTGTATCTTCAATAAATCTTAACAAAGATAACCTAATAAAAATTTTAAATGCAGGTTAATACTTCCGAACAAATTAATCCAGTCGAAAATTTCAAAATTAAATTTAAGGAGATTAATGTCAGAAAAAGAATACCAATTTTATACAGCTGTTCAGTGAGCAATAAAGCACGTTTCAGATTTCCTTGTTTGAAAAGTGAAAATGCTAAATATTCCAATATTTCCTTTAGCTGTACAGTTTCGTGTGGCATTTCATTTCGTAACCGCTCCTGTGCCTCTTCCATCCATATTAGAGTATGATAGTAATCATCTACATTATACGCTGCTCGACCAATATCAAAGCAATCCTTGGCTGGAAATTTAGTAAATTTTCTCCCATAAAAATTATAATATTTCTCTATCCTCAACAAAAATGCTAATCAAAAAAAATCGAAACTTAATTCTTTTTATATCTAATATATAATCTTCATGGATCTGAAATGTTTTCGATAATTAGCGGAAAAGAAAAGCAACCAAATACATTTCCGAACAATTCACCTGTTTTGAAATTTAAAAATGGTACTCGAATATTTTGACCAAACCTCCTTCTAAATATGATGATCAATACCACTCGGTATATAAGAATTGGTGTGTTCATTTCATAATATATTTGTTTTTAAAAACCTGTAAATGATTGGACGACAGGAGCATTCATAATCTTTCCATCGGCTATTTCTTTAACATCCAATCGATAGGTATCTTGCAATCGAAGTAAGGCCATCGCAGCTCCAATCAAGTCTTCCTCAAAAAGGTATTTCATTTGCAGCAGGAGTGATTTGTCCAATTTTGGCATTAAAAAACTACTGAAAATTCATCATATAAGTCTTCATAAATCACATGAAAGTCATGATTGTATTAAATTTAACTTTTTTCCTATGCAAATCACAGAATTAAGAGCTTAGCGTCTAATTTATGAAGAAATAGTACCGTAGTAGGATTTTTCACGTAATTCATTGCTCGCAATTCTGAAATTTCTCTGAGCAACTCCT
This sequence comes from Litomosoides brasiliensis, assembly GCA_013365375.1. Lineage (NCBI taxonomy): Eukaryota > Metazoa > Nematoda > Chromadorea > Rhabditida > Onchocercidae > Litomosoides > Litomosoides brasiliensis. The sequence goes on along the minus strand of JABVXW010000112.1, from coordinate 3,730 downwards.
CACCAATATCGCTTCCTGTCAATCGTTTTACATTATTCCATTCATCAATCAATCTTTTGATAAACAGATAAGCACTGACTGGATTGGTTAGCATTCGTATATTATTTCCTAGGCTACGATTGTTCTGCTGCTTCTTCCCCATTGAAAGCCTGAAAAGGAAAATTTTTAACGATTTGAGAAATTCACAACTGCAAATAAAGAATTCAAATTAAATTCATATTCTTTAGGCAATGAATTAGTGTACACACCACTAAATTTATGTTGAAATATAATAACAAAAAAATAATCTCAAGGATAACTTGGCATCACAGAAGCTCAAAAAAAGTAAAATTTCAAATACAAATGAAGAGAACAAACTGTTTGATTTCATTTAGACGTTGTTGAAACCTTTCGACGTATAGATCCAACAAATCAGGGATTCTCTTTTCCGATTCTAGAAGTTGTTCCATTTCGGCGATCGATGTAAATAAATCCGCATGTACAGCAGTACTCCGTAGTGCCACGATCAACACCACGGCAGCTATCATCATTAGCTGTGGAAAATATGATTAGAAAGCTGGATAATGATTACGTCCGGATGTTTTTACAACAAATATGTTGTAATAAAAGAATTAGTGCGACAGTAGCAGAATGTTAACATTTGATTTATTCAATGTTAAAAACCAACTTCGTCAATCCACTGTTAATTCCATCACAATGAAATTACAATGTACAGATGAAATCAAATAATATCACAGGTTTTTCCACAAGAAAAGAAATAGAACTACAGAAATGATTTAAACCTACAATTCCGCCGCTTAAGCATGCAACAGTGACGAAATAACTTCCATTTTGAACTTTAAATAAAAACTGAACACAGTGGGATTATAATAAATAATAATTGGAAGTAAAACTATTCAAGCAGAGGTTAGAGGAAGAGGGAGAAAGGAAAAAGAGCAGTTAAATGAAATCAATGGGAATAAGTTTGAGGAATATAATTTAAATTTCAGAGAAGCGAGAGAGAGAAAGTGGTGGACATGACCCGAAAGTTCAAAATAAAGGGCACGAGAGAAGGGAATCTACCCATCCTCCTCTACCTGCAACGAGTAAAGCAAAGGATGTTGCAGTCAGCTGTAAGATTCTGATAGCAGCAGCTGGAGTGACGGTCCACCCATCACACCCTTCCAACATCCCTGGAAGGGTCATCCATTCCTTGTACTGATGAAGTGGTCATTGTGCAATATTTTTCTCCTCATTTACACACCTTCGGTGACTACCTAACATTTAACTGTGCCTCACTGAAGCTTAGCTTTCACTCCTCTCCCACTTCTTCCAGGCCTTATCCCTACGTCTGCTCGATTTCAGTAAATATTTGCAATATTAGAAAATTTCAAATTCACACATTACAATGATGTAATTTTCACGGATAAATATCAGATATGTGAGAAGTAATTAGCCAACTGCTGCATAGAAAATGAAAAGGAGCAGTGAGGGAAGAAATTGGGACAGCGCCTGTCTTCCCTACGCACTACTAGTGCTGCGCATGACCTAAATTTTGGAAAATTCCAGCGACTTCCACTTCCACATTACTTTTTTCATTGAAATATATTTATTTGAAAGAGTTGTGATCGTCGAAATTTTGTAGTGTGCAAATTGAAATCGAAATCGCAAGTTGAACACTTTATCGACATTTTGAGATAAATTCAGTGACAAATGGAACTATGAATTAACACTAATTGTGTATGTTTTAATTACGGCATATGTATCATTCATATCCGCACACTCACAATTTCTCACAGTTTAAAAGAAATTTAAAACTATTTAAAGTAATTTGTGGCCAGTAAATTAGTGCCAATGGACAGTGACAAGTCGTACAATAGACTGTTCAACAAGCATTTTGAAGTTACGCCTATTATATCCTATTATGTCAACAAGTGGTGAATTTTAAACCGAAATTACAGTTTCCGGAGATCATAATTAAACGGAAACGAAAGGAAGACGGCCATTGCTAATTATTTGAAAGTATTCGATAGCATAATTAAGTGGGAACGAAAGAAGGATTGCTACCGACAATTGCTTAAAAGCTTGTACACACACCCGACGGTGCAATACGTCTGAAAACGCTGTGTAAGTTGATTTGAATAATGAATGTAAAATACCAAACTGATAAGAAGTAGAGTGAAAAACCGGTATAACAAACTGCACATCTACCGCAATTGAACTAACTTTTCCGACCTGCAAACACTACCCATACTGAAAAACAAATATGAATTCATAAAATGTAAGTTATTAAAACTTGCACACTGCAATACTTCGCAACAGCGAACATTGCATGCGATCAGTCAATCAATTATGCACAAGTAACTTATAGCAACTTAATTTTAAGGTAATTTGAGGTGCTTGTGCAAATTGACATTACCCCATCACTTCTATCACTGAGTAGTAAACCGTTGTATCAGGAATGTCGGATGTTGCAACAACTCACCGCCAGATATCTCTGCGTGTATGTTTATGAATCAAAATTTGTTGAAACACAATATTTTATCAAGAAATTACCACCGGATATGTTGAAAGAATTGTGCTTGCAAAAAAAAAATTCGGAAAAGTATCGAAATAGAAGGAAGGAAGAAGGCATAATGATCGAAGAGTGCATTACTTGAGAATTTAAACCAGTTTCTCAAGCTGCAGCAACGATAGGAAAATGAATCGTCCACCTCGCACGATCGATTTATCATTCGTCTTCCTGAAGGCATCGTCTTCACTTTTTCAAATGTGCTTATAGTGCACTTATAGCGGTAACACCGCTACAGTTGTTCGGATAATGCTGTAACCTAAGTTGCTCTTTTTGTAGTAACGCAGTAAACTGATGAAAAAACATCTGATGGAATATCTATGAGATTGCGATATTGCCTGAGAGATTGCATAGTCGGAATTTCTTAAAAATAATCGTTGTATTTTCAGCGTTAGTATGCTCGTACTATTTCTCATCTAATATTACTGTAATATTAAACGTTAAATGATGTCACAGTTAAAGATGTGACTGAAATGAAAAGGATTATACGATGAGCATCCATGAAAAACTTCTCCTTGTGCGCTATGGTGGAACGAACGAGGCGTTCTCATACTCTCATAACCAGCCGAACAAACAGCTTCTTACACACCTTGAAACGAAACTACCGAACTTGTACTGAGCACAACAACCTCATCCTGTCATCTAACGCCCCCCACGCAACAACAATTATAATTGAAGCGAGTGATTGATTTCTCTTCTCCAGCAGTGCCTGAAAAGTTGGACAGATTTTCAATGACGAGGTGATAGAATTTTTTTTTAGATTTTCAATGACGAGGTACAGTGGACAAATTCACCTTCATCTTCATATTACGTCTTACAGACCAATATGCTTGAATACAGTGTTATGTAAGAAAGGATAACATCCTTTAGTCTCACGTGAAGTTTAGCGTAAAGTAATTGATTACTCGTTGGCTTTCTGTGCCATGATAAGTCTTCTGAGAGTTTTTTTTCAAAATCCGAAATTGCAGTAGCAGGCATTTGTCATCCTGCAGGTTACACGACAATAACACGTTCTATCTTCAAAAGATTGATCGACAAATAAAAATTACAAGTAGACGTAATTTTTGAAAAAGTGCAGTGACCAGAACAGGACGAGGGTTAAATGGTGCAGAGTGACCTGTTTCCGTCCTAGGAGAGAGTGACATAAAGGGCAGTGTTATGTTAATAAACTGACACAAA
>JABVXW010000111.1:0-158169 GCA_013365375.1 Litomosoides brasiliensis | reverse complement strand
AATAATAATAATAATAATAATAATAATAATAATAATAATAATAATAATAATAATAATAATAATAATAATAATAATAATAATAATAATAATAATAATAATTTATTATAAAAGTAGTAACAACAATAATTAACAATAATAATAATAATAATAACAAATAACAATTATAATTTTGCTTACAGATATTTAAAGCAGAATCCTGATAATAAGGAAAAATACTTGAAATTGAAAAATATTGATGTGAATACGATAAGTGCTACGACGGTGGATCCACGTTTCGAAACGGTTGCAGCCAATTACTTGAAAGTTAGCACTTAATAGTCAGCAAAGTTTTGGTAGAACGTAAGATAATGTTTGGGAAAAAGGAAATTGAATTTTTCATTATTATAGGTGTTCGATGACGTGATAACTACCGTTGAGGAAAAACCAGGGGACGTCTCCGATGCTTGTTCACGACTTAAAGCGGTCGGTAAAATGCATAGGAGTAAGGTAAATTTACTTTTTAAATTTCTGCCAGCTGTATAAAATAAAACAGTTGCTAAAGATATCGCATGAAGAAAAGTGGAGATATTACGGCTGTATTTTTATTTTTGTTTTTTTTCTGCATTTCTCTCTTTTCAATTTCAATAATTACAGTGGGAAGAAAATATTACCTTTGTTAAATATGCCCGATTATAGTTAAGAAAAAAGAATTTTAGAAGAAAAATTTTTGGAAAATTACTTCAAATTTATGGCAACTTAATTAAGTCCAACTCCAAACCTTTAGAATAATCACAAATTTAATGAATTGTAATTTGGGATATCTGTAAATGTCTGTTCGTTGCAAATATTTTTACTTAAAAAATAAGATTTTTAGTTTTTTTTCATATTTTTACAGAGAAAATGACAATTTCGAGAGGTTATGCAAAAAAAATTTATGAAATAATAATCCTTAAAAATTTTAATGATCTTATCCTTCTTTTTTCAGTATAATTAGTATTCAACCTGATAATTATTACAGGTAAGTGGAATGGAAGGTAGTGAATTTCAGTTGATGGAAGAACCATTTCTGTATATGATCAGCGAGATATTACAGGATCGTTACAACGATAAGGCAGAAAATTTATTCAGGAAATTTTATCAGTTTTGCCTCAAATACATACTTGAGGGCTTCAATTCATAGCATTGATTTGGCACAATAATTTTCTATGATTAATTTGAACTTTGATGTTTGTGGGAGTTAATCATTCAATGTTATGTCGGTAATCATTTCATGAGCTCTATGAAAGACCTGTTTAATTATTGATAATTAATCACACGTTCTTTACTATTATCCTATATATATGCAGCGGTGAAACATTTGCATATAATTCAAGAAAATTACAAAAGAATTGCAGGGCTGGCCGAATAAAAAAACACCAATATTTCCTTTCATAATCAAAAATTCCGTTTCCAAATTTACATTTGCAACTTTTTAAAAAAAAAAAACATTTTCTTTTTCCATTCTTTCAAAAACGATTAGTGAATGAAGACTTCTGTACGAAAAAAACAATTACTTATTCTCTTGGATAATAATTATAATTCTCAGCTACCATTAATTAGTTATTTTAAGTATCTCTCCTTCATTCATAGTGTCAGCTAACATCCTTACAAATAATTCATTCAACGAGTACGAAATTTACGATATTTTGTCGATGAAATTTCATTTTTTGCTTTTCGTGATGTCAACAATAATTTCCTCATTCATCACTGATTTATCCATCCATCTTTTCATGCAGCCTTTCAGCACCGCGGAACTTATCCAATTATCTGTTTACGCTTTTTCAATTAACCCCTTGGACATTGTTAACTATCACTTCTCACATCTGCTCTTTCCACGTCTCATTCTAAAGAGTGTGAAAACTCCCTTACACTCCCACACACATTTTAAAATTCTTTCAAATTGTGCAATATTCTGATAGGATTGTTTACCTGTAAAATTTAGATTATTTTAATTAATACAAATATTTAGAATCAAAGAACCTCGGATAGATCGAAAGGATAATTTTTACTTTATGTAAAATTAATCTCAATTCACATGAAGCGGTAATTTTGCTAACTGATCGATGATTTAATTCGTAAATATTAGGATATTAGCAAAATCATAGGTGGAAAAGTAATGAGAAAGGAATATTCATAAAATATGAACGAAAATATGACGGAACAATTGATCAGTAAAAATTATCCTTTTTGTATTTGTGTTGTGTTACATTTCCGACATAGCAAATTGTCAGGAAGTGTTCCTTCATCGAACACTTAGTGATGTTTAAATCAAACGGAGAGAAAAAAGAACTATTAAGAAATTAAAATGGTTGCATAATCAAAGTAGTAAATCATTTAAACTTTATATTACCTCGAAATAAATGCAGCAATTAAAAAAATATATATTTTTCAATTTAAACAACGATATGATGTGATAGTGTACATATGTACGTATTTCTGCTCATTATATTTTATACGTTTAATTTCACACCTAAATTTAATTTATTAATGCAAAGTTTTTCTTTCTCTTTTTAGTGTGTTGTTTTATGAACGTCTGCGTATTGTTACATTAAATTGTTTATCCATAGATTAATATTTGTTGTCTCACTAGCTTGAATAATTTATTAAATAACGACTGAAATGACTGGTTAGTTCGGGAAAAAGCCATACATCTGTTGATTGAACTTTATTTGTTATGCTCTTTTATGACAATTGCAAAACGAAATTATAGGGATTTTAATAAAACATAATTCACAAAGTTTACTGAAATATTTGAGCATTCAAAAAAGACCCTTATAAACATCTTGAAGTATCTCTGATCCAAGAAACGATTTAAACCGATGCAAGGTTTAAAGTATTCATTGGTCATCAATAACAATAATTAATAATAGTGACAAATAATAATAATAAATAATAATAATAATAAATAATAATAATAATAATAATAACAATAATAATGGATATTGGCAATAAGTAATAGAAACAAATAATAGTACTAAATAATAATAACGACAATATCGATGATGATAAATATTTTAATAATTTTTTGGCATTTCGACAGATCATGTTAGGCGAATACTACATGCATATAAAATAGAGTTCAATAATTGCTATATAGCTGAGGTACGAATAATCATTTTTAGCATAATTGCTAGCATATGCCAACAGAGTAAATAAAATTTAATTATCGATCGGGCGCTGGAAATGTTAAGGTTCTAATTGCTTACATTAAAAAAGCGGCTAGTCCATCTAATAATATTTAAAGTGCCACGTGCTGCTCACTCTTCATGGAACAATTTAAAAAGCAATTGAAGATTTCTGTGGAAAAAAGTACGAGAAAAGACATTCTTAAGTGTCCTCACTTCCTTTTAACTTGCCTTTTAGAAATTAAAGTGAAAAAATTTATGCATCACCTGGACTTTTGGAATGTACTCATTGTAACAAAGAAAACTGTTACTATTGACAATTTCAAAAATGAAAATCTTATTTTAAAATGACTTTCATATGTTAGTTCTAAGAGATATTGGAAAATTTGGAATATTTATTTGTTGAAGAGTGATTACAAATTCAAATCTCTGCAAGTAAAATCGAATTTTTTTCCATTTTATGCTTTTTTTGAAATTAGAATTTCTCTTCTTCATTAAACGTCACCGTTTAAGTTATCGGAGTTTGCTCATCGAAATTATCTCATAAAAGAAGGAAACGAAACTTTTAGAAATTTGTCGAATGGATGTATACATAGTAAATTTAGAAGGCGGAAATTGTTTCCAATTAGATACAAAGAGGAATGGGATGCGATGTGATGCGACGCGGAAATCGCAGTATTACCGATGTTTGAACCTGATCATTCTGAGAGACAAGGAGGAGGGATGGTAATAGCACTTGATAGGCCATGAGAAGGTGGAAGAATGACGGTGACAAAAGTGGGTTGACAATGATATACGACGTCGGTTCATAAAACAAAACGCATCTCTCATCGTTCCCATTAATTGCGACAGTTTGACTGTGACATTTCCTCGTTGCTGTCATCTTCTTGTACTAATTAAATGTCAACCAATTACCGCAGAATCCCAAAGAAATTTCCCCGCTTTCCTGCTTATTCCAGGATAATTCCGGGTCCGGAAGGAATCCATGAATCTGTCTTAATTGGTGAAAACGGTTAGTTTGCGCAGTTCGTTTTTCTTTCTTTTTTTGTATTAATAAACGTTGCATTTCTTCATTTATCTCCTTTTTTTATTTGAACTATAATATAATGCAATTAGTTCTGCTATGTGATGGATGCAACTTAAAATTCTATATTTTCGAGTTAGCCATTGAAGTGCAATTTAATACAACGAAATTATTAGCGACCATATAATTTAAATTTTTGTAAAATATTAAAATTAACAATTCTGTAGTGAAAGTAATTCATGTGGAACATCTGTTGTAAATCCGAACAGTTTAAAAGTGGTCATTTATGCAATATTAGAATCGAATAATTTAAATTTACTTCAATCCAACGATTATTACTAATTGTTTAATTTAGAAGTAATAAGATTATTTATTAGAATTCATTAAATAGCGGCGTTTCCTTTATTTCAACCAAAATTTAATAATAAAAGCTGCAGCAGTGGCTGTCAGTAATTGGTAATAATAATAACAACTAATATCCATCCAGTTTAGAATTATTAGAATATCCGCCGGATGGTAATGTAACAACAATGTTTGAACTATTGCAACGAGCTATTTGGTTGACAAATAATGGCGACTTTATCGGCGAACAAACCAGAAATGGTACGTATAAATGGATAACGTACAAACAGGTTGTCGCCATTCAACTTTTCCTTTATCATTTGTTAAATTATATTTAAAACAATGGGAGCGATCCCACCTGAGTAATTCATTAATGGAATTTATAAAGCATACCATTTATTAGTTTCGATAAACTATTTCAACTACGCTAAATTGCAGATTTTTTTACAGGTATATAATGCATCACATAAGATTGGTTCTGCTTTACTCCACCTTGGCATTCGTGCAGGTGAAACCAGCAGAATTGGTATAGCTGGCCTTAACTCGGCTCGTTATATCATTGCTCAGAATGCCTTGATGAATTATTCCATCGCATCAGTACCACTGTATTACAATTATAATATAGAGATTCTGTGGTTAGTTAGATGATAACCAAAGCTTTCACCAAATTTCAATAATAGAAGTTAACTTCCATATCAAAAAACAGCAATAAATTTCATGTAATATGGCTTCTACGTAAATTACGCCCACTGGTATATTAACTTCTCCAATAGTATATTTAAGTTTGGACTTTTCTCCTCATTAAAACATTCTCAGTTTCGTCCTTCAACCAAAATTGAAATTCAAAATTTTTAGCACAATTATTGATCGTTGCAATTTGGAATTAATCTTCTGCGATACTGTTCAGCGAGCAAATGAATTCGTTGCTGAAATAAAACGAAGAAAGCTTAAAACGCTGAAAAAAATTATTATTTTGAATGATTCAAAAGAGCAGATTGATCGAGAATTTTGCATGCATTCAGAAATTCAGGCATATCCTCTTCTTGTAAACAGATAATCTACAAGACGGGAATGGATACTAATGATTATCGAGTTCTGATTACCAGTACAAACAAAAATAAGCTTACGTCATCAAATATGATGCATAGAATGCAATTCAATAAATTGAATTACCTTCAGGTTTACGATTGGGACTATGCACTGGAACTTGGTGAGGCAGATTTAAAGCCAGTAACACCGCCATCACCATCAAGCATTTATATCATTTGTCATACCAGTGGTACCACAGGTCAGACATTTTTCCGATTACTTAAATATAAGTTGAGAAATTTATTTTACTTCTTTTATGAATTGATAAACGACATTGAATTAATAAATGAAATAATAATACGAATTAATAAACAACATTGACACGCAGTATCTATCGAGGGCCATAACAACTACATCTTAAGTACATCCAAGCAACATTTAGATATCACTGAAACTAAGCCATTTGATATCTGAGCTTGAGATATTAGGGAACCATAAATTAGTTGAGCTTCAGGTACTCCTAAAGGTGTTCAACTGTCGCATCGAGCAATATTAGTTTCGATGAGTGGGTTATATGTTCAATGGTGTTTACCGCCTCATGATATTGTTTTTGATCATAACGACGTATACATATCATTTTTGTCACTTGCTCACGTCTACGAACAGCTTTTTCAGGTTGGCAAAACAAACTTCATTTTTTCTGCTTTCTTAAATTCTTTGCCGATAATCACCTTAAAGTTTCGATGTAAAGTACAGATGAAATTTCTACAAATTTTCCAAAATCTCATTGATGAGTAGAATTTATTAGGTTGGCAGAAAAATCAGTCAGTCAATTTAGGCATTTATTATTTACATTGGTGGTCGAATTGGTATCTTTGGTGGCGATCCAAAACGATTACTTCATGATATGCAAATGCTACGACCAACAATTGCTGCTTTAGTACCGCGATTGCTGAATCGTTACTATGACGTTGTGATGGAAGACGTGAGAAGACAGAATATTATCAAACGATTCATCTTCCGTTTAGCACTAAAAGTATGTTACTTTTACTGATTCATTTTAGTAATTTTAAAAGTCACGAAAAAAATGGCTCTCAATTGCATAGAAAACTCTTTACCACTTATTGGCAAAGAATTGGAAATTATTCCTTCAAACACTTTTTAGTTGATTTCTTTCAAATTACCGAATAAATTATGTTTATAATGTATTTCATAGAAATAGTGCATCAGTTCATTAAATATAAATGTTTAGGCTAAATTACGACAATTAGCTAAGGGACAGCTTCATTTCAATACAATATGGGACAAAACAATTTTCAAAAAAACTCGAGCCCTTTTCGGCGGTCGACTGCGACTGATTGCAGCTGGTGGTGCACCAACCTCCACCACTGTAATTAACTTTTCACGAGTTGTTTACGGCTGTTTACTAATTGAAGGGTAAGTGTTACAATCTTCCTACTTCTTCAAAATTATCTTTTAAATTTCAAAATTCTTCAGATGCATGGAAAATCATTTGCCGTCAAAAAACAAAATGTAAAGCATTTCGATAAGTAATTTCCAATTGAATTAAAAAAAAGAAAGCTAAATGTTTTTGATTGAAATAACTCAAATGTGCGGTCATTTCAAGGTATTTAAACTTCTTTGTAGTTACGGTCAAACAGAATGTTCCGCAGCTGGTACCATAACATTACCTTTTGATACTGTCGGTGGACATGTTGGTGGACCGGCAGTTTGGAGTCAAGTCAATTTTTCATTTTTTGCAAGATAAATATTGCCACAAATGATCATTTGGAGCTTATATTCCTCAGTCAATGAACCATCACCGTTTAGGTGAAATTAGTTGATGTAAAAGAGCTGGGATACATTGCGGAAGAAAATACTGGTGAAGTGTGTTTCCGTGGTGCCGGTCTTATGGATGGTTATTTTAATGATCCAGAACTCACGTCGCAAACAGTAGATCAAGAGGTAATCAAGAACTGAAAATTTTCGGATCATTTTTCAAACATTTAAAGATATAATTCATTTCATCGAGGGCTGTATCAAATTCTTCGTTGTCTTTTTAAAATTATCCGATTAAGGGTTGGTTGCACACCGGTGATATTGGAATGTGGTTACCTAATGGTTCATTACGTATTATTGACAGGAAAAATAATTTATTTAAGTTAGCACAAGCAGATTTTGTGTCGCCTGAACAAATTGAGAATGTTTATTTGCAACATCCCTTAGTAAAACAGGTACGCCTTTAAAAAAATCAAAAAAAAAGAAAAGAAGTGAATGACAGAGGAATTTTTCTTTCATAAATTTTCCTCAAAATCATTTCATTCGTCCCTTAAAAAATGGTATTGAAGTAATCAGTCACAAGGGGTAAAAGAAAAGTTTCATTTCAGATTTTCATTTACGGATCAACAATTCACGAATATTTAGTAGGTATTGCTGTTGTTGATGTTGAAAAACTCCGTGCTGATATTCAAAAATCAAAGAAAAAGGTAAATTTTGAGTTTTGAAAAGTTTTCCAAAACATCTCTTCCATACTTCTTACATTTACCGCTTACCTTATGCTTTAACTGAGCAAAATAGGTATTTTCCAGAAGATTACCGAAAAAAAAATCAATTTCACAAACTCTGAAGTAAAAAAAGAAATTTTTCGAAAAACCATAATTCCTATTTTTCATTTTTCATAGTCTGACTTTGGAGACTTTTCGGCGAAATCTCATGAATCCGTGAGAGAATACCTTTCGGACCGAAATGTGCGACAATATTTCTTAACTAAACTACGAAAATTCGGCAGCAAGAAGGGTTTGAGCAGTATTGAACAAGTCAGAAATGTATACCTATTGGAAGAAGAATTTACAATCGAAGCCGGACTGGTGACACCAACCTTGAAGAACATCCGCAATAAACTCAGCAATAAATTTAAGGATATCTTGGATGCGATGTACTGCGAACAATTGGATTCAAATCTAACGTTGAATTGAAATTTTGATATTTAATTCAAAAAAAGTTGAAAGTATAAAATACGATAATTTTCAATTTTCAAACTGAGTAATTGTGTAATCTTTGTTGAAAATATTTTACTAGCTTTTGCATTCGAACGATAATTATCACTTTGATTAACAGTATCACGAACAGACAACAAAAAGTTTCTTGAATTCGTCGCTGGGAAAGTGAAAAAAAGTGAAATACTTTAACTGTGCCAAAAATAAATGTTATATCTCTTTATTCATTTCAATACACTGAAATGAACGGTTTGATCATTTTTAACAAATTAGTAAAATAATGAACTTTTGTTATCCTTAGGATAAATTTCGCTAATTTTGATAACTTTGGGCAAAACATTATGCATCAATTTAAATAACTTCTCCATTATGACTATTGATTAGTTCGAGTAGGCATCACTGAGTTTATTTAAAATAAATGGTAATTAAATAAATTATTAGCAAAGATTGTTATTAATAAGTAAATTTGATGACGGATAATTGCCGTTGAGTAATTTGGCTGATTATTAAATCGGCACTTCTACCAGACAGTTCAGATCGCATATTCATGTAATGATTAGAACTGTTCGTATGATTCATCAACACTGGAGCTTCCCGTAACACTTGAAATTTAAACTAAAATTTAAATAACATGCGATTTGACATTTCCTGATTGCAGCTTACAAATTCAACATTGTACATATTAACGATTGCTGATGTTTATATCCCTGATTAAAATTTTTGGAAATGAAATTTTGAAAATGCTAGTTAAATTTATAAACTGAATGAAGGAAAATAGTGTTTGATTTGATGGGGTGATTCAATCTAGGCACTGAGTAAGATGTTATACATCAGTTACACGTCATTGGAAAGGATTGTAGTAAAAAAGAGATCAGAGTGATTGACACAGCTAGCAGACGCAGCGCATCTCGAATAATTGAAAAAATTGAGTTATGGGAAAAACAAAGTTCCTGTGTGGGTTTAGTTACGAGTTGCTGCAAATACAAGTGAAGCAGCGTGGTTGTATACGTGTTGGCTTGCATTGTGTTTTGATAAGAATTGTAAAATTGCAGCAGCAGTAGTCTGTGTTTCTTTTAGCACCGCGGCGTACGTTATTTTGACTGATAACTTTCTCGTTCCGATACATTGATTTCGTGCAAATTATGAGATGTTTTTCCTTCCAGGACATACATTGGAACGCAGTAAACTATCAAAAATGTGGCAAATTTTGATTGGTTCGTTTGTTTTTGGCTAGGATTTTAAAATTACAGCAAGAATTTGGCTAACTTTAGTTGTACCTTGGAATGGAATGGAAAATTGAACTTCGTAGCTAATATTTCCGAGACATAACGCACAGTGAAGCGTAACATAGCACACTTCACTTCTTCAAATATAGCAGGAGAATAGGGTAAATTAAGTGTGTGATTGGTTGCAAAAATTGGTAAAAATGGTGCATTTTTGAGGATTTCTCGAAATTGCAAAATGAATTCATAAAGTTATTCTGATTCATTTATTCATGCTTTTTTGATAGTTGTATCTATGGAATGGTTCACTGATTCTCTTATTAATTTATTTTTTCAACCGATAAATGTTACATTATTTCAGCCAGATACTCAAGAATACTTGTTATGCCAGCTGTAATGGTAATTGGTGCAGTCGGTTATTTTATAGAGCAGAAATTTTATACTCCAAAGACAATTCCATATCTAGATGCATCGGTGAAAGAAGGACGTGAAAAGCGACAAATGGAAATTGAATTAGATTCAGAGTATAGTGCTCCCATGGATATTAGCAAAATTAAGAGTAAAATAGTGCCTGAATCAAGCTTACTATTGAATACGGGTCGAAAAGGCTTCATCGATAACAAAAGCAATTGTTAGGAATTTCACTACAGCAATATCGATAGCGACAGGTATTTTAATTTTAAAGTATGTTGCCTATTAATTTTTGCTTTGTTTTCAATAAATGTTTTCATGCTCAACAAAAGATATCAATCATATATTAGATGTTTTTCCAGCCATATGTTTTCAAGTCATATATTCCACCCAAATATCAATTAAACAATATCATACTATCCCTGGGTTGAACTATATCTTAAGTTCTTGAAATAGCTTCATTTATTTCTCTTAGCTTTTTATTTGGGTTTATCTGCTTTTACATGTTGTAATTATGTGTTGTACAATGTTATCGCTTAGAAAAATGCTGTTGTCATTGTATATGCATTCATGAATTTATATTAGTGCATTATTCGAAGGAATAAAAGCTTATTCTATAGACTGTGCGAGCCATTATAATCGTTTTTCTCGGGTATAATTTATTGAAATCCTAGAACATTAGTCAGTTGTGGAGTCTAGTACAAAATCGAAGCTGAAAATCTCTTAAATTCAGTAGTACTTTTTTAGAAGATACAGATGCGAGTTAGTTTTCGATGTAATGAATTGGAGGTTTGTTGGTTCAGTAAACTTCGCGAAACGCTGTTTGTATCTTAAAGGGTCAGTACTCGGAATTATTATTCAAAATAAAGGACTTGCATCGTATGTCCAAAGGTTTGTTATTGATCTGTTTGCTGTTCATACTCAGTAACTTAATTTATTTAGGTCTTGTATTCTTATGGGACAATGGTTCCTCAACGTTCCCAGCTTAGACAAAGGAAATTGAAGTTCAAATGTTTTTTTGTCACGTAGAATATTTTTACTCACTGATGGACTTGCAGGTAAAATTCGTGCGTAAGCTTTGGTTTTTCAGGAAGCGAAATCACTACGACGTGTTAGACATTCCCTATGATGCAACGGATGAGGAAATAAAGAATGCCTTTGTTAAAAGATCTCAGGAAGTAGGCATTAAAGTTTTCATATTTACCTTTCAAGCAGTGCTCAAAACTGATTGTAATAAATGATGTCCATATTTTTTCTGATTAGGTATAGAAATCGTCTTATGACATCTTAAAATAAACGAAACAATACAGTAATTCGTGAGCCATAAAATTTATTACCGTAAATCTTAAAATTTATAGGAATAGGACGGAGGAGATTCTTTAATTTTTGAGAGCATTGTTGCATTTTCAAAAAAGCTTTCGAATTAAAGTTTGCGGAAGAATTTTTTTGTTCCGAAATTACTTCAAATAGAATAAGTGCTCTACACAAAGCTGTTGTATAAGAGGTGATTGTGAATTTCTCTCCATGTTACAATATTATTAGCTGCACCCGGATGGCAAAAGTTTCAATCCAGAATTGGTACGATCCACGGATAAATATGCACCTGATCTTACCGAACAGTTCATGCAACTTAAAACTGCTTATGATGTTTTGCGTCGTTCAACACGGAGGAAGCAATATGATCAAATGATGGGAATTGAACGTCTGAAACGTTTCAGTAAGGTAAAATTTATTTTCATAATATGAACTGACATTTCAGTACTAATTAAAATTGGGTGCGTAAAGCATGTTCATAGTATTATAAGACTAACGTGAACTTCGTTTTGTTTTTCAGCGATCAGAAAAGCTTAACCTTTACGATAAAGAAGTGGAAAACCACGGTCTTACGAGAAGTTTTGGCATGTCAGTGCGGGAATTCGTCAGCCGTGATTTCTATGTGCGATTAGCAGATAATTCGGATAATTCGCTGATGTATTTCACCGTCGGCGGTTTAGTAGTCATTTTGGTTCTGCAGAAGTTGTATGTCTGGTAGTGTTTTTGTGGATTCAAAATAGAGGAAAATTGAGCACATCAGTCCTGTAGATACAGGTAGATACAGATGCTAATCAAAAGAAAATTAAGAACTTCTAGCAGTAATTTTTGATAATAGATTTTTCACTTACAATGTCTGTAATCTTGACAATCGTTTACGAAGTGTAATGTTGTCATGTGACATCTATATCAGTGACATCTACATTTGCCTAGTACATTTATACTGTAAAAGGAGTAGCCGTTAGAAGGAACTTAACTATTATTACACTGTGGAATGTTTATCAATACTTTTGAGTTGTTTTTTAGTTTTCGGCAAAATTATATGCTTTGTGTTTTCTTTTTGCAGGTATCTGGAGTTTACCAGCGAAGAAAAGTCGAATATTACAAAACCTGAAAAAAGAATGTATGATTAGGGATACAGACAACTTTTCTGTTTATGACAAAGACATAAATAATGGTCTAGTAAAATTTTTCAATATTTATTTAATAGTGTGGATATAATTATCAAAGTCAATCCGAAATCCTGAAATAGAGCTTGCAAGATTTATTCTTTTTTTACAGTTTATTGAGAAGAGGCAGGTCGTAATATTTTTGAAATTGTCGAAGACAAATAGATTTATGCTATGTTATATTCATTTCTGGAATTTCAACTTTGCATTTCCAAAGATTAGAGTATCAGGCATATGAAATCAGGATTCCGAGATATTGGCATTGAAAGGATGTCAGCAAATAATTTTTTCTTCTAATAGAAATAAACATTGAAAGTGATGATCAAAAAAGTGTATTACGAGTTGAATATTTAAATCTTAGAATGGTAGCTGTTGTCGGCAGTTTTCTGACTGAAGGAAAGTAAATAATCTACACATTCATAAGCGTTTGGTATTCAGATCCTTTGCCATGATTAGTTTTTTACCTGAATACGTTGCATGAATCGGGCGAGTTTCTAATTCATGTTTTATTAAGTTTTGACATAGTTATTAATTAATTTATGACAGTTAATTCAAAAATGAAGTTGGATCCTATTTTTAAGAAATGCACTGCGGATTCTATTTAAACTGTTTGAACTTTAAGCTGATTTATTTCTTCCCAGCTGAAGTTGTAAAATTTAGTTTTTAAATTTATTGATTGTGTGCTCAACTTTTGGGATCTTTGTATTATTGAATTTGTTAATGCAGTATTATAATATTGTATACTTTGTTCTTACCTGGTTATATATTGTAGGGTATTCGAATACGTAAATTTGTAAATCGTTTTTCGTAATCTGACTTGAATTTTTCGTTGTAAACAAAGAGTTCCTTTTTATTTCATCATTCATTCGCTACAATTGTAGTAAAACTACAGGTATAGTGTGATAGGAAGATGTTAGTTTTATGCACATATATAATTCATTTGTTTTCTTTTACTTTTTTTGCTCGCTTGTGTAATAAATATGTTACATCGGATTTCAAAGATGCCATTAAACTTGGATACTTGTTTTGCAAGCCATGAATGCTATTTATAATTAAAGGAGAAAGTAACTGTTCCTTTGTCTATTATTTTTCCTCATTGATGTGTGTTTAGGTTCATTTATTATTTCGATATTTTTCTTTCTTGTTTACCGGCGCAATTATTTACATTTATTTGTTCGTATAATTCTAATTTTGCTTTATTTCCTCACATATTTGTTCAATTGTTCATTTCGGTAGCTGTTAGGAGCCATTGCAAATGAAGGAAGTCATTAATTAAGCTTATCAGATGGATTACATCCAAATTCTCAGGGAAATCTTAGAATTTCTCGTTTTTATGAAATGTAAAATGATTTTGTTTTTGCACATATCACCGAAGAAGTGGTCGCAGATGTACGCATTATTTTTTGGTATTTTTTTCTTTTCCGTTATTCCTCTTTTTTAATCACTTTTATTCTTTGTGTGAAACGACTAGTTGCAGATTAAATTATTATGCGATTTATTTCTATTCAAAGTGCTACTTACAAATTTGACTAATTTTCTTCGAATGTGCATGCTGCGTCTTGATAGTATTGTAAGGTCGTCGGTTCGGCAACCATATTATTCCTCTTATCTTTTGCTTTGCACGTGTCAAAATTTCTCTGGGAAAAATTATTACGATATTTTGGAAGTGAAACGCGGTGCTTCGGCTGCGGAAATTAAAAGCGCATTTTATAAATTGTCAAAAAAGGTGTGGTTATCTGAATTTTTTTTTAGTTTTTTCAAAATAGAAGCTTTCATATTTTATCTATTTCTTTAAAGCACACTGCATATATATGTTATTGTAATTGATTGACTAAATACTATGAAGAAATTAATTCATTCATCATATTTATCTATCCATTATTTTTTTTTGCTGGTTGGATATAGTTTAACGATTAAAAATTCCATTTAATGAATTTTTCATTCAGAAATCAGTGGAGATATTCAGTAATTAACAGTGGAAAAAGGTTTAATTTCTATGTGTGTGAGACTTTCGGATTCTTAAACATTAGGAATTAGTTCCACCACTATTTGATAGCCCACTGATGCTTGCTTTTTTTTTCTTCTTTGTTTCTATAATTAAAGAAATTTGCTTGTGGGAGAGTTACCAGAAGACGGTAAAATATCGTAGTCAGGATCTGATCAAATATAACTGTCCTAAATTCGAGACTCACTGATTTTTCAATTTTCAACGATTCAGATTTTCTGGTACAGCGGAGTGGTGACTGCTGTTGCTGTATTTCAGAAAGCTGCAGTTATTCTTCCAACTTCTTTGGTTGCGATAAGACTCAATTGTTAGGATAGAAAAATAGCTGCCCAAATTAGTTTATGCACACTGATTTTTATTTATCCTGTTTTAGTTTACAGTATCATCCGGATGCTCTGGAGAAATCAAACAATCCGGCGATTTATCTGGAAATCAAAGATGCATATGAGGTGCTGAAAGATAAGAAAAAGCGACGAGATTATGATTTAAAGCTTACCAATGAACTCAATGCCCGTCGGACGTACAGAGAATACCATGAAACTACTGATCAAAGGCATAAAAAATACAGTTCATCAGACGTGAGTTTCTACTTTTATGTTTTCAGTTTTTTTTTTAATTTTTGTCGGACATTAATAAGTGCTGTGATTTCTTCAGCAGATTCAACAAATTTTATAGGAATTATTGTTAGTCTTTGTGTAAGGAGAATCGAGAAGGAGGAGGAGAAAGATGATACTGTAGTGAAGAGAGGGTGGGTAAGAAAATTTTATAAAATGCTATTTTTGTTGAATTGCATCCTAATGTTAATGAATATCATTACATGTGGAAATGATAATAATTGCTTCTTTAGAGGTTATTCTACTGAGTACACTGAAGTATTTTTGTTGCTAAGAAATTGTTGAGAGAGTATTTTTGATGTATATATGGATAATATTTGTTGTTGCATCTTACAAGAGATTATAAAGTCAAGTATAAGACTGAAGTTAAAATTTTAGAGGGGATATTGTCAAAAAGTGATAAAGGCTCTCAGTTTACTGAACAAATGTCTATCTTTCTCCAGATTCAGCTACATCTTATTAAGATCAATCTTTCAGTTTTACGCAAGAACACCGCAATATGATAATGACAGCTGGTACGAATGGTATCGGAACCGACGTGTGGATCAAATGGAAAAACATTTTATTCCGAAGTAATCAGTTTTTTTTTGCAATTTTAATATGATTTCAGCAATTTTTTTGTTATTACGAAAGCTCCAGGAAAGCTGGATTTACTATCAAAAAAAATATGGGGGAACTCAGTGGGTCATTTTGAATTAATAATTATTAATCATTACTAGTTTCTATATGCACGTTCAAGCTACTGTACTCCATATTTTGTATTGGAAATAAATATCGCTGGCAAGTTTGAAAGTAGTTTGGAAAGTTTTTATTCAGGCTTTTTAGTACGTGAGCGAAAAACTCATACAAAAGCAATGATATTTTTACTGATTTGAAAATGATTCCAAAAAATTTCAGAAGTACTGAAGACTATTGGACGAAAACTATGTTTGTTTTTTTCTTGACATCTTTCGTGTTTTCGATGATTATACGTGTGCGAACTGAGCAGTAAGTCCTTTCGAAATTTTCGAAGAGAATATTATTTGCAATTATCGATACAAAGCTATAGCTTTGCACTACCCAAAGAAAGGAACAGAATTGTTATGTATTTTTAGAAGATTTTGATATCTTGCAGAAAATTCAGGATACCGAAGTTTTATAGAATTTCAGGACATGCATTCCAAGTTTTACGAAAATTCTTAAATTTTCAGTCTTAGACGAAAAGAATGGATTGAACATATGATGCGAAAAAATGACGCACATGAAATTGAAATTAGAAATTTGAGATGATATTTGGAACAATAACAAAGGTTTGGGAAGAAGTCGATATGGTTGCAACTGGGTGAAAAGACTGTAAAAGCAGAAGCTAATAAAATAATCAGACAAGCATCATCTTCCTGTTTTGCATGTCTTTCTTGTTTCAGTAGGTTTTGTGCATAATTTCGTATTTGCTGAATTATTCCGCAGTATATCAGTTCAAAAACAAACGGGTATTATGCTTTCAGTTCATTGAGCGTATCAAGTGAACGTATCAGTTTAAAAATGAGCATCGTGTTGATTAAAGAATTTTAGATCTTATGCTGTGTCGGCACTCTTTCTAGCTTCCTACAACTTCGTGTACTGTCGTAGTAAGAGTATATCAAGGCATTCTGATTGAATGCTGCAGAATATGTAAATCTGTACACTTTTACACTTTTCTGTATCTTTCTGAATACCCTTGTTATGGTTGATGTTAGATTTTCCAACAAGTTATTACTAGTATGCCGTTTATTCATCATTTAGCTTAGTTTGAGTCTGATTGTCAGATTTATGTAGGTAAGATATGAAAATTTTCTTTAATGTAGTTATAGCATATGCGACTCGTTGCTAATCAAGTAGAGTTTACACAAATATAAGAATATTAATGATGTTAGGAATTTCCGTTTTATTCTAACTGTGAAATTTCAATAATTTTTATGTTAACTTGTTGTTTCGAACTATGGAAAAGTTTTTTCGCGTTTGCCTGAATAATTTAGTTTATGAGAGGCAATCAAGATTTAACCTAATCTGTTTCCCTTTCCCCGTCCGAGTCCATTTTTTGTCATTTTTATGACAATTTTAGTATACCATTGGCTGCTTCCAACTCGATCATTTCCTGTTCAACTATATTAAAGTGAAAATTTCTATCGTTGAAATGAAGTGTTTCCGAATTAATATGTATAATTTACCATGTTAATAGGATTTATTGTATGCATTCGATCTTACATCACTGTTCATCGCTTAATTTCAAATTATATTTGTAGATTATAACAAGCAAATGTTTTGTACTACTATGCCATATTTTATAAAGTATTTCTGTGATAAAAGAAAGAGTTAATTAATTATTTATTCAATGATTAAAAAGTTCGCTCTCGTACGATCTTCCTGCATTTTTTTCTTTTTATCTTTTCATGAGGATAATTAAGCATTCTTATGTTAACGTCCTTTTTTTTGTCATAGATAAATTTCTAGTTTAATTTCGGATTCAGTTATTTTTTCAACATTATCCTTTTTTTCAAGAAATAAACGCTTAAAGTAGTTTGATTTGAAAACTTACGGAGGTGTATTGGTAAGAGATGGCCACTGTCGTATGTTTTTTCATTTTTCAAATAGGTCCGTCAGCATAATTATTTACAACAATTAGCTGAAGAATAATTATGAAATAAGTTTCTGTTGAAAATGCATACTTATATGCATTTGAATAATGCTTAGTGATGGATACGATTGTTCTTTTTTCTTAGGTTCGGTTTCGCTCTGTATCGGGAAATGGAATAATGAATGACGGATTGGTGGAATGGATTGCTAAATGGAATGATTCAAATTATTTTTGCAATGTTTCCCAGATATCGATTGATCCTAGTGAAACGAATTATTTTTTCGTCTAATCGCTTCATACGACAAGCGATTGATTATCAGAAAAATTACTACGATATATTGGGAGTTAGCCATAACGCTACACAGCAGGAAATCAAGAATGCCTTCTATTTATTGTCCAAGAAAGTTAGAAAAAAATATAAATATTTGGAATATCTTGAAACTTAGACAAAATTTAGGTATATTAGGATAATTTTTATGATCTAAACAATGTGCCAATATCAGTTTGTGAATGATTCCGAAGTATTTTAGTAGAGAATATCGACATGAATTGCTGAAATAATCATTCTCTCAATGGCATGTACACAATATCTTCACTGTTTCCCACAAAGATAGATTGACAACTGTACCGTATATTTATATTTGGCAGTGTCATTTATATGCATTGAAAACCAAATTGAAATTCTTTAGAAAGTTAATCATAAAAAACATTCCTGTAATTTCAGTATCATCCGGATGTCACTGGCAGTGCTCCTGAAAGCGCTCTTACGGAACGATTTATCGCGATTAAAGAAGCATATGATGTATTAAAAGATGTGAATAGTCGGAATGATTATGATGCCTATCGAGGGCAGACAAATTACAACTACGATCGACAAACTTACAATAAAAAATGTACTGGGTATGGTACCGGGAGAAGTAATCGTTATGCTGGTAGCAACAAGTATCGCAGTAGTTGGCGATATGATGATGCTCATTTAAAGAAGGTTGAAATTTCATAATTAACGAATTAGATTTAGATATCGTTATTATATTAAAAACATATCAACATCATCGTTTGGAAATGTAAAGAAAAAAAATAAAAAAAGAGCCAGTAATTGAAAAGCCATTTGGAAGATTGTTGAGAAGTTAGGACTGGCTGCTTTCTGTTTGTTCTCATTACGGAAAATAATTTTTCTCTTTTTTATAATTTCAGACTTTTTTTAGGTTTTTGAAGAACTGCAACGTCGTGCGGAAGAATATGAAAGAGCTCAGAAAGAACGAGATAGTCAGTTTTGGGAAAGATTTTACCAGGCTGAACAGGAACGGTATAAGCGGCGTCAAGAAATGCCACCCAGGCCTACTGTTAAACTTGCAGTCGATAGGTATCGCTATTTGTTTTCGGTTTAACCCATAAAATGCAACTGATTAAATCTGTCCTCGACTTATTCTATAGGTAAATAGAAGGTAATGATTTTGGTTTGGATATCCTGATATCCTAAATTTTTTTGAAGATTTACATCTAAAGCATGTTTCTCGTTCTGTAAAACTTGAGAATTTTGACAGTGCCTTGAATAATTCAAAAGACGAACAAGCATTTACTTCACTTTATATTCTAATCAACATTTCCTTTCCAGTTGGCTCAATGGACCATTACTTCCATATTTACCTTATTTAAGTGCTGTTTTGATTGTTTATATTGTCGGGTTCTTTATTCTTTCACTGCACAACATCGTCGCAGACAGGTAAACTTTTCTAATTTTACACCGTAAAAATTGGGATTTCGAGAGTTGCATTCATTGATTGTATGCTTTTAAGGAAAACGTCTGATGGCGTGAATGAGAATGATAGTCTATTAGGAAAGCTTGATGAAACGCAAATCAACGAAAATGTGCAGAATTCCAAATATGATCAGTCATATTAATGTTACAATTTGAAAATAGTTTGTCTTTTAAAAGTTTTAATAATTTAATGCGACAGATATTGTCTTTGTATAAATTTTGATTTCATTCTTATATTAGTTTCATGCCGTAAGCATCACTTCATATCAATAACAAGCACAGTTACGATAAAACTACTAATAAGGTAAAATCATATTTTTCCTTTAGATTATTTTTCTCACCCTTAGACTTTTTTCCGGTTGCCGTTTGGATTTCCTTATTTTGAAAATCCCCGCTACTTTAAATATTTGACCACAACACTGTTTCAGAAGTCTGGTGGTATTTCGGTGCATTCAATACGGATTTACATGGTTCGGAGAAAAATCAAATTCCTTTGAAACGGCCTCCATTCTCAGAGCTGTGTATCTCGTCTTTTTGTAAATTCATGAACTGTAGATTCATAAATTGTGATTTTTTAACTCTATATATCATTTAGCAATAATTTGCTACACTATTGATTGCCCTTAATCAACAAAAATAAAAGTGAAACAATAAGGTCGCTGCTGACAACTTATGAAGCACCACTTCCATAATCTGAGTTGTCGTGTGTCACGTACGAATTGCCACGTGTTTACATAATGTTCACGTCTGTATGCTTTATACAGAACTTTGTGCTCAAATAAATAGTGCACGTGAAATCATGCCCTTAGACTGCAAGGATTGAATTTTTGTGCTACTTTATTTAGCACTGAATCTCATAACGGTTGCAAGGTGGTTATGCGTGGCGGGATGGCCTGTTGCGAGTGTAAAGTGCTCGCTGTTGGGGAGTGGTGGGAGGCGTGGACTATTTCATGGCGATTGTGCGAAGGGATGGGTTTCAAAATAAAGCAGTTGGAGTTCAAGTAGGTACGGGATGGGCTAGCGGAACTAGGTTGAAGCGTATAGCGGATATTCTCATATTTTCGCCAATGTTGGTCCTGATAAAACTAAGGTTTCATGGCCTAGTGAATATCTGTATTAACTTATAAATAGATAAATCAGTTAATTTAATACTTGATCAATTACAGTTAGCGGTTGTTTGTTTAGTATCTTATATTAATTGACATCGTTTAGAAAGGGTTGCTGTCTAATAAATGGTAATATATCCAGGAGCAATAGAATAATGACTTGGCGAAACGAGCAATTTTTGGAAGTTTTGCGATGTCCTGTGTTGGTTGTTGGAGTTGGTGGTATTGGTTGTGAATTGCTGAAAAATTTAGCCTTAACTGGCTTTTCCAGTATCGAAATTGTAAACTTTTACATTTCTGTTATGTTATGGCAGTATACTGTGCAAGCTTTTTTATATAGCGAAATGATTTGGTAATGTAATTTGTCATCAGATATTGGAAAATTGTAGTTAAGTGAGTATAAATATGTGAATTATGCACTAGTGTACGTATTGATTATTAGTATAATATACTTTGCAACCTAAAATTGTTTGTTTCAGTTCCCGGTAATTTCCAAGAAAACTTCGAATATAGTTGTGCAATAATTATATCGGAATATAGATTAAAGGCATTATGCTCTTTTATTTTGGACTGAATACTGACTATTTTAATGAATTACTGTCATTTTCAGATTGACTTGGATACAATTGATGTAAGCAATTTGAATCGACAGTTCTTGTTTCGCCGTGAACATGTTGGTAAACCAAAGGCGGTTATTGCTGCACAAGCAATTCGGTCAATTGCACCTAACGTAAAGATTGTGTGCTACCATGACTCAGTGCTAAAGTATGTCGGCTGTCGTCAAGAATATTTCTAAGATATAACTCTCTGAGTAACTGCTGTAATAGGTTGCAAAAATAATTTGACAAGTTACTATCGCCACGTCTTTTAAAAAAGCTTTGCGTATAGTATTGATAGTGCCGAATATCTCGTAATTTGAAAGAACTAATGTACTGGATTGTTTCGCCTGAATTTCGGAAGTCCATGTAATATTTTTTTCATAATTTCAGGGAAGAATACGGTGTCGACTTTTTCCAGAAATTCACAGTCGTTCTTAGTGCATTGGATAACATAGGTAAGTAAAACCAAGGCAATCAATTTCTGAAATTTTCAAAATTGCCCAACTAGAACTGGCTGATGTTTTCAGAAATGTTTAGTACTTATCAAATATTGCTTGTTTTAGCTGCACGAAATCACATCAATCGACTCTGCCTAGCAGCTCGAGTACCTTTAATTGAAAGCGGTTCTTCCGGTTATTTGGGGCATGCAAGTTTACCATTTTATTTCATATGTTCGGTAACGTAATATTTTTTGACCTGAAGTGAAATTTGGTTGAATTTGATCTTAAATTCAGGTACGTCCAATAATTCGTGACTGCACTGAATGTTATGAATGCAATCCAAAGACAGTGCAGAAAACATATCCTGGATGTACGATCCGCAACACACCATCGGAGCATATTCATTGCATTGTTTGGGCAAAACATCTTTTTAAGTGTGCATTTCTTCGCCTTTCATGAACCCCTATGATAATTAATTATATGGGAGTCTTATAAAGTTTTTAATTCCAAATTTAATTTGTTATTTTATTGAGAATCTTGCGAGAAGTGAAAATGTTATTTTATTCAGTCAACTTTTCGGCGAGCCGGATGACGACGATGAAGTGTCCCCGGATTTAACAGATGAAAAAAATACGGATGGTCCGAGTATTAATGATGACGGAAGAAATGGAAATGAAGCTTTAAGTACAAGACAGAGCAATAGTGATAATTCATTTGCACATGGTGACAGTGGCGGGATTTTGAATAGAATCAATACACGAAAATGGGCTGCTGAAAATAGCTACGATCCAAAAATTCTCTTTGGAAAAGTTTGTTTTCCAATAAATTTTTTTAGGAGTTTGTGTTAGTATGACAAGTTTCTTGTGAAGTGGAACTTTTGTTACTTTAAAAAAAATGAACTCTTTCCATATTTCGATTAAAATAACTGCAAAATATCTAAAGTTGAGAAAATTATTATATTCCAAATGTATATGCTCTCACTAGTTATATTTTAGTTTTTTCACGACGATATCAATTACCTTTTGAGTATGACGAATTTATGGAAGCAAAGAAGAAAACCATTTCCACTGGATTGGGATAATCTTCCAAATGAAAGTGAGTTCTGATATTGGCACAAATATCGTGCACGAGTTCGGTATGATTTATAAAGTGGAAATTCAGTCAGTTATTTGGACTTGCTAGCCTTGAATCTTTTTATCTCGAATTAATTTCAAAGAATTTGAATGTAATTAAAAGTCGAACACTACTAAGCACTATGCTGCCTTCAAAAATTATTGTTGGCTATTATTCGATGGTGTAGGAATTTCATGCTGCAAGTATTTAGTTGCAAGTTCAAGCAGTAATGAACCAAACACGGAACTTTGGACGGTTCTACAATGTAGGGATGAATATGAAAGGGCTGTATCTACATTAAGTAAACGTATTGTAGATGGATCAGTGTTGTCATGGGACAAGGTTTTTTTATGTTTTCTTTCATTGTAGAACTGTTGCTACACTTTTGCCAATTCCGTTTTATTATTTGTTAAATATCTTCTTCATATTATTTAGTTCGTTAAAAAATGGAAGAACAAAGTTGGATTTTGAGTTAAAAAATAGTAATTTCAGGATGATGAACCGGCGATGCGTTTTGTAGCAGCATGTGCTAATCTTCGTGCTCATATTTTTAGCATCCCTCTCAGGACGCTTTTCGATATAAAATGTAGGTTTATGGAAATATATTGAGCGGTGTTTTGACTTTAACTTTTAATAGAATCTTTTGTAAGTCATTTGCTAGCAAAGCATGTTAATAAGGTAGGCTGGAAGCACCTCTGCGTTCTGTCAAAAAAATAGAAAACTTCAGGACTGGGTGACACTTACTTGCTTGGAAAAGGTGCGAAAATTTGTGGTTTTCAAAACTTATTGAATAGGGAAAGTGGAAATGATGTTCAGCACACTTTATTTGAAATTACTGTAATCAAATCATATATTTTATTTGCAGCGATGGCGGGCAATATAATACCAGCTATTGCTACTACAAATGCTATAGTAGCGGGAATGATTGTTACTGAGGCATTAAAAGTCGTTTTCGGTGCAAAGGACAGATTGCGAAATGCTAGTCTTTGTCTAGTTATTATGAAATACAGTTTCTTTTCTATGCATTTACATGTTGTTTTAATTAGTTCATCTAGGTCTGCGTATTTGCTGGGGTCGTTTAATTGTTTTCCAATTACAATATATCCTAGACAAACAAAAGAATAGTACTTATGCAAATGATAAAATACCACTCTCAGAACTCATGTTCTTGAAATTAAGATTTTATCCCAGGCTTAGCTGAAACAATTTTTTTTCAGGTTTTTATAAAGCCAACGCCAAATCCACGTGGCAAAATTTTAATTGACGAAGTGCCTTGCAAGCCTAATCAACATTGTTACGTCTGCTCCGAACGACGAGAAATAACGCTGAAATTAAATGTTAAGCTGACTACTGTTCAGTCTTTGGAAAACAAATTTTTAAAAGGAATGTTGCATATGGTAGCACCGGATGTCATGATTTCTTTAACGGGCAGTATCGTCATTTCCAGTGAAGAGGGTGAAACTAAATGTGAGCATTTATTTTGCTTTTCTGTAACTTTCATTCTAACGAGTAGTCGAGGATCGTCTGGTTCTATATGCTATAGCATTATTAATATTGTTTTGAAGAACTATAAGAATTCTTTGCACTTTTACATGCGGATATTGGCACTTTACAACATGCTGTCCAGAGATATCAGTTATGAAGCACTTCTCACGTATGGTAGAAACTGCATTTATAAGCTTCTTTTAGTTAACTTCTTTTATTTTTGTAACTGGAGTAATAGCGACAACGGTTTCCATGCAAGATTGGGTATAACCACAGTCTCTAATACGAATGGAAATAAGTGTTTTATAATTTGTATCTCATGGAAGCTTTAGCATATTATGTCGAATTGTTAATCTTCTCATACAAATTTGCACTTTTTTTGAGTAATATTGATGTTGTAATTACAGACAGAACTATTCTAGATGATTCTTGACTGCCGATTTCAATTTTTAGCCATTAGGGAACGAATTCTGGAAAAAGTCGGCGTCATTCATGGTTGCATATTGGAATGCGATGATTTTTTGCAAAGACTGGAACTTCGGATTCGTATTGAACACACTAATGAATTGAAAGCCGACGAGTTTGTGATAACGATGGATACTGATGCTACTGCAAAAAATGGTTAGCTCGATTTGTTTTGTTTTAATGTGGATGAAATTTGTCAAATTCTTAGCCTTCAGGAGATCCATGGCAGTATTATTGGAAAACTGCCAACTTTTAGTCATGAATATATTGTTAATTTGTTTTTTAAATGTTTGTTATAGCGCAATAAAGCATTTTTAATCTAAAAAGAAAAAAATAAAACAGTATGTTGGAGGATTCCTTCCCTTCAATTTCAAAACCTCTACAGGACAAGATGAAGGAGAGCAGGGGAATAAGATGAAGCGATCACTGTCGCAACCAACTGATGAGACTTCACCGGCTAAACTTCGGAAATGTGATGGTGAAACTATTTTATAATGCCGAATTATACTTCTGGAGGCTTTATTTTGTTACGCTGCTTTATTTAAATCTTTTTACTTCTTTAAATCTTTATTTTTCCTCAGATTTTTCCGCAATATCTACTTGTTGAAATTTTAACCTTGATATGCTGATTCAATTGAAACAAAATTATAAAACTCCCTTATTCTTCTGAACTTTCTGAGTAGGTTCGTGATTCAGCATCGTCATATTCTTGTTTTATTTTTCTGGAGCATTTAAACTGGTAATTGAAAACTGTGTTAATAAATATGTTTATTGACGTTGAGTCTTATATCGTTGAAGTGTGATTTCGTAATAAAAAAAATAAAATTTCGCAGTGTGATTTGTCGTTTCCACATACTGATATTTTTTAACCTGCACTTATCCCTTCCCAGATACTTTTCGATTTCTAACTATGTACCACTGCTTCAAATTCAAATCTTCGGTAATCGCGATACTGTGGTTTTAACCGAAGGGAATTAACGTCGGTTATTTTCTATGATGACTATATCCATCCTGATTTCTCTCCGTTGTAACCATCGCAGGATGAACGGGAATGTTATCAGAAAAGACGTACTGACAATTCTCCAAAAAAAAACTTGTGGTAATTGTCAGTAATATTTTGGTTTTAGCTGATTATCATTAAAAATACATAATTTCCACTTTTTTCCTGCATTTTTATCTACAAATGTGCTCCGACTGTTACAAATTAGCCATGAACTTTCTGGAAATGAACTACAAATATTTTTCATTTAACTGATCTTTAAATTACGAAAAAAGTTTTATTTATTTATTAAAGTTGTTTCTCTTTCGTAGGAAGGGGAGTGCATTTCTAAAAACTCATGTAATCATCTCACATTGTATTTTATTCCATATTTTTATTTTTGATTTTTTTATCCGTTGATTTTCTTATTGCCTCCTTTTTTTCATTGGTTTATTTCCACTAATCCTTTAGCCAATTCCTCACTCCATCTCTTCCCTACAACTCTCCTCCTACCGTAGCTCCGGAAGATTCCACTTTATTTTAACCACTCAATGTCCCACTGTTATATAATCAGTTCGATAAACTGATTAATTTAGTTGCTGAGCCAACAACAAATTTAAAAACCTGAAGATATTTAATTTTCAGTACGAATAAATGAAATGAATCGATTCATTAACTTGTAATCATCTAGTTTTGGCGTAGATAGTAATCGTCCTCATTTTATTTACCGTCCGGAATAATAACGAATTCACCAAAATAAAACGAAAGAAGTTACACTGTTCGCTAATCTTTTACTAATCTATGATTTGCTTTTATTCCGTAATGCACAAGAATCTATTCTTCAATTTTGAATATTTAAAATAATCTCGCACTTTTCAAATTGCCTGCGCCTATTGAAAATCTATGTTAGCAGCTGACGATGATGTCGATGAAATAGGCCAGAAATTCACAACTTTTCCCTATAAAAATACAATAAGGAAGACAGTTTATTGGAACAATGAAATAATTTTAGTTTGAAATTCAAAAAATCTAACATATTTATTCTCTACCTAAGAGCTCTTTTTAATGTTAAAAATGGAAATTGAAATAGTACATCCGTTTAAGGATTCCTGAATAATTTGGAAAACATTCCTCAATCTCTTCTATTTCCAACATCCCCTCACATTAAGGAAAGCAAATTAATTATCAGTTCATAACTTTTGCAAACACCCCCTCATTCCAATAATATTTCACCAAAGAGGGGTTGGGGAGAGGACGGGGAGGAGAAATCTTTTCATTCATTTCTGCAATTTAATTATATTCTATGTAAGCACCCTATTTCTTATTCAATTTCATCATATCGAACTTTTGCTTATAACTGAAAACATGAGGAGTGAGCATGAATGCCTGGATAAAAATGACTAGCAGCCAGGTATTGCTATGAAATAAATATTTGGCGTAAAATAAGGTGAGAAATGAAGGGAGAAAATAAGTATTTGTTTGGCAAACTATGAAGTTGGTTTCCTTTTACACGAAAAGTGCAAAATGTAAAAGCTGTAAAATATAATTGTAAAGAAAGATTTTAATTAAATTTCCTAAAAACTCAATTTTATATTTATATTGAGCTAGCAGACAGAAATTTCTCGTATGTAAAAATACTTTTTAGGTATGTAAAAATCTGTCTTCTCATAAAATGTTAATAGTCTAATATTAATTATTACTGCCTGCTCTGGGTGGATAGATTTTCATATTAAAAATTAAATATTACTCCCAATGTAATTTGAGGAGGAAGTGAAAAAAAAGAAATTATGGATTTTTTGATAGATTAGCGATGGAATAGTTCACATGATGTTCCACTTGTTTTATTGCTACTTCTGTTAGATTGCAAAATAATAATTCTGAATTTAATCTTTTAACAGGAAAATTTTGATTTATTGAGGGAAGGAAAGGGAGATCTCACACGCAGTAAATGGGTAACGGCGAATCATCGACGAAGGAAGAGGACGGAAAGCCGAAGGAGAACGACCAGCCACGTTTGTATCAGTACGTTGACATTCATGGTGGCGGTGACTTGATATCCTTCATGTGGCAAGCTAGGAATACCAACGATTTCTCACAAATTAATGAATTAATCGATTCGGAGGTTCCACTTCATTTTTTTTATTACTTCACCAAAATTAATTTAGTTGCTTACTTTCCAGTTCATTTTTTTTACGAAATAATTTTATGAGAATAAAATAAATAACAAAATTTGGAATAAAACAAACTACCGCTACTAATATTATAATCGTTTTAATTAATCTAAGTAATGAACTATTTTTTTAACGGAGACGTAAATGACAAGCGACACTTATGTGCGAAAAATATGTATCTAAAAAGTGCTTTACTAATTGTTAAATTTTTATTAAAGTGACATCAACTTTTGATTTTCAGCACTTTCAGCCCTATTCAGTAAAATATTTGAAATTTGGAAATTTTGAAAAAATTAAGACTTGCTTAAACAAATAATTTATGTGGAAATAACGCACACTTAATTTGATTTCAGATCAAAAATTTTATGTATAATTCGGGTAAAGGGAAAATGGTAGCAGTTTCTGAATTGGTAAAAATTCGTAACAAAGAGCGCAATGCGATGTTAAGCGCCCTAAAACGTAAAAAAGGAAAAGGCAAAAGTGGCCCGAATATTTTGGATGATTTCAACCAAGAAGGAGAGAATCAGGGCGATTGGAAAAAAGGTTCACGTGAAATAAATAAACAGTGAGAATAGCAATAAGATGGAATTATTAGTGGAATTCTTGAAATTATCAAAAGATAACTACAGTTATCTTTTAGTTTAGAAAGTTTATGTGTGTATAAGTGAAACTGAAAGGTTGTAGGCACAAGAAATGGAGAAATGCAAAATAACATTTGAATTCTTATCATTTGCTATCATTAACAGTTGTCTTTTCCAGCATTGAAACTTCTGGAGGGTGGTGGACGACGTGGTGACATGGAGTCAAAGTATCGTGAAGTTGTATGGAAATTAGACGAACGTGGCAATATGGGAGAAAATCTTGTCGGCCTATGTCTATTGCAAGGGACCGCAATACATAATCATTTGGCCCGTCATTTAATCAAATTATACCCAAAACTTGTCAATGACATTTTTATCAGTGAAAATTATTATGGTATGACTGTATGGTGAAGTTATCCGTTAATTTTGATACGTTTAATTGGTCAGTAATCTAAAAAATAAGTTTTTAGTCCTTATTATCGTTGTCAAAAAAATATAAATATATAGGACTGTCACCGTTACATCAAGCAATAATGAACGAAGATCCATCAATGGTGAATTTTCTGTTACAACATGGCGCAAATATCAATCAACGTTGTTACGGTGCGTCATTTTGCCCGGACGACCAGAAGAGCAGTCGAACTGATTCGTTGGAGCATGAATATGTGGAACTTAGTCTGAAGACGTGCTATTCTGGGTAGTCAATATTATTTCAAGAAGTGCAAGAAGTTTTTTTTCTTGAAAATATGTATTTCATAATTGGTGACAACTGATATTTCAAATGTGATTATCAAGAACTGTTTCAGGAAAAAATATGTTAAAAGTTGAAGTTCCGGGCATGACTTATGAGATAATTAAACTATTACACATGCTATTAATAATAATTAAATTGCGAAAGCACATAGAATCGATCCTTTGTAATTTTGTGAATTAAAAAATTCAAAGGAAAAAAATTTACAACTTTACTGTGAACTTAAAGCATTTATATTAATTGAAATTTGCGTAATTAGGCGGATGTATTTCGGCGAATATCCATTATCCTTTGCGGCTTGCATCAGCCAAATGGACTGTTTCCGGTTATTAGTGGCAAAAAAGGCTGATCTAAACCAAAAAGATACAAACGGAAATACAGTCCTACATCTTGCTGTAATACACGAACATCCGGTAAAAGGATATTTATGATTAAATTTAATAAAACGTTTGAAAGATAATTACAAATTCCTGTGTTTTACATCCATAAAAGGAAATTCTTCTGCAAATATTTATTTACTTACTGCAAAGCTTTTCTTTCAATTTCGAAGTGAAAATTTTAATTTATCCCTTTTCCCTCAAATTTTTCCAATTATAATTTTAGTAAAAGAAACTTTATAAAATTTTTCATTAGGAAATGATTAAACTATCATATGACATGGGTGCTAAGCTACAAATAGTTAACGAGCAGAATTTAACGCCTCTCACTTTGGCGGCGCATTTGGGAAAAAAAGAGGTATGGATTTGATGCAATAAAATTCGATAATTTTGAAAGAATTTTTATTTATAACTTTTCTGTGATCAATTTTTGTTTATTGTGATTTAACCTAATTGCTCAATTGTTAGAGAACATTTTGGAAGTTATTTATTTTGTATTTTTTAAAGCAAATGTGTTTTAGCCTTTTTTTAATTATTTGATCAATTTTAGATTTTTGAATTAATCCTAAAATTAGAAGCTGACGTTGTTTGGATATACGGTAATGCAAGCAGTTATGCCTATCCGTTGGCTCGCATTGATACGACAAATCAAGAAACCGGCGAGATGAATGAGGACAGCGCGTTATCACTTACTGTTTATGGAGTAAGCATCTTATTTGTATATCTGTTAGCATGTAGCAGTCTTATAATGTAAACATCGCATTGTTAGGTAATATCTACTGCGATATCGCTGCATGCCCATAATATTAGCAATTGAAGTGATAAATCCATCTTTGCTTTCTTTATTATCAGTTATTGATTTATCGACTGATTAATCTGATTGGATTTACTTTAGTTTTTTAAAAGTGCAAAAGTTTTTTTTGATAACAAGCATTTCAATTTGTACAATATTCTTTTCCTTCTTTCCCTCCTTCTTTGACGGTTAGTTTGATTTAAATTTCAGGAAACAACGAAACATTTAGAACTTCTTGATGGATTGTTGGAAGAACTGTTGGAAGCTAAATGGGAAGCATTTGGACGCCGATAGTAAGAGTTTTGAAAGAATAAAAAGAAAATTGAAAAAAATTCTCAAATTTGAGCTTTCATAGTACAACGAGAATTGACTGAAAACATCAGAAGTTGTATTTCAATTAAATAATTAATGCTAACGGAAACTATCTATTCTTTTCAAACTGAAAGGCACTGTCGTAATCGAACAATTAAGTTAACAACTGATTGTCGGAAATGATGAGAAATTAATTTTGCAGTTTGACATTTTCGTTTTCTTGTTTTGTGGTTTATTTCATATTTGTTTTCATGGCCTTTATGTGCCGGCCATTTTCGATGACAACAAAGGTTGAATTTAAAACGCTTAATTAGCATAAGGCATATTTCTTGATAATTTCTTTCATTTAAAATTCTAATATAAACTACTGCTACTATCGTAAAATTTTTCGTTTAATCAGTTTTTTCACTTTTATCATTTCTAATATCATCAATATCGGCAATCAAAGGTCTTAATACACGCTGACATTTATGGCATGAATACATCCCTTCTGTGCAACAGCACCTTACCTGATAACCCATGCCCTAATTCAAATTATACTATATTCGACTATATGGCTCTCAAAACCACAACGTTGCAACCGTTTTCATCCTACGCTTTAAATAAGCAAGTCTCGTGGACAACAGTAAACTTAGGTATACTTTAATGCTTCTCATATTTAAAAATTTTTCATTTTAAGTCTTCTCATTTCTTCAATATTTCTCCATCCAACTTTCTCGCTTTGCTACTAAACATTTATACTTAACTATATTGTTTACAAAATTATTTCCAGTAGATTTTGTTAAGGATGACTGTTATCAGAGAAAAAAGTTTCAATTAATAATTTAAATCAATAAACGATGACTGAAACCTAGCTTAGTGAAAAATATTATTCGTTAACCTTACCTTCCAAGAGTGAAAGCTTTGACAGGTAGAGAGAATAAAATTTGAGAATAAGCAGATTTCGATGCTATATTTAGATAATACTGCTGAATTGGTATAGTATAGTCAATTACTTTAATTATTAATTATTCCAACGAGTTGTATTGATGATTTCTAAAATAATTCTGAATTTTTTCTTCTCACAGATGAAACTTGGTATCGTTCTGATCTTTGCCATCTATGGCGATATACTGGTGCAGGGTGGCAACAATACGTAAGTTTATAACATAATCAGAGAGATATGAAAAAAGATTAAATTGATTATCAAACCATAATGATAACCTTTCGGATCAGTCTTTCACTTCAAATGAACGTTACGGTAGTAATAATTACATAAAAATGTTACCAAGCAAGCAACGACATTGAAATACAATTTTCAAATAAGTAAGATTGCTAATTATTCCAGAGATAGGCTCACTCTATTCAAATAATTAATATTTAGTATTTTATGAATTTGATTTGCGAAATTAAAGTGTAATGAGATAGGTTCGACTAGTTGCTGAACAAATGGTACTGCTAATGGCACTACTGCAAATCGTTTGTGATGTTATGGACATGAAAAATGTTGGCCGAAAACGATGGTGGCGTGTTATGGTGCATATTCCATTTCATTTAATTATAGGAATTTTTTTTGAAAAGTTTCGAATAAAAGAAAGAATGAATTCTTTCATCTTTTTTACCCTGATATTTATTATAAATTTAATAAAAAGTTAAAGTTTCTAACTCGAAGAATTTCTAAATAAAACAAGGTTACGTAAATTTGCAGAAATCATTTCCGGCTAAAGTCGCTTACAAAATTTCATTTATTTTTATTCTACTAATTGTGCCGATACGATTGGCATGCGTGTTGAGTCCAGCGATGCTTTTACTGGAAAATATTCTCGCATTGATGGCCGTCCTATTAACTGGCGCACATTTCCTATTTTACACAAGGCATATCGTTAAATTTTTATTGAAAATTAAATAGGCAATTTATTTGAGGTTGTCAGCAAAAAATTATTTCCTTTGTGGTAAGACTTTCGAGGATGCGACTTGAATTTACATGACACTTACTGTTTAAGAGCACTGAAATTTATTGGACCGTTTGTTTTGATGATTTACACCATACTTTCACGTGATATAAGCCGTTTTATGCTTATTTATTCAATCTTCCTTATTGGATTTTCCCAATGTTTGTTGTTTTCTAATTAAATTTTTTGTTTTTATTAGTCGTAAGCGTTTAGTTTTTGATCTTATTGTTGCCATCAAAATCTCCAACGAAATCAGCGCTTTATTGAAATTCAAAAACGTTTCATTCTGGAAAATAGTGCTTTACTTAAACGCGCTGTCTTGTTGAATAAACGATAACTATTTTGATTTTTTTGTAAAAATTAACCACTGATGTTCAGTTATTTGTTAAAATGCTATTTGCAATGAAACATTTATTTGTAATTCAAAAAATTTTTAACTTTTTTTTGAGCATTTTATGTAATTTTCGGAGCTTGCGAACGAGCAAGCAAAGCCAAGCACGGCGCTCAGTCAACCCACTGGAAGAATATCTTGGACACTCCGTTTGAAGCCATCATGCGATTGTTCATTATGACTATCGGCGAATTTACCATCTTCTATCGATCACTAAACACATGTGAGGAAAGAATGATGCGAATGATCGGCAAGGTAAGTAAGTATCTGTAAGTTTTCACTTTACCAAAATTCAATGAGAAGTGATGTGTGAAATACAGAATGCTTGAAGTCAAAGACAGTTACTCACAATTAGTAATCACTTCTTTCACTTCGGAAAAGGAAATAAAAAAATAGCAAAAGTATTTAAAATATGATTACTAATCAAATTAATCAATTTTGAGCAAAATATTTATCAGCAAATGAAATTTAAAATATTTGATCTCAGACGTGGAAAAATTGTTTTTAAGAAAAATCCAGGATAATGATTAATTCTTGCAATTTAATTGTTATTTATACAGTTTAAGATGAATTAATTAATTGCAGTTCTTGTTCACCATATTTGAATTATTCATTAGCATTATGCAGTTTAACTTATTAATTGCTATGATGACACGAACTTATGAGACTATTTCAAGGACACATACCGAATGGAAAAGACAAGTTTGTTGCACCGAAAAATATCTGTTAAATGATTATTGAACGAGTTATGGTTGATGTGTGATGAGCAGTGTAGTATTTGCTAGCTGTCTTCATTAATTTGCATATTTTATTCAATTCCTTGTAAGATCTAAAAGTATAGGGAACTTTAATTCTTTAGGTGGTGAAAAGTTTTTTATTCATTTCTAATCTCTAATTATATGAGAAAAGATGAATCGAAAATTTTAGTTTCCACCACCTCCATCATTTATTACAATTTTTTTGCTTCGAATTAATTTTAATCAATGACTTTTCTAGTGGGCTCAAGTAATTTTGTTCTTGGAATTATCACTGAAACCGAAGGAGCGACTTATTGCAATGCTGAAATATTCTCGGCCAATTGGAACTGATAAAACAAAGCGTTCGTTTGTTGTTGCCCGAAAGAATACAGTTAGTTGCTGTTATCAATAAACTCACCAGGCCGAAGTGTTAAATTCCATCTTAATGGATGCTATCCTCTTAGATTCCATAGTCCTAAACATTGTCTTTTCAGATTCTCTCTCAGTTCTCTCTTGCAGAATCAGTCTGATTTTCCACGTTCTGCTTGAGCAGCAAAAATACTGTTTTATCTTATAGTTTTTCAATCAAAATTTCTAGAGTGAATCAATGTCACAGACTGAAAAGCAATTACTGGAAGAGCAGGAACGTGATTTACGTGAAGAAAGACGAGCACTACTAAAGAGACGCTTGAAGGTTGGCTAAAAACGTTTTCATAAAATGAAGCGTTTCAAATGGTAGAAAGATAATAAAAGGAACTTAGAACTTCAAATTATGTCTATGCAATTTGAAGTTATTCATTTCTTTTTGTAAGCGTTTCAAATTTTCAGGATTTGACGCACACACCAGATGGTCGAAGACCGATGACATCATATTTATCAATGCCAAAGACAAATATTGTTGAGATAAAAAAAGAGTAATAAGAAATATTATTATTATCATATCAGTTTGAACTTATTCTAAGCTGCAGTAAAGACATATCAAATAAAGTTAAGATATTTGCATTTTGACTTTCATTACCATGAAGTTTAATTTTCAGAGGTCTCAATTTTAAAAAAATGAAAAATATACCGATTAAGGAAAATTTGCCTATCAATTCTTTTACATCAAAATAAGTAACATTGAAATTTTCAAAACGATAGGGATTAGCGCCGAAGATAAAAAAATCAATAAATAAATACAGAAATGCGGAAATGTCCACTACTAGAAATTCTCCGCTGCTAGAAAACATCCATTCATCTAAGAATGACTTTAATTATTTAGTGAAAAATCTTCCTCGATGATAATACCTAACACAATCATAATCGTTTCAGTATGTCAAACGAAGTTGAAAATGATTGCTGATTATCCTTGCCAGTTATCAGTGTAAAATAGTTCTTATCATTTTTGTTTAGAAAATGAGCTATCTATTCACGGCATCCATCCATTGTAATTTGCTGTTCAAATTATGTATTTAACAATTTTTCAGGAAATTGGGTTTTTATGTAGCAAAAACAAAATAGCCTAAAATGATTATCACTTCCAACAGTATCATAAAAACGACAGCTATTGCAAAGGTCATGCTAGCATTCATCAGATTTCAAAATGATGAGATCTGACGAATCAAACGGATTAGTTAGAGATCGAAATCAAACAAATCTGTACCAAACCACTGCTGAATATATCAGACAGTATTGCTAACAGTTCTGATAAATAATTGAGTCGAAATAAGTTTTACAGCTATTTTTGATTTGTAGTGACTCATGCAAAATTTCAAGTAATTAATTTAAATCAACTTTAAATGCGATACGTCGATCAATTTCAAGAACTCTCGTTGCAGTACAACAAGAAGTTTAAAGCAGAAAAGGTTAAATTTCAGACAACAATCTCGACGGTATTTCGGTATCATTAAACTATTACACATAACTGAAAGTAAGAAACAGAGAGAAGAAAAATAATGGAGCGAAAATGTTGTAAAGGAACGGCAAAATTTTTTTTTGATTGTTTCAAATCAAAAAGGTAAAATTAAATTAGAGTTAAATTAAAATTAAATCTTTTTTTGATTGTTTAGTTCAGATGTCTGAAAAATGTCATTCATTGATTATTAACACAATTTGCAATGTCTCTAAAAATAAATAAATAAATTAAATCTGAGAAGCGCAAAATTTTTCACTATAAAAGCTCACTTGCCAATTAAACCGTTTTTTCCCGATCTCCTAGTCGTTAACGTGAAATTTGATCAGATTTATTAAATTACTTAGCTACCAGTTCACGTCAAATTAGTTCATCTTAAAAATTAATTTTGATGTGGAAAAAATAATTTATCTCTTTTTGAATATTTCTCAGTAATTATGAACAACGAATAATTACTAGCAATTTTTATCAAGCCATTTTAGCATGTTTCAATTCATTTGAGAGAGATCACTCCACCTTAACGGTTTACAAAAACTTTACATTTCGTAATTAATCAGTTTGTTTTACTGTTAAGCTGGAAAGTTTAAAGAAAGATAATTAATTAAGATGTTTTGCCTTATAACTGTCTGTAAATATGACATATTATGAATGTATTTTGCGAGAAATTTCAAGGCATTTCAAATGGTAGCGAAGTAGTTCTTTGCAATTTTACACTTTAAATTTGATTTATTTCCTCTCTTATTCCATACCGTTTGTCTTGCCCTACTGGGAACCTAATTACGAGCATAAATTGAACAGTTTGCATATCCTTATCATACCAATGCAGTTGCCTCATTCAAACGTATTTCAAATTTTAAATGCTATTTAAACAGCTATAAGTATGCGAAACAATAGAGGAAGAATTGTTACACTGACTGTTTCGTTTTTTCGCCTTATTTCGAAGCAAATTCATTTAACATAAAAATTTAAGCAGCGATTTCAAAATTCCGCTACAGTGCACATGAAAGTCAGTGATATCTGTGATATTATAATCATACAGCAATCAGCAAATATCAGAGTGATACTCCGATTCTCATCACTCGCTAATATTAAATTCTTATCAGTTGAAAGAAAGGCTCTGTTTTCATTTTGTTTCTTTTTGTTTTTTTCCACTGTCTTTCTTTTCACTAAAATCATAAAAGTGTTGCATCAAATATATATTATCATTTCCAAGTGATAATACATTAATGATATAATAATATTATAAAATTTGACCTATTCGATGTTTGTACCTCAATCAGTTTCAAGTGACGTAAATTATGTTAGCAACAATGATAAGATTGTGTTTATCAACGAATTATCAATTATGCTCAGTTAACAATAAAAGGCTTTAAAAGGTATAATTCGAAAAACTTATACTTACGGGATCGTTTTTTGAGAAAATTGCTAAACGACTGCATAAGAGAGAAATGTGACAAAAGTTTGCACAAAGTAATTGTGTCTCTCGGTAACTGAATTATGAAAGTGGCACAATGAATTCCGTTGAACATCAACATTTACAGTAATGAAGTTGTAGAAACAAATTGTTAATTGAAAAGAAAGAGTTAAAAGAAATATAAAGTATGTTCAGATGCTAAATCAAAAAATCGAATGACTAATTCCAATTGTGTGCAATGCTCTGATCGTTGCATATCACTGTAAATTACCTAAATGCACGGAGCACGTAAACTGTAAATGCCATCAAACGAGGAATATCAATTCCTTCCTAATTGTTCAATTCATATATTGATTGTTTCTACTAGAAACTAACAAATATTTAGCTATCGAAAACGTCTAATTGAATAATTCAATTATTAATCGTACCATTGCCGTTCTATCATATGCAAATTAGTTGTGATACGTTCAAATCAAATTTGATTAAAATTCAAGCAAAAGTTCAAATTCAAATCAACCAAGTCTAATGTGCTGGTTGAACAACAGAAAGTGTTAGGGGATTTAAAATTTGTGAATTTTGTCGTAATTCGAGTAACCTTTTCTGCGATTTCAGCACTTCATGCTTCAGCGCTGTTGTTGGTAGCACAGTTTGAAGCGAACTTTGAACTGTACTTGATGCTACGAGAGAAATTGGTATAGCGGAGATATTGCTAAGTCGTTGTCGTCGACGATATTCCATCGTCTTCCTTCTCAACGCAACTTTGTTAAGTCCTTTGTCGGTGTAAATTGGCCTAAACCACCATGGGAAGAAATAGTCGCGCAATATCCAAATGTTGAAGATAAACCACGAAGTAAGGCAAAGTAGGCCAAATATGTAATAAATATTTTCACGGAATTCGATAAGACTCAGCAGGCTGTACACCTGTAAAATATTTTGCTTAAACGCTTTAAAAATTTTCTTTAATTTTTATAAAAAAATTTCCTCCTAATTTATTGGTATCATAACTGGAATTTAGGTAAGAACACAAAAATATTTCTGAGAAAGGAAGTTGGAGAAAAAATTTGGCTGTGTATGTTGTAGGAGGAAGAGCTATCTAATTGACTTATGAAGAAGGAAAAGAATGGAATGAGTTAAAATTCAGAAAATAATGTTTGTCATTGGTTACACGCCCACTGAAATTATTAATTTCAATTTGTTGAATTCCTTCAAAACTGTAAAGAAATATGCAAAATATTTATATTTTTTTCCTTCCTGTATATCTGTTATTGTAAAATTTAAATTTTTCAAAATTAAGGCTGTCATTTGATTAACAAACTAATTAGATCTTACGGACATCCAATTTCAATTATGACCTCAGCCTTATACATAATTTGATCTGATTAGTCAATAACTCGTTTAACAAGATTGCATGTCTTTAAAACTGTAAGATTTGGGAAAAACAAAGAATTCAATTTTTATTTTGCACGAAATATATTTTCATTAATAAAACTTCGAAAAGTACAAAACAAATTTGTTTGTTTTATTTTTGCTAAAAGTAACCGTTTATCGTTTTCAAAATCTTTCTTTCTTCCTTCAATCAATTTACGATATTAAAAGTAAGAAAGCTTTTTTCAATTTTTATAACACATTTTAAAAATTTTGAATTATTAAAAGTAAAAAACGAAAGTTCAAAGTTAGGTGAAAAAAACGGCGCAATATTTGGAATAACTTATGGTTGCTTATGCTTTATACACGAAGATTTGAAAATGGAAATTGACATTTGTGCCATTTTAAAAAAAGATGAAAAGATTTGGTGAAATTTTTGCTTAAAATTAAAAATAAAGGATAACTTTTTTTATTTTCGGTATTGATTTTGGTGCCTTAAATATGTCAATATGTCAAGTTAAAAGTAACAATCACTACAGCTAAACAACTTTTCTTTTAAAATTTCCTAACTTTTTCGATTTTATTTTGAATAAAACTTCTTAATATTTAATTTTTACTATTGAGAGATTTGCTTGTAATCAAGAGGCAATTGAATGGGAACAAATATTAAAGAATTAACAAGAATTTTATTTTATTTCTTTTTTGCAAACCCACTTGGGCATAATTTTATGGAAGCTATTTTTATAGTCAAATGTTACTTTCTTTTCCCATTGCATGCAAATGACCTACGCCAAATCCTTATTTAATTAATTCCTTAATTCACTAAAATAATTTCTTTCGAGTCTAAAAATTTTTAATCAATAAAATTCAATAAATTATCACTTTGATAAATGTTTTTAGGTGGTAATTTACTTGATGGATTGGAATGGACTTCGTCGTAGAATAGAACTATTTAGCAAATAAAAGTGGTTTTCTGATGATACGTTATAATTTATTAGATTAAAGTAAAATGAATGTTTGCCGACAATTTCAGCATAAATAAAATGCACAAGCTCGGAAAAACTTTTTCCTGTATTCACACTCATTATTATGCGATATCGATTAGCTGGATAAGGTGACCGGATAATTAACAGTAGGACTGGGACTACTTATTTTAGCCTTTGATTATCTTAAGTGTTTATGTAAATTAATTACTAATAAGGTACGTCTGAAAATTTATTAATTGAAATAAATCGCATGGTAGTAATTTAAGCAAATGAATGTTTGACTTGAAATTACGAAATGTTAAAATTCATTAAAATGCGTGTTAGGACTCGTTGTTCGATGTTTTATGATTCCATTGCTGAAGAAAAAAATAAACTATACTCTTAAAAAAAGCTTTTTGAAATCTCGAGAGTGTGGATAATCCTTTTTTTACGGCAAAAATATAAGAGCAACAAAGATTAGTACTTTGAAACTTGCTTAATGCCAGCTACGTAATACAATGATAATAATTAATAATAATAATGATGATGATAATAATGCTAATAACAATAAATAGCGATAATAATAATTAATAGCAATAACAATGACTGAGTAATTAACAAATAGTAATAGCGATAGTATCAGTACTAGTAATTAATTTAAAAGTAATGATAATAGTAGCAGTAGGAGTAAGTTATACGAATGATAATAACAGTAATTTTGCGTTTTTTCGATTTCGTGCCGATTGTTTGAAGTATGGCAAAGCATTAAAGCTTTCTCGAAGACGAAAAAATCGTGTAAAATTGAAAACTAACAAGTTTTGTTAAAAACATTTTTGTGCTAAAAATTTTTCGAATAATTACTTGAGTTTTGGGATAGACAGTAAAACGTCAACACTTCTAGTCCTTCATAGATCTTAGCAGCGTTACGTTTTAAATAACTTTCCTTTTTTGGCCTTTACTTTGACTTTCATTCAATTTTTGTTGATAAACTATATAGTATGACATGCGAGACTATCACGTAAAATCATACGTGAGGTGAATTACAGTTATATTTAACTATAGTTCATTTTCGTTCTATACAAACAGAATAGACAGTTGGAGGAAAAGCGTTAAATGTATGTCAAATTGCAAAAATTAATACTTTAAATTGGAAAAAAAGAAAATGCTACATATTTATATTAATAATTTAGGAAGCTGAAAAGTATTTATAAATTGAAGAAATTATTGATAAACCGGAAGGGTTGTATTGGCGCAGAGCTTTGGAAAGTGTAAATATGGAGAGTTTCTATTTCGTTACTTATTACTTTTCCAGAATTAATAGCAACATCTCCTTTCTTCATAATTTCATTACAGCATTGAATTGGCAGGCTGTGTACTGTCATCGAATGAGCTATTATTATTTAATTTATGAATTGTTAGCTTTCACAGACTTAAATATAACAGTCAAAGGTTAGGTACTACTGCACAATGCGAATCTTCCCATTACACAGTCCCGAAAAATATTGGAGAGATATTAAGGAATTTTCTG
Source organism: Litomosoides brasiliensis (assembly GCA_013365375.1). Classification (NCBI taxonomy): domain Eukaryota; kingdom Metazoa; phylum Nematoda; class Chromadorea; order Rhabditida; family Onchocercidae; genus Litomosoides; species Litomosoides brasiliensis. The sequence goes on along the minus strand of JABVXW010000111.1, from coordinate 117,156 downwards.
ATAAGCAAAGTGAGCATCGTCGCACTTTTTTCTGTGAAAAACTTACGAGCAAAGATTGTGAAGTAATATTATTTCGAATGGGACGATTTTCAAATTGAATTCGAGGATTTAGTAGAATACAACGAAAAGGCTCCGAATTGGAAAGCAATTATGCATAATTTGAGTTTCCTTAAATTTACATATCTGTGGATCAATGAAACACTCGAGAAGTTGATAGCGCAGTTATCAGGTTACTGGTAGGTGAATAAATTCCTATAAATGAAACACTTTGGGAGAAAATCAAACTTAGTTAAATTTCTAATTTTCCACCTCACTTTTGATTTTTTATAAAAAAGAGAGCAGGTGGAAACTTAGCTAAACAAAAAACTGAAGCTGAGCACTGATAAAGTTAGTTAACATCCTGGTAATCAAGAATACAGTAATTTTTCTCATTTAATTTAATTCATTCGTTCAAGGCAATCAGCCAATAAACAGCCTGTGGCTTTTTTTATGGTATTTAATAGGCCAAAAAAATAAATAATTTTGCCTCTGTGCACCATTTTTGTTCATTTACTTTGCCTTTTGAATTTTTCCGGATCGATGGCGTCTTTCGTACAATTCATATATCACTTCTAAGTGATGCCATTTGAGAGCAAAAAAGCATTCAAAAAAAGAAGGAAAAAGGAGAAGTGAGCGAAAAAGAGAAATAAAAACCAATAAAATTCAGGAAATCCATTTCACTCCTCATTTTTAACTATTTGAATGGATTTTGATGTAAGATATTCGGAGAGTTTATTTTAAAAACTTTTTTTCATTTCCTTTTTGTGCATTTTTCAAATTCTCATTTCTTCCACTGTTACCACACTTATTGAAACGAACGATCAATTTGCAGGAGCATTAATAAGCGCAGAATAATTGCAAAATCAATAACATTAATTGCCAGTTGGACAGGACACGTCGAACTAAATTATCTGAAAGAATAAAAAAAGTGCTTTGAGAGAGAGAGAAGTCATTGTTGTGTTATTGCATTATTTACCTGTCAAAAGATCTCCTTTGTAGAAGGCCCGACGTGGGAATGAAGTGAAATAGCAAAGAAAAGAGGAATGGAAGAACGCTGATATAACCACTTTTATAGAAATATTTGGAGGAAATTATCTATCATCAAAGTTTCTTCAAAATTGTGCACAGCACAGGTGGAATGAGAAAGGGAGAGAGTGTTGGGAGAGAAGAGAATTCGGATTCGTTGTCAGAAATGATTTTCGAAAGAAATTTTACGGAATACTGCATTCACAGTCAGTCATTCCTTATCATCCTTATCATACGAATAAGAATTTTGCTATTAAAATGTTGCGAATTATAATATTCCTTTAAATAATCTGTAATTCTGGCCAGAAAAGTGGAAAGTTTGCAAATTAAATTAAAAACAAAAACCACCGAATAACAGTGATGTGCAACAGGCGGTTGGTGAAAATGCACTTCGCTATCGATGGATAGAAAAGGGGCAAGTCAATTTAGGAATTTTTTAATTTATTAATTTATATCTGTTCCTTTCCTCTGTCCAGCGATAATTCATTTGCAAGTCTCATTAAGACTACCAAACTCGCTAATATTTAGCATTTGCACTTTAAGACAAGAAGGGAATGAAAATTTTAGGGAAGTTAGCACATCCGAATGAGTTCCATAGTGGTAATTCTTTAGAATTTAATGGCATAATTCTAAGTTTGGCAAATTTCCCGAGAAACTTTTCTTCCCGATGGAGCGATACCAAACTACAAATTTAAAAGATATGTGTGTATTTCAACATTATCACAAACAGATAATTAGGTCAATTTAGGAATTTTTAACTTCGCTCATAAAAATTTATTTCATATTTGATAAGTAATTTTTCATGTACTTCTACTGCTACAAATGCTGAATTATGCCAATTCAATCAACCAATTTTAAAATATTTTTTCACCTCAATTTTCTACACACAGATAATTTCTTCATTTTTTTATTTTATTTCTTTCTTTTCCATCTATACGATGGCCAAATACGATGAGTGATTTTTCAGCTGCCATTAAAGAAGCCGTTTGATTAGCAACGATCATTTCAATGAAAGAGATAGATCGATGGAACATTTATACAATCGTTGACCGATCAATTTCAATGAACAATTTCAAAATTGACTGAAATCCCCTGGAATCCTCGTAACTCAAAATATATTCAAATTTTTGATCACAAAGGATTATTTTGCATATTACCAATCCTTATGTCCCATCTAAAATTTTATTATTTACAGAATTTCCGAACAGAAAGAGCGCCTAAACATGGAAATGCTGATCGCTTTGCGCATAATCGTCCGTACCACTTTACCTCCTTCAACTGTTGTTACAATAACGAGTCGCCCGCATTTCCAACTTTTAACGACCACTTCTCATCACTTTTCAAACTTAAAATTTTCATATTTGTGCGCTTATTACTTCGCATTTGCATCATTTAACTGTGTAAAAAGACTAAATTTGGAAAGAAATGTTTGAACAAAATTTGTGAAATTTAGACAGACACAAACTTCACATTGTAAAATGCTATATTTAAAATTAGATTACAAGTATATTAACCTTATTTTACTGAAATTACCAATATTATTAACTATTTAATATAATCCGCCGAGTATTAGCATTCACATAGACTGTGCGACCAAAGATGTTGAATTCTGTCATCAGAAAATAATTCCAATTACTTCTAATTAACCGCTTCAGCAGTAAGAAATTTAAGAATTGTTCCGAACTGTCAAACTGATCTATTTGCTAGTAGCAAAATACATATAGGTGGAGGGAGAGAAGGAGACTTTGAGTGCCTATTCCTTTTTTGTGCAAGTCTGATTGCGTAAAAAGAGAAAATGCCCCGTAAGCTATCACTGTCCTCCCCATTCAGGGTTAATCGTTGCCATACTGAGAGTGAACGGTTAAAGCGTAATGAGTAACACCAGCTAACACGCACGACCTCACCACCTTTGTCACCCACAGCTCATAAACTCCTATTACCTGTCACACGCCTCACTAGATGGGCGTCCAAGGTGTCCTAAATTTGTCATCATTGCTTGGGTTAGGCGTGACTGCACAGCTGTCACAAACCATTCACCACTTGTTGTAAATTTCTGATGGTTTCAAATGAGATGGGATTGTTAGAGAAATCGTTTTCCTCACGTTCATCCATACCTGCACATACACACATACGCACATTTAGACGCGCATACGCACACATACATACAGAGCACACACACACGCACACACACACATACACATACGTACAGCTATACCTGATTTCTGTTCCATTCGAAAGGTATTTCAGAACGTTGTATTCGCATGGATACGAGCACGCGTGTATGCGTGAGATTAAGCCCATGTTTTTTAGTAAAAGTGAAATGGAAAAGAATTCGAATATTATTGTAAAATTCAATGACTGAATTCCTTTGCTAAAATTTCGATGAAATATTTAACAGTTAGGAACACACGAATAGTCCTATGATAAGACGACAATGTGACAATCAATCGTTGACTGGACGGACCGTACAATCGTCATCATTGCGGAGAACCTGAAGTGCCAACCGGAGGATGAGGAACAGTTCCATTTTATGCTTCTTTCTCACTAGCACTTTTAATATACAATTGCTTAAATCATCAGTTACTAGCATTTCTGCTAACAGTAACAGTAACAGTTGCACTGTTTATCGATCATTTGCTTGTAGTTGTAGTGCACACCGATCGATCGATTCTTTTAATTAAATAATTCGTAGTATTCTAAACCGTTCATGTGCCAGTGCTTTAGCTTACAATTGCTGTTTTGCTTCTTTTACCACCCCCGTTATCTGATAAAACAGTACTATTACACATTTCCTTTCTTTTCTCACTTTCAAATTTAGACCGATCAGTTACTTTCCCCTCACTTTTGATGATTTAGAAATTTCGCATTAATATTTCAGCTGCCAATAACCAACAACGCCTTTAGTCGTATAATTCATACGCTAAATGAAAAACTTCTTTATTAAGCAAGTTCTGTTGATGTTTTACAGAAGTTTTGCTTCTGCTCACTCCTCAATACAATACTATCTCACAGTTGCCAGGAAAACTGCAAACAACACCTGGCAAATTCTTGCAGTTCATCTTCTCTCACAATTCCACTACCACTCAACAATATTTTCTTGCAGATGCGAGCAGTCTAGCATTCACACTCTCTTGCGAATGCGCGCACCTCTAACACAGTACTCTCTTCTAAGTGCCAGCAATCTCTGACACAATGCTCTCTCGCAAATGCTGACCGTCTCCGATATCCACAGCCATTCGAAGAAACAAATTATCGTTAACTGCATTTTTTTTTCAAAGCTGAAGCTCTCCCTTCCCTTTCCCATTTATTATCAGCAATCTTTCCCGACTTCACCCACTTACCACTCTTATCAGTGAATTATCATTTTTAGGAATATTGTTATTGCATATTACTGCCAGCTTACAACGTAATTTTGAAGTGTGGCGGGGAGCGCGGAAAGATGCTGTCAGCGTTATCAGTTAAAAAAATTATGCAAAATATATATGCATTAAAGTGCCATAATAAGAAGTAAATTTTCAGTGTAAATTGAATCCCATGGCTCTGATCTTCTCCTCAGATGAATAACAGAATGGAAGAGTATCAATTAGTGCAGTTAAAGATGGATAGATACCGTAAATTGGCCCCTCACTGATTTTAGGCCATAATAGTTGAAATGCTCCATTATAGAATAGACTGTTTTTGTCAGACAGCAAGAAATGAAATATCACTTCTCAGAAAAGCGTTCTTTAGAATTTTTATTCATTAAGGTAATGTGTATACCGCTTCACTTAATACAATTAGTATTTTTATTTTAAAGCCGAAATTTCATCTTTAAAATTAGTAAATCGAATAGGCGAAAATCCCTCATTTTGCTAATCATTGAATGTAAATAATTTATTTCTTCAGGATATACGTGATGTAATGCGCTGGTCGGATCATTCCTTACAATTCTTTTGCACAACTGTAATTCTATAGACTATTAGAAAAGTAGTTCAAAAAAGTTTGATTTCTATGAAATTTTACGAAAGAAGTAAGGACTGATCGTGTGATTGACGTTGCTCTTCTCTCTCTCTCTCTGTCTCCACAGGTATGAGAGGTATTATCGGCAAGGTATGGTATATAGAATATGCTAGTTTAGTGTACTGTAAACATATTACTACTTATTTTGTTTCACTTTAACTTGAATAGAAAAATGAAATACTCAAACAACACACCGGTCGATAACACAATTAATATAAAACTGGTGCACTTTATAGGCTGAAATTCACGTGGTGGTAGTTCATCATCTAAATTTTAGAACTGACGTTTGCATCGTGAGTTTAAGAAAAGTGGAAATTAGTGTGTGGAATGTGTCATTACTATCATTTAGAGAAGTTAGTAATTAAACTACTTTGGCTTTTTACTACAAACGTTCAATTTGCTATATTCACTGTTGAAAGAGTTGGAAAGGATTTTAACAGGAAAAAAGCAATATTTCATTCAATTTTTAAATTTTAGTTCGGGAACTAAATCTTTGCCTTTCGTTTTCTCTCCTTCTTCTCTTTCTTTTGTTTCATCTTACCGTAACTCTTTGATTATTAAGTTGTTTAGTTACGTGTGAAGTCATATATTTATTTAACATTTGTTTTTCTCTTCCGTTCTCAATTGGTATATCTCTGAGAAAACTTTGAATTGTTGAGTTCTCCGATTTTCTTAGATTGAGAAATTTCGATAAGAGTGGACGATTTTAGTCTGTGAATTTGAGATGTCTCATATGTGCTGTTGTATCTTTGCTTTGTCTCTTTTGTGAAATATTTCTTCTTAGATGATATGGAATTATTATCAGAAGATTGTCAATGATAAAGTTTGTTTGTGATTTATGCGAAAAGAAGTTGAGGATACGGTTGAAATCAAGTTCGGATAAAAGTGGAAAACGAAAATTAGTTAGGCATCTCAAATGACTGTCAGGTATAAAACATTTGTTTCGAAATTTCCAGTGAAAATAAGTCGTTTTTGATCAACACATAAGTTAAAAGTTCAAGTAAACAAGCAAGATTTCTCATAAGCATAATTAATTATAATCGTTCAGATAATAACCTTTTACAATTTTGTATTATAACTTCCGCTCTTCGCCATACATCTTTATCCAATCCAAGGCATATTCTCGTCTTAAATCTTATCAGTAATAATGATGATGTTAATAACGACACTGTTATTACATACCACTGATAATAATTGTCAGATATTGGTGGGGATTTTTTGAAATCTGTCAAAGTTTAACACCAATTTTGCGATATCCTTTCTTGTCAACGTCATCATCTACGGTATCGTTATCGTTGATCGTCACAATATTGCAAATTATTGCGCTAATATTTAGTTTCCATTCATAATGTTCAGTGAGTAAGCTTCTTTATAGTCTTCTAGAGTTTCACACCTTTACTGCTCATTCTCTATCATATCAGTAATTAGTATTATCGCCACAGTTGTTTCATTACTGTCATTATTGGCATCAAAATTATAATTCATTTTCTGTTATTTCAGATTAATATGAAGAAGTGGAAGTGTTCTTTCTGCTATTAATGTTGTGTGTTGAGGAATGATTTGATTTTTAGTTAGGAATGAGAAATGGAAAACATTTATATTGCTTGGCTGTTCTCGTGTGCGGGAGAGAGTAGTCACCTGTTCATCAGTTCGATCGTTATCCATCGCTTCGTCTAAGGATGATGATGTATGTTATCATCCTGTAATCATTTGCTTTTACAATTTCTATTTCACTCTGAAAGCATCAAATCACTCATACCTTTACAGCATATTTTTTATCGAATTTCTTCTCGGATAAGTTAGTAATGAGTGATATGTATGGAAATGTATAGTTGGAGGTATTAATCATTTTCTTTTCGAAAACAACTCAGCTTTGTTGAGAATCATACATGAATGGATCTATTTTTAAAGATTTAACGTTAGCTGAGGAACGTGAAAATGAATGAGAAATTTTAAAAGTACATTGTGAAGAATATGGGTCGTTGGTCAGTGGAGTACGAGTGAGTAAGTAAGTGGAGTAGGACACACGAATAAATAGCAAACTAAATTGTAAAAGTTGTTGAGTGTCCAACTGGGCAAGTAGCACTTCTGCAGACATAATTTACTATAACATACAGGTAGTATTGATGAGCATGTTGATGAATTCCGTGGAGTTCGTGGTACTGCTAAGCCTATTTGACTTATTACAACAATATATAACACCTGTTCAAAAATTTTCGAAATAGCTAGCTTTCTAGTTCCTCGATTATGTACAATCTCTTGTAACAAAAAAACTGAACAGTTTTAAGTCAATGCTTATATTCCTCAATAATGCCAACTGGCAAAGCATGTTTGTGGATCATCCTTATCTTCTACTTTATTACTTTCATCTAAGCCTGAGCAAAGAATCGCTTTTACATTTTCATTTACTCGTAATTTCATTACTATAACTTTGCTTGTATTTCTGCTTACAGCAATATTTTTTTTTGCTAAACTATATGCATTTTCTCCATCTCAGTTAAACTCTTTATTAAGAGACTTTCTTTTCCTTTTTTCCCCAAATTATTAGGCATCCTGCAATTTGCGACCACCTTTATCTCCTCGAATATTTTACAGTTTGTAGCAATTCATTTTGTAAGTTATAATTTGAAATTACACTGCGTAGCTCATAAAATTGCGTTTATGATTTAATGTAAAAGGCGCTGTCAGCAAATTATGCACGACGGGATTGTTTGAAGGGAAAGCAGGATGGCAATGCTCACTGATCATGATCGTCGTAAGCAAATCAGCGTACGTGGGATTGCTCAAGTGGAAAATGTTACAAATATAAAAAATTCTTTTAACCGTCATCTTCACTTCTCCATCATTAAGGTTGCTTACAGGAATAATTTTATTAATGTACTAATAGATTTTTGTGCAACGACAATGTCTTGGAACAACATTAGTCAAAGAGTTGAAATCAGATGATAGAGAAATTGTGTTAGCAAAGGGATTGCTAACCGGAGAGATGTTTTGTTAATTACTAAGTTCCAGGATCGGAATGTAGCAACACCTCGGGATTATTACTTTGCTTTAGCAAATACTGTCAGAGATCATTTAGTAAGCCGATGGATTCGTACACAACAATATTACTACGACAAAGACCCAAAAGTACTGGTTTTAAAACAAAATTTTGTTCGATGAGATCAACGATTTAAATTTCTCCTACAAAAGATTTTTTTGTTCACTCACCCTTAACTGATTGGAACGATTTTTCCAGCGTGTTTACTACCTGTCGTTGGAATTTTACATGGGTCGGACGCTATCCAACACAATGATGAACATCGGTATCCAAGCAGCAATCGATGAAGCTTTGTATCAGGTAGGATTGCATTTCGCAATGTTTCGCTTTTGTTAGAAACCCGCTTGCTGAAGATAGACAACATTTCGCGATGGGTCAGTAATTGGGCTATTGTGCGTGCCGAACCGGAAAGTTTGCTAACTGTAAATGCAGCTAGTGCTCTCTTCAACAGTCGAGTGTTATTGATGTCGTAGACAAATTTGCGAAAGTCTTCGTAATAATATTTTTGGAATTTTCCTGCATCATTTGACGCTTTTCGTTGATGTAACTCTTTTCATTCCTTCATCATATAGTATCCATCGCTTATCAATTCGCTCTAATTCTTGAACTCTTAAAATTCATTGTTCGACTTTCTAGCGCATAAATCACGCCTGTTTTGCACTTCCCCCGAACTCTATTATTTATCTTCAGCAGTCTGCATTTTTTGTCCTAAAAGCTCTAATGTATGTTCAATACTCGGACTTTTTTCCTTCCAAAATCGTTTCATTTAAAAATTAATTGTTATTTAGAAATGTTAAAATTTCTTCCCAAAGTTTTTAAAAATATAGCTTGGCCTTGATGTGGAAGAGCTACAAGAAATTGAAGAAGATGCTGGTCTTGGAAATGGTGGTCTTGGTCGTTTGGCAGCATGTTTCCTTGATTCAATGGCTACGTTGGGTATTGCTGCTTACGGATATGGTTTACGCTACGAATATGGTATTTTCAAGCAACTCATTCGGGATGGCTGGCAAGTATGTGGTAGTTTATTTATCAAACAGGTATATGTATGTTAGCATAGATATTTATCGAAGGGGCTTTTCGGTTATGATCAGAGAAGTACTGACTATTACTTTTATTTAATGAAAGTTCACTTAAGATTCTCAGCCTTCTTTAGCGTAACGGTTTAGTATGTCATAATATGCAGACTCTCAAAAATTATTACAAACATTTTTTCCTTTGTGCTGGTGACCATATGGAAGAGGTCTGGGCGATGTGTAAATTATTCGACAAGACAAGCATCATGAATGACAAAATCAGTAAAAGAGTTAGATGTTGTAGGTTGAAGAACCAGATGACTGGTTACGATTTGGTAATCCATGGGAGAAATCTCGTCCGGAATATATGCTACCAATCAATTTTTATGGAAAAGTTGAGAAAGACGCAAATGGCAAAGTGAGTAGGCGTGTTATTCTCCAACAATATTTTTTATAACTGACTTGCAGTTTTACTCATCCTTAAAAAAAATATACCTTACGCGTAAAATTCAGTTAGCGAAATTTTTTTTCAGGCTTTTTATTGAGTAAAAATTGGCTAATGAAAAAAAAAACATAAAAAACATGAACTTTTTGTGTAGCTGAAGGAAATACAAATTAGAAATTAAATTCCAGAGTAAATGGGTTAATACACAATTGATGTTTGCAATGCCATATGATACACCTGTTCCTGGTTTTCGGAATAATGTTGTGAACACCCTACGTTTGTGGTCAGCAAAAGCTGAAAATAAGTTCCATCTGAAGTTCTGTATGTTTTCCAAATTAAAATTTTCAATTGAGAATAGCATTTTTAATATATTTGTTGCTTTGAAATCAAGTACTGATTAGGTGAACTTTTGCGGATAAAGATAGTGGCTATAACCGCAATCTCTAGTTCGTTAATTTTGCAGTTAATGATGGTGACTACGTACAAGCAGTGATGGACCGTAACATTTCGGAGAATATTACCCGTGTGTTGTATCCCAATGACAATGTGTGTGTTATATCCCAACTTTGATGTTTCAAATGGTTCATAATAAGCAAATTAATAAATTAATAAGAATTAACTCGTAAGGATCAGAGGAAGTAATTTGATATGTATATGTCATAACTTTACTTATTTTAAATTGGTTTCCGCAATTAGTTACCACGGTATTAACGTGTGAAACGAGTGACATGTGTTTTAATAATAAAAATTTAGTGCAAATATTGTTCATTAAAAATCAGTCATTGATAATTTGTAAGATGAGACGGACTGATTTTTAGGTTTTCATCGGCAAAGAGCTCCGTCTGAAGCAGCAGTATTTCCTGGTGGCGGCAACATTGCAGGATATCATCAGGCGTTTTAAATCAAGCAAATACGGATGCCGTGATGCTGTTCGATCAAGTTTGGACAGTTTTCCTGAAAAGGTTAGTATGGTTGAATCATAGGGTCTGGTGTCGCTCTCATTCGATGCTTTCGATTTTTAGAAGAAGTTTGGAATTTGATTTCACCGGTTTTGGTCTTTGCTCTTTTACGGATGAATAGTTTAGTATAAAAAAGGAGGAAAAAGTCGGATTAAATTACTCCTTATTTTAGGTTGCAATTCAACTAAACGATACTCATCCGTCTATTGGTATTCCGGAACTCATACGTTTATTTGTCGACATCGAAGGTCTGTTATACTTATTTTATCCTTTTCTTTACCACTAAACACATTTGATAGGTTTCTGAGCTTATGATCGGTATGGTTTCTGACGTTTCAAAAAGTATAGTGAAAGAATTGCAATATTTAATTTGAGGATTGTCATTCGATAAAGCCTTCGATATCTGCGTGAAGACATTTGCATACACAAACCATACTCTTTTGCCGGAAGCCCTTGAACGATGGCCAGTATCGTTGCTTGGAAATTTACTGCCAAGACATTTGGAAATCATATACCAAATCAACCAAGTTTTCATGGATGTAAGTTGCTCTATTATATTTTACTATGATTTAGTAATTTTGCTGATCTGGGGTCGATTTTGATTCGCTTTTTGAATTATATTTATTTCGAATTATGAAGCCGTAGTTTGAAAATATTTGTTTCTGAGCTGTTTCTTTCTCCTTTCTGTTGATTTTTATAGCTAAGTCAGAACTCGATACTTTTGCGTTTCTGCAGATTATTTTCTACAAAACCTAGAGGAGTTGAATTGTTAAGGCGATATCTGCACGGTATCCAGGAGATTTCGATCGTATGCGTCGTATGTCAATTGTGGAAGAGGCGGACGGATTTGGTGAAAAGCGGATCAACATGGCACATTTGTGTATCGTTAGTTCACATACAGTCAACGGTGTTGCTGCTTTACATTCGGATCTACTGAAAAAAACTGTGTAAGTTTAACGTCGAAACTTCTTATGCTTCACATTTTAGTGTTAAGTTACTGCTCATTTTAAGCAGTCATACTAAAAGAATTAGCATATTATTTTTTTTTTGAGATACTAAGCATCTTACTTCTGAATGTGTTACGCTAGTGGGAGTATGTAACGTGATGAAATCTGAAATGAGATAGTCTGATGTTTAGACGGTAATAGACATCAGCATCATACTGAACTGTTAAGCATATCAAAAAAAATGGTTTCTAGCAGCTAGCAGCTAATATTTGTAGCTTGTCACTAAATAAACAGCGTTTATCAACTTCCTTTCAGATTCAAGGATTTCCATGAATTTTTCCCAGATCGATTCCAAAACAAAACCAATGGTATAACACCTCGGCGGTGGCTTTTGTTATCAAATCCGTCTCTTGCTGATGTTATCTGTGAGGTCTGGTCTAAGAATTTATAAGTACCTTTAATGGGATGATATCATATGATTTAGCTTGAATGGGCAATATATCGATTACCTTAAAAAGAATTATGCGTGTTTCAAACCATTACTTCGTAAATGACATATTAAATTAATTTTACGTTTCTCTTTTTTAGAAAATCGGAGAAGATTGGATTACGGATCTTGACAAATTGCAAGAACTGAAGAAATATGCTAATGATTCAGGTTTTTTGGATTCGATTCGCCGAGTGAAGCAAGAAAATAAAATGCGTGTGGCGCAATATCTCGAAAACGAATATAATGTTAAAATCAATTCGTCTAGTATTTTTGACATTCACGTACGCTATTTTCAGTCATCTTTATTTTATTAGTGTACTTGATAAGTAGTTTTTATGGAATAAAGTAAAATGATAGTTTACTTTGTACACAAACCGCATTATTGATCTTTACAGAGACAAAAAAGTAGGACATATATACGTTTGTCAACTAGAGCCCATACATATAGACTTTTCAAGAAGCAATTGCTTGTGTTGATAAACCAATGATGTGAATGTCTAGTTACAGGTCAAGCGAATCCACGAATACAAACGTCAGCTGTTGAATATATTGCATGTTATCACACTTTATAATCGTATTAAAGCTAATCCGAATGCAAATATTGTTCCGCGTACTGTAATCTTTGGAGGAAAGGTTGTACCTCTGTAGTTTTTATGTCAAAGCTTTTAAGATTTTCACGCATAATCCCAATTAAAAGTTTAGAATTGATCTTCATTACATTTGTAAGTTTCTGTAGTCTGGAAATTACTTCTGGCAAATCTTTTTTCTCTAAATTTTTGTCTCAAACACTATGCTGAATACTGAGCTGGATCTTCTTTCCAAATTTTGCAGAAAATTTCCGCAATTCACGTAATTCATTATAGGCAGCTCCAGGATATCATATGGCGAAGCAAGTTATCAAGCTAATCAGTTGTGTTGCAGATATAGTAAACTATGATGCAATTGTTGGGGATAAATTGAAGGTTTTCGTTTTTTTTAAGCAGTAAAACGAATTTTTCTTTCATTGGCGCTGTAAGAGAAGAGGGCGAAAATTGTGATGAAATTTTTTGCCAACAACGTATGAAAGTTCTAAAAATTCCAATAAATTATTCCATAAATTGCTTTTTTCAGGTGATATTTTTGGAAAATTATCGTGTCTCGTTAGCAGAAAAAATTATTCCAGCTGCAGATCTTAGTGAACAGATTTCAACCGCTGGCACAGAAGCTAGTGGAACGGGTAACATGAAATTCATGGTTAGCTTTATAATTTTATTTTATTGATATATTAAACTCACAGCCAATAATGTTGTGTTGTCTGATGATCTTGTATCGTTTGAGGTTCGTATAGAGGTCTAACAATAATATCATTCTCTAACTTTCGAAGGATAATGCAAGAGACGTTTTAGCATAGGAGTTGAATTTGTATTGCAGTGACTCTAATGTAGAATACAATATATATTTAGTACGCAAGGAAAATCGACTTAAAATCCATGAGTTGGATGAATTTATGTCTTGCAAATGAAAGTTTTGCAGAAAAACATGTAACATTTGTAAATGATGAATTATGTATTACAGTAATACTGGCATTTGTTTAAGTTGAATGGTGCGCTAACCATTGGTACACTTGACGGAGCTAATGTGGAGATGATGGAAGAAATGGGTCGTGAGAATATTTTTATTTTTGGTATGGAAGTTGACGATGTTACTGAACTTAACAAAAGAGGGTAAGTTTAATGAAATATTGCTCGCTTATCCCTATCCTGCACTTTCAAAGATTTTTTCAAAATTTTATTGCTAAAAGTTGTGTGTTTATTATTTGTATATCTCTTTTGCTCTTTTTTAGTTACAATCCAGAAGATTTTATTAAGAAGAATCCAGAACTTGCAAGAATCGTCGAACAAATTGAAACCGGTTTCTTCACTCCTGATCAACCTGATTTACTGCATGATGTTGCGATGGCGTTGAGGAAATGGGATCGGTAGGTTTTTTTGCATTTTCATGGAATATTATTATATGGAATTATATATGCGCAAAAAAAGAGGTAGATGTTCCTGGAGAAGGTATGAGCATTATTTTGCATAAAAAAGTTGAAAATAGTTTTAAAAAAGTATTGTGTGAATAGTATTTAGGAGTTTACTATGTCGGCAATTATTATAGGAAGTTGAATTGAATTCAGTTTTTATTGCGCAATTTGCTTGATAAGTTTAATTAATTGAACTTTAAAAAAAATGATTTGATTGGACTTTTTTCATTAAGTTTTATGGTGTGCGCTGATTATGATGCATTTATCAAGTGTCAGCTAGAAGTGGAACAAACTTATCAGGTTTGTCTGTTATTTATTTACAGTTGTTTGCTTTTGTTTTATAAATTTTCAAGTATGTATACATAATTCGATCTGCTTCTTATTCACTTGCAAATGATGTTATATATCACTCCAGAATGCTGACAAATGGACACGCATGGCCCTAATGAACATTGCAAGTAGTGGCAAATTCAGTACGGACCGTACAATTGCAGAATATGCTCGGCAAATTTGGGATGTGGTGCCAGGCGAACTTAAATTGCCGGCACCATTTGAAAGTTCTGAACAGCAACACCAGAATAGCAAATAAAATCAGTGAAGCTCAGCTCTCACCGCTTGTTCATATGCCATATATACCATATATATATATATATATATATATATATATATATATATATAACTGGAACAAAACATGAGCTTTCTGATAAGTTCATTGAGCGGTAGAAATTGATGCATGCAGTTTTTCTTATAGTTCCTTATAGATTTTTTCTCAAGAAATGATTAGGTTTTCTTTTAGGATTATATAGAAATTATCAGTTGTATTACTTGTATTCTAATATGTCAACAAGTACGGTGTGCCTTTGTAGTTACGGTATAAATTTGTTCAAAATATATTTTTCTGATTTGTAGCATGCCTTTATATATTTAATGAATTAGTTCTATGCGTAAAGGAAATATCTGCCATGTCGTACCCGCTTTTTATGCTTTTTTAGGAGTTCATTGAAGGTTTTGACTCATTGCATCCTATCTTTCTCAAATTCTAGGGTTTTAAGGTTTTTTAACTCAAATTAAGCTCTACACATTTTATGCTTCATTTATGGTTTCATTAACTTTGCTTCATCATGGAAGTACAGTTACAGAAAATCTCAGTTATATTTTCGGTGTGATGGAAGAAGGACTAATTGTTGTACCCAAATAATCACATAATATTTGAACGGAATGTAGAATGTAGATGATCGAAATATATATATATATATATATATATATATATATATATATATATATATATATATATATATATATAAACATAAGTGCATAGGCATGTGGGAACAACGGCCTTTAAAATCTCACAAAAGTCTCCATACTGAAGAAATTTTTTCCCAGACAAATTAAATTTTCTTGTTCGAAAAACCGTAGTATGTCAACTGAGTGCAATCTTTAAGGCAGTAATTTGATCTTCGAGATTTTTTTTCGCTATGCCTCGCCGAGTGTTTATATCCTTAAAAACAGTTCTTTCGAGCATTATTTTTCTACTTTTAAGTATAAAGTTTTGTGGGTTGGACAGTCAAGTGAAGTAGTTGACATCATGGTATTATTCAAATGATTCAAAATGTAAGTTTAGTTCAGGTGAGTGATACTAACAGGTAAGATTCTCGACAGTCCAAGGGAGAAGTGGGTTTTTGCGGGTACCATTTCTGAACAAACTCAAAACTTCGCTTTTGAGCTATTAGGCTTGAGGTAAGTATGGCAAATTTCCAATTATGAGGAAAAGGTTACGATGATGTATGATTCTTCTTGTGGGGTTGTTTATTACGATAATAAAGGGGATAGTTTTGCAGCAGGTGATGTTATATGCATCCTTAATCTTCGAGCAATACTCACATATCTGTCCTTCCCGAATTCCATAAAAACGATGGTGTGAGTTCTGTACATACGTGTGTTGAGTTGGTTTTTCAGATGTACCCCGAATGACTTAAGAGAACTTGGTTCGGGCATGGCAATTCAGCCGCCGTCGTCTTCTGCGGACGATCTGCCTTCTGTACGCTTGGCCAGTGAGGAAGATAAACTTCCTAACACTCAGGTAATGATGCGCAAAGCTTATTATTAATTTAACATTTTCTTTCAACTGTTAAGCTAATGTAATTAGTTGATCAATTTTAATTATAAATTGGTGTCAATCATGCTCGTTACATCCCTAATATTTATTTGAATAGTTGTGTTGGGTGTTAAATTGTATTTAGTTACTAACAAAGAGCAATAATTTAAACAATTGAATTCAGTGATTTTAGATGTTGCAGCAATATATGGTTGACATTTACGCAATTACTGGTGGAGTGGATGATATTGGAATGGTATATCGGAATTTAAGACCAATATGGGCCAACAATAGTGTTTCACATTTGGTGGATCCTTGCATCAAAATTTTATCAGAAATTCCAAGTTCCAGGTTGATATATTTTTGGGTATAAGAAATATTCGTAAAAGGAGTAAAGAGCTTTTGAATTAGAAAATAATTTGCAGAGAGAAAGTGATTATTGCGTAAAAATTTTAGGGCAGTGTTAAGTTGGAAATATTTACATCTTATTGCAGGATGATCAGAAATGTTTTCAAGTTGTGATGATAGAATTAACTTTCTCTTCTTCCTTATGTCTCTTTCTGCATGGTAAACTTTGTTACCATCACTGTTCACTTATAGGCCTGCTGTTTTGAATTATGTTGGTATGCTAACACATGAGGCAACGCATTTGTATTTATCGAAAAGGGAAAATCCGCATGTCGGTAAGATTAATTTAATTTATGCCAAAATTTTCACATAAATGAGAGTAAAATAGCATAAGAAAATGATTATGTGCAACTATTAAGCGTGTTTATGCTTTCTGCTAATGTTCTGTTAGTAACGAAGAGTACTAAATGTCATGATGCAATTTTATCTTATATAATGCTTGAAGAAGAAATGTTTGTGAGAAAAGTTGAGTTGTATTTTTGGAAATAAAGATTCTTGAAGCCAGAATGAACTGACAACGGTCAAGAAAGGCATAAGGCATCCGAAAATAATAGGAACTAGAAATACTGCCTTTTGTTTTACTAAGCTGAGATGGCCTGAACTGTCAAGCATTATGTGTGGATGGTTAAAAAGAGATTTGCATTTGGTATTGGATTTGTTTTAAGAAATGGTGTATAGAACAGTAATCGTATAACTTTGTATAGTATAATGGTATAACTTTCTGAAAATTTCTTGCTTTTATTATATTCCTAATTTCCTGTAGTAATAAATCTTTTTATAGAATGAAAAATTCTTTAATTATGAAGGGTTATGTCGATTGAAAAGACAGATTTTGATACTTCAGCAGCCGATACTGCTAATATTGAGCGCGCCGTACGGAAGCTTACAAGTGAATTCCGACGTTTGCTGATTAGAACACAATCGAAAGGCTTTGCATTTGATATCCTTGTGGTACATTTTTTTGTTGTGTGTTCTCTTTAATGCTTATCATTCATACTATCTCTTCGTTTAGTGTGGTCACCGAAAATTATCCGTTCATAATTTTTTTGCAATTCACGATTCATTTATATTTTTTTCACAATTCATTTATATTTTAATCTGCGTTGGTGGAAATTTCATTAAATGTGAACGGTATTTAAAAAAAATTGCGATTTATGAAGGAATTGAATTAGGTAGAATAAGTTTCAGACAGGTTAAGATCATCAAGTTGCTTGTCATAAAAGTACTGGTAGACTTTTTAAGATTGCACTCGTTAAAGTGGTCCGAGGGATTAACTGATAAATGTTATCTATTTTGTTATAAGATAATGGTTAACTTTGATTGGTTTGATAAGAATAATTGGCATGAAACTTTGAAGTAAAATATTGGCTGCAACTGATAATAGATTTTACTGCTTTCTCTTTTGAAAGTGTTTATAATAATTCGAATCTTTGGCTTTTCAGTGGGCCTGTAATTTGTTTGTTGAAATTTGTAAATATAACTACGAACGTCCCATTGCAAAAAATGCCGGAATCACGCCACCTGCTTTACTGACATTATTCGATTCATGCCCAGCTGTTTCAAGCGTTATCAAATTAACTGATAAAGCGATCGCTTTGCTGTAAGTTTTTTACAATATCTATATCATGTTCACTTCATTTTAGATGGAATTATTGTAAACACACCCATGTAATCACTGTTGTTAAGTGAAAGGAACTGCTACTGTTCGTTTTCAACAAAGTTTTTCTGCAGCATTGTTCAGGAATTTATAGAGTGCTTCAAAATCATTCAAATATACTGTGATGACTACGAGATCAAAACAAGTGCCATAACATAGATTGTTTACGAGTGATTAAGAATGGTATTAATATTATGTCTTTTTTTAAATTTTTGGTAGTAATTTCAGATTAAATACTACACCTGATGAATGTCTGTCTATACTGATTGATGCTTCTGCTCATGGTTTCTGCTTTGCCTGGATATGGTTACATATTGCGTATGTTTAAGCATATCTGGCATTTCAAAAGAGGATTTTCGAAAATTCCACATATTTTTAGTGTTTAATATCTAGATAAATAATGATATAGTTATTTATAATATTAAATTTTTAGTTGGCTTAACTACAGATACCATAATATTATGATGTGGATTTAACAGATTCTTTTTCTGCTTGAATTAATTTTATATCAAAAATAGTCTAGTTTGACAAAAAGTTTTTCCTTTGCAGTATTTCTTTTCCGGAGATCATTATTGCACATCTGTTAAAAATAGGAATGCAAGATTTCAAGCACTATAACGGAATGCTGGTAATTTTCTAATTTTTTATAAATACGAAACTAGCTTTAGGTAACTTTCAGCTTACGATATATTGGCTAATCAGTATTGTGTTAACAAATTGTAGTAGAGGGACAAGTATTTCCCGTACTGTAAATTTGTCTTCATTATATGACAAAATCTCAGTTTAGATTCAGAAAACTAATTACTATAGATAAATTGAATTTTTCATATTTTTCGATTCAAAATTCATTACCATTATCTTATATTTGTTTAGACTAATCAAGTACCTGTGGAACTTCACGAAACTTATAAGCAAAAATTTTTATCAATCTGTGACGTGTTTACATTCCTTGCAACTCAAAACAACGCCGATTTAAGGAATGCAATGCGAGAAATGATACATGTGTGTTATGTCTGTATCACAATTGCCTTAAGCGTTATTAAGGAAAAATGTTTCGTTTTTTCATTTGACCTGCAGTTGATCAATTATTCTGTTTAAGTTAGGAAAGATTCTCACCAATCAAAGACGATAAGTTAAGAAAGCAGATTAGTTAAGTTAACACTACACGTTATTTGCACCTACAAGAAATTCAGTAATCGTATAATGCGTCTTTGCAGGATGATCGAGAAGTTTTGGAAAATACAGCAGCTACCTCAGAACAGTTGCAGAATTTATCATTACCATTCCTGATTAAAATGGTAGCAAATTCTCCGGATATATTGCGATTTCTAGTGCATAATGTTTATGATATGGGTTAGTTATCATTTGTAATTGAGTTACATATTCTACTCAGAATTTGTCAGTAAATCTCGGGTGCATGCTTCAAAAAGATTATACGAAATTTTATCTTTTAATAATGGTTGTTTGCAAGCAGACTTTCAAAATTTACAGCTTCTTTTGAAATATTGTGATTTTTTGGTGGAAATTTCAGTCACAACAGGTTTTATTATCAATGGTACAAAATACATATCACAACTAAACAAGCAATGCCTGCTACCTCTATTGCCGAATATGGAGTATACTTATACTGCATTTATGCGTCAAATAACATTTTATCTAAATTCGGATGCTTTGGCACATATCATGGAACTAATATTACCAATAGCTTTCGACGATAATATTTTTGAAAGTTTGTAATGTTTAACTATTTTTCAAATTTGAAGGAACTGAGAAATTAATATGATTTCCGTTGCTTTAAAAAAATGCCTTTTTTCTTGTTTACTTGCTATATAATATCAGCGTTTTCACCACCCTGAGCACTGGGTCTTTTATTGTCATACACTGTTTATTGATTTTCAAATACATTCCATCAAATTTAAATTCCAGTTTCAGGCAATTAAATCTTTCGCAAAAATTGTAGTCAAGAATTGCAATTAAATGTAACTTTTCAGAATTCGGTAGCTACGATCAGACATTTCAGATATCAATGAAAGATAGTGCACTGCAAATTTTAGTAAGTTATAGGAAGTTTATATTAAACTAAAAAAAATTGAGAATGAAATACGTTTTAGTTTTTTATCTTTTTTTAATTTATAGACAGAGATAATTGGAATGGTGGTGTCACTGGTCCATAATCAAGCAATGTATAATGTCAGCGAAAATGCTCTCTTGAAACGATGTGCGTGTAGTTTTGAAATTCTGGAGGAAACAATACAAAATTCAATGGCTGGTGGAGAAAGGTTGATATCTGTCCCAAATTACGCTCTTATTAATTCATATTGGAACTCACTTCATGGTTTTCAGATTTTAATACTTTGCTCAAAAAATGGACTACTGTTCAAAACTGCTTTATTGTTTTTGAAGACATAATTTTCATAACGCCTTTTGTATTTCTTTGTTGTAGATCAAAGTTGTTCATTCCATATGTTCATGCATTTTGTATTGCTTCTGGTCCTGTGCGCACAACTGAAATTATTGCGAGGTACATTATTGAGGCAAAAGATGAAAAACAAGTGAGAATCGTTAATCAGTTAAAATTGCGTATTCTTCTTTATTTGAATTGAACTGAAACCAATGAGTCGTTAAACAGAATAATTTTCAATTCAAAATTTTGAAATTATCATGAAAACGCATTTATTCCTTCTCATGTCTGCCATGAGCAATTGCTGTTTAATTTTTCAGCTTACTTGTCTAATTTCGTTATTAACGTCCTTAATTATTTTTGCGCCGAATATTTCTGAAGATGCAATAACAAATTTTTTTGCGAATCGTACAATGTTGATGATCGAGAAGAAACGTGAATCTTCGAGGAAACTTGTTCAAATTGGTAATTTATGTCAGTTGGATGTTAATTTGAAAAAAATTTTTTTAATTTTTTTGAAGCGGCAAATTTGAATAAAAAGTTAGCTGGAATCCAGAATGATCCGTTACTTAAAATATTCATTCAGGGCCTAATGCTGCATTTTTCGAGGATTTTTATGATATCAAGTGGTTACACAATTTGCGCACTTTGAACGAATGGGAAAAAATGTCAGATGATGAACATGTCATCAAATATATAAGGCTAATATTTTGAATTTTTCTGAATTTTGCTTTTTTCCACATTTTACAGCGCATTGAAGTTAGTGTTTAATTATAACTAACTTAAAAAAAATTTGTGATGAGCGGATAGAAGTGAATGCTTGTAAGTTGCGTATATTTAGGTTTGAGATGTCAAAGCACTATGGTGAATTGGCAACTGAAGTTCTAAGGTGGACGATAGATGTTTTATCTAGCTTAAAAAGGAACGAAAGGGTGAAAATTTGTTGATTTTTGTCTTTTAAAAATGACATAAAATTTTGCTCAAAATTTCGTTGAGAACGGTGGTATAATAAAATATTTCAGTCTGGCGAATCGGTCAAAGCAATGAGAGATTCTATAGCAGAAGCGGCTTTATCACTGTGTTCGTCAATAGGACCACCACCGGTTCTGGAGCCAAGATATCCTTACAAATTAACTGCCCAATTTGCATCCCTGATAGTTTTGTTGCTGGATTGTATAGGCCGAGGTAGTAACCGTTGTTGGTTTCTTAAATTTTTTACGGCTTTTTTGAATGAATTTTCTTTCTGAAATAGAATCCAAAAGATTTTTCGAACTGATTTGAATCATGAATGCCACCCCATTTTGATGGAGTGAAGTTATTAATTTGGATTTTCATCATTGCGTTTTTATCCCATTTAAACGGCTGTCATAGCAAGACTTGAGAAATCGCTATTCATAGTTATGCTCAACATTATTGTCTGATTCGATAGTATTGGATAGATTAATTGCTGGTGATTACTAGGAGGCGTGCTGCTCTAAACAATCGGGTATTTAATTAAAAAATTCGTTTTTTTAGCTGAAGAACAACATCATACTTTTTATATAATTACAGAAGATGATTCAACAGGATTTTCTTTATTTACAAATGCATGTATATGTGCGAACGAATTCTTAACTTCACAAGTGGGATACGTTCGAGAACAATTCATTATTCATTTGCTTGATGAAGCTTATGCGGTAGGCTATTTGTAAGCAATAGGCAAGATCTCAGGAGGTTCAATAGTACAGGATATGAATCACATCACTTAAGATTATTGTTTCATTATTTTTTTATCACTACTATCTTCACTGAAATTCTCTTCTCTTCCAACTTAGATTGAATAAAATTTCAGAGAGCTTCACATTTATTTGGTTGCCCGTCACTGAATGCTTGGGAAACGGAGTTACAATTTTCGAGTAATTATCAGCAAACAGATCATTCAACCGATATGTTAAACGCTGAAGAGAATGATGAACTGGAAGAATCACTGTTTGATTTAGCTCGAAACTTACCATTATACCAGCAGAAGGCTGTGCATTTGGCACATTCAGGAATTATTGGTCGGGGAGCAAAGCGAATGGAAATTAAAAATGTTGAGGTATTATGATTTTCTATTCGACTATCAGCTGAATTAGCGAGCCATTCGAATATGTATAGAGAATGGGCTTTGTTTCATGCAAAAGGATTCCTGCGAATCGTTATTCATCTAAAATTCAATCCTATTTATATAACGAATCATGAAATATTTTTTTTTTGTAGCTTGCAGTACTTGTGTTTTTTATTTGGGGAGTTCAGCTCAATAATCAAAATACCATTTTAGAACGGGAGTATGATGAGACGTTTAGTTTTCCTTGGATGTCTTCAACAATTCTGCGGTTTAGTTGGTGCGGATCGAAATTTGATACCATATCAGCAAGTTTACAAACAATTGGTATTTTTTTATTTAAATCAGTAAAATACCAAAGAAATGATGAACGCTGTTGAAAGACAGTGAATTAATTCCATTTTTCAATTGCAGTTAAAAACGCGCTGTTCTATATTGTAGGCTCGCAAATTTCTCAAACTGATGAGAGGGTATAATATTCTAATTCTCTTCATTCTTAAAATTTTGTTTATGTTTGTCGTTAATTTTATAGGCGATACGATTAACAGATCGAGTATGTAAGGATGGTCTTGCCGCTAGTTTTGTATGGGAAGAATGGGATCAGGCACGTGAGGTCATACCGAGGTTGCTATTTTTTATTGATGAATTTACGATTGAAAATGCTTTTTCCAAGTATTTCAATGGATAAATTGAACGTCTTTTGTAGTGATAGGTATAAATGTTTTTATTGTGACCATTAATTTGACCGATGTATCTGTTTTATGTCAACTTCATTTAACATTAGATATTCTCTGATCGAATCTTATGAAACAGTCGTTTTATATTTTTTAGATATATCGCAGTTTCTAAAAGACTTGATGAAATTCCAGTCATATGGGATGTGATGCTGGCGTTGGCCGAGGTGCACCCTTGTTTGTGGTATTGCTGCCCACTCTTGAAAGTAAGCATGAATTTCAACCATTTTGAATAATTTTCTAATGAAATTGGAATATTATTTGCTCGGAATATTTCATATTTATTTTGCATTTCCTTGTTTATCAAATATATACTGTGTAATATATTATCGAATAAACGGCAGATGTCAGTGGTGTATTCAACGGGATAGATTAAAGACTTATCCTAAATTTTCCATTGAGCTGTAGTGTCATCATCTTTATCCCATACGCTGTTCAGTTCTGCTATTTTTGACAATTAATTCTCAAATATTTCTATTAAATATGTTGTGCTAGTGACTGAATAATTTAGCTAAGCTGTTGAAAAACACTGGAGTCTCTTTTCTTTAAGAAATTTCAAAGAAAAAGATCAAAGTTTTCGTTATTTTATTATGATGTTTCAGGCATACTTTGCTGTTATTATGATACAGTTCGAAAATTGCTCAGATCAAAAGTCTTTACCGCGTAATCAACTTATTAATATGCTTGACAAGTGGTTTTTATTAGCTCACAAGGTTTGTACAGTATTTACCAATTTCAATGTAATTGGTAGGGGAAAAGTTTTATCCTGTAGCATATCCCCATCTTTTGTTTCTATTTTTATATTTCCTTTCGAAATACAAGCGAATCGTAAGTAGGCTTTTGTTGATGTGTTACAATATTTGATATGTTTACATTCTTTTTAACTATTAGTGATATCGGACTCTACATATTCATAGTTTTGGAGACTGAATACTTCACGAACTTGAATAACATAACAATTTATCATAAAATAAAAATTTATGAGTATTAAAAGCTTTAAGAGACTAATAAAAGTTTGAGGATAACATTTTTCATTTGTCATTCTTACGTAACTTTGTAAATTGATAATCTAGTTAATGCTGATTCTAATTTAGTTCGAAATGTTTTCGGATGTTATCCTGTGCTCTGATTTAATATTGAGGAAAATAATATGTAATACTTGACTCTTGATATTTTAAGAAACATTTCGAATGGTTTAATTTTTTACACGAGATTTCAGGGTCAAATGTTGCCACGACAAATGGTTTATTATTTTGAATTAATTATGAGAGTGAGCTATCGTGAAGGATTTGTTATTTTACTTGATATTTGGCAATATTTCCAGGTACAGTTTCTCTTTTTGTTTTGGTAATATTTGTCGACATCAGTTTTTACAGAAATTTCCAGGTTGTTATAAGTTTTTTTGGTATCTGGTACTTTTGATAAGTTATATTTCATGGGAATTGCCTTTGTATAACGTATGACACATTAAACATTAATTTTTTGATGAGGATTACTTGACGATTTAAGATATTCGTCAAAATAACTGTAACTGCAACTGATTAAAATTCAAATACGTCGCGCTCAATAGGAAGGAATTTCAGATCTCATATAAGGCCGTTAGTAATTGAATAGTAACATCTGACGAATTATATGAAAAGATGAAGATTGACAGCCTGCAATTAATTAGCAAAGGGAAAATAGTGCATGATTCTATGCCAGCTGCAGTGAGCTTGGAATTAATTGAAATTGGAATAATCCGTCTAGTCATTTGTTGGTCGTTCAAAAGTTGGAAGTTTTGGAGCTAATGTTTTCGTTATGACGAAAGCAGAAAAAAACTGATAAATAGTTAATGACGATATATATATTGAGAGATTTGCAATAGTCAAACAAATAATCTAATTTAAGAGTGTTCTGGATGCAGAAATATCAGCAGCAAATATGATCAATGCTGCTTTCGACCGGTCATTGAATTCACCAATTGATGCTATTCAGGTCGGTTAAAGTTATCAGAAATGAATTATTTAAAATCTCTATCCTAAGGCTTGTTTAAATTGTAATTTTGCTTGATACAAGTAGTTCCTTTTATGATGCAAAATATAAAGCTGTAGATTTTTGATAAATTTATGTAGATTTCAGTCTTTTGTTTCCCTGAAATGACAGGTACATTTTATTCTTACCCACTGAAATAATTCGGCATCATTTCTTTGAATAGATTTTACGCATTTTCTTGACGAAATAACAAATATTTTCGATGTAGTCGTCTAATTATTTAGATTTGCTACACTAACTATAAGCAAATGCATGAATTTCAAGTAACTTTTGCAGGGTGATGTTGCAAAATTCCGAGAATCATGTCGCGTTGTCATACAGCGAAACATTGCAAAACTCGGTTTTATTTTTCCATTAATATTTGCCGATGAGCTCAACTGAAAATCTGTAGTTCCGAACAGAATGAACCTTCAATAATGTGCGGAATGTTTAAATTAATTGATCTATCATGCTAAAAATCTCTATATTTATGTTTCTTCTCAGCAAATGAGTTGTCGTTCTCCCAGCTGAAGCTATAATTTGTCGCATCATACCTTTAGTACTGCAATAATTTTTTTATGTCTGAAATTTAAGTTTTTTTCGAAAACAGTCAAAGAATTTTTCTATTGATTTAAGTTTCAAACAGATCTTTAAAGTGGAAGTGATTCATTTTTTTTGCTCTTGCCTTTCATGTCATGGCTTTTAGATTTAAAAATTATAGCTGGCTGTCTGTTTAATTTTTATTAATAAGATGTACTAGATAAATTTTTTCTTTTTTGTTTGATTTCACGTTTAGCGGTAATATCATATTGATCTCATGCAATTTCAATGGTCGATGTTCATCTTGCACCATTTTCAATTAGAGAACGTTTTTTGCTTTAATTTCTTCGTCCAGTGCAAAATTGGACAAAACATGTGAACTCGAATTTGAGTTAGTTTTGAGAGTTCTTAACACTAAAAATTTTGTTGTCACATGTTCATTGTTGATTAAACTTTTCAATTTCGTTAGTATTTCTCCTTCCGCCGTCAAGAAAGCTAACAATTTTGATACAACGCATCCATCGAGAACTACAAAATTGGAAAGAATGGACTTAAATTAATTTCTCAATAACATTTAAATGATACCGAACCAATTGCAATCCACCTTCTGATACTTTCTCCCTATATTTACCGGATTTAACTTTTATTAAGTAATACTCCCCGGTGCTTCGGATTTCTTTTGTCAATAAAAAATAAAACTAGGTGGAAGAATAAGTGAAAAAAGTCGAGATCTAAATATTACCGAAGTTCTCATATTCTCAACATCTTAATTGTTAAGTAATCTAAAACTGTCACTTGTCACTGTAATTTGGAAGTGATATTATCCCATAAAGTGATACCGTCAAGTATTCAAAATTTCTTCTAAACGAGGGAATTTTGTTCATTCCGCAAAAAAAGCTTAAAATTAAGATGCCAGTAGTCTTGAACTTCATCTTTATCTATGAAAAATGGATATGAATTAGAGTTTTCAACTTGAACTTTTGTTGATAAATTAGTTACTTTAACTCATTTGTATACGAAAGACTAGTTTGCTCCTGGCATCAAGTGATGAATGAACTGATAATATTTTTTTATAATATACTAATCACATTAGTAGTTTCTGCGATTCCAACTCTTTCCTTCGTTTTCCCATTTCTACTTTTAAATTTTTCTGTCATTCTTTCATTCAAGCAATTATAGTAATTTCATCTTTTAATTTGTGTTTAATTATACTTTCTTGTTTCCGAAATAATTTTTAAAATTTATTAAATTATTAAAATCCTTTCTTCACTTTAACAATTTTCTGCTGTAATATTTCTTAGTCAGAGAATTCAGAAAAACTTGATAGTTTTGCATTGATCCCTCTGTGAATTATTCTCTCAATTGCCCGACTTAGTTTCGTTTCTTTCAAATAACAGTGGGTGAGCTTTTCTTCTTTCAGAAAGAGACAGGTAATTTTTTTGCTCCGAAGAATCGCTTACCTTTTTTCTCTCTGTGTACAGCTCCCATTAAAAGAATTCTTCACAATAAAGACGGAATTTATAAAAAGCGAAATTAGAAGGAAAAAGATGTAAATTTAATAATCGTTCGTGTCAGACATCAGAATGTTGATTTCACGATGGATGGAGAAATTAGAATAATTTCAGAAGTGAGGAAAGACGGCGGAAGGATAATAATGTGTTGTACAAACAATTCGTAAAAATTTTCGTTGGACTTTTATTTTTAAAAAATATAATACTAAAAAATATTTGTCCTAATTTTATCCATTTTTCAGAGCTCTTTTACAACACACTAAACGAGTGTTTTTTTCATTTTCTTTTTTTGCCATTTTTCCAATATGAATTAATTACACGAAGGGTATTACAAGTGGGACTATTCATTGCTCACAATTATTTATTCAATTTATCGGTTCTTAATGAAATCGTGAAGAGTTAGACGTGTTGCTGCTGCTGCCTGCCGTATGAATAATATTTTAGTGGAAAGATCATCTCAAAAATTTGGTCGCTCAAAAAATGCATGCAACGCTCAACCACATGTGATTTTGAATTACAAGAAATGTCAGTAACATTGTAACAATTTCTGATTTTGTCTGTTTATGACACATTATCGTTGAAATAATTTCATTTGTTAGTTTGTATTTATCCTTCAAATAATTTGGGCAAATGAGGTTTTCTCGTCGTCAAATTGGTACAGCCGTATTTTTTATTGCGTTATTTTTCCGACCTGTTTGTTCCATTATTGCTCACATGTCATCACTTAAGAAATTATTTTAGTTAATTACATAATATCAATCATCGGTTATTAACCTCTGAGACGCACATACACTGTTACATTGAAAAAATAAAATGGAAATCTCAACAGTGTAATATTTAATTGTTTTCTAACATTCCAATAATAAATTTCAATTTCAAAACTTTAATTTATGTGAGATTTTAAATCAGTAACAGCTCTTAGTATAGTAGGAGGAAAAATCGTTTGTATTTAAAATTGCAATGGTAAAAGTTAATATTAACAAATAGATTTATCCCCATGTGTTTACTATCTTTTTCTCTTTGATTTTTCCATCTTAAATTTGAAAAATTGGAAAGTATGCAAAGATTAAATGAGGGAAAATGAAGAAAGCCTCTTTTAGCTTTTTCAACAGTTTCTATGAACTTTCGCCACCTGCCAGATGCATACTTGTTGTAACGAAAAGCATTTTTCCCTCATCAATTCTCTTCTACATGCGTACGATTAATAGCCAAACAATTATTTACTTTATTAAATTGTCGAGAATTAACTGAGCTGTACTGATAACTGATGTTGGGGAAGGAGCAAAGATGAATGATGCCAAGTGTTGAGGAATATTAATGTATGAACGCACTACTTATATTTCCCAGCTTTTCTGACTTATTTCAGTGAATTAATTCCTTTATTATTAACTTTTTTGATTGATTGCACCTGAGATCTTATCACTATAGAGTGGCTAACTTCTGCTTCACCTGTATTACTGCACGCTGCTCTCTTCCATCCTTCTGCAATTTCCGTTTTGTTATGAGTGTCACTACTACCTGCGGATGCATGCAGAAATCTATTGCTTTTTTGACTTTACCTACAATTAAAAGTTTGATCTATAAACTAAATGAGTAAAACCCAAGTTGTTGCCGAAATTCTTTAAATTTTCTAATAATCAGGTTGATTTTGATGGGCTTATCAGGATTATTATCGTTGGCATACATTTGTCAAATATCTGAAAAAATTGAAATAGTTTTTGTTCCGCGTGGAATTTGCTTTTTTAAATGTTAACGTTTCTTTTCCTTCTCTGTTTAAACAAACATTGATCAATTTGCGCAGGAAGAAACAGTTTAATATTGCATTCCAATGCTCATTCCCTTGTACTAAATTGAATTTCGAGCAAAGATTGAAGAAAAGATAGCGCTTTATCGTTTACTGTTCAGACCTTAATTTATTCAACGAGCCAATTAGTTATTTATTTTTTTCAATTAGTTATTCATCTGAGTGAATGAAGATGTATTGTCCGATCAGCATTTGGTGAATACTTTTGTTCACTGAATGTTAAGTAGATGAATTCAGCTGTCGTTGAGCAAATCGATAAGTTAGTTAGTTAATCAACGCTTCATGAATTTCCATATCATTTAAGAATACGAATGCTAAATCTGTAGTTTGCCAACTGACCAAAATTTGCATACTTCAATTTCTCCGAGAAGTTTTCTCAATGAAAAGAATAAAAAGCAAGGCACAAGGCTTGGCGACATCCTTCACTACCACATTGTTTTTTCCGTAATTACGTATGCTTTGCTCTGATAGACTCCTCCGTGATTCTGTGTCCTTCCTATTCTCTCTTGTTTCCTTTATATTTTTGTGTCTCTTCTGTTAATTGAAGGATTTCCATTTAATTTTTTATTTCTTTTTTTCCACTATGCCTGTAAACATTTCTTACATTCAACTAACAGTCCCTTTCGTAGCTTTCTTTTCATTTGCATGCTATTTGATAAATCTTATTTGCTTGTTCTCATCTCGTTTTTTGAGAATTTTTCGATGAGATGGAAAAGATTCGATTCATTTCCACACTGAGCTAATAGTCAAATAAAACTTACAAACTGTTTAATCTAAGCGGTGTTTTGTGATTGCAAGCAAAACTGCAGAAATCATTGATTATTTAAAGATTTTAATCCTTTATTTGCTAAACTTTGCGTTGTTTACCAATATGCGCCGTAAGTGAAACTGTGCAACTGTTTTCGATGTGTGAGACATCGCTGCCAAACTATGAGAGTATCAGCAAAAAAAACCTCCCAAACGATTCCATAAGTAATTACGGAACATCTTAGCAATTGAACATGACAACCGGAAAAAATGACAATAAGAAAGTTAGTTTAGTCACTAATATCTAACAGGACGATCGCCTTCCCTTCATTCATTGATAGACAATTCGTCGTGTTACCTGTCTCGATCAGTCGGGTTCATTGTAGCGATTGTTTCAATAAATGTATTGAAGATTATTTTAACAATTGGAATTGGCTTATTAGTCGTTATCATAGCATTAATCATACTAATTTATAATTATTAATTTTGCTCAGAACCTATTTATCTCATTTCTTTTAAGGCATTAAAAAGTCAGAAAGGTCAAAAATTTGGCGTTTTATGATTCGGCGTTTACAACAAAATTTCCATTTCTGTCTTATTTGTAATTAACTATTTACCTCCGAGGTGTTCTCGCTGAGACACATAAATACAATCAATTAATTCTGCTTATGCGAAGAAGAAAATTTTCATAGCTACGACGATATCTTAAAGTTAGCTTTTGTGAATTGCTTTGAAGGGTGGCATATAATTAGTTTTTGCTTGTTTTGTTAAGAATTTCATACTCAAAGGAGTTATTTCATTTTTTTTCATTCACAAAGTGACCCATTTGAAAGTGAGGGAACCAATTACTTTGTCCTTTTGATGAAAGAAAAGTAAGCTCATTTCTTTCATTCAATTGACGTTCAATAATCTTTCAAAAAAAGTTATGTTTTTAGCGAATAAATTAAAAAAATAACCTGAATCTTCAATTTACATCAATAATTTTTTCTTGGCATTAAAAAATTAGGTCATCTTATGTTCTGATTAATAACATTGAAGAGAAGAACATTCGATGTGAAGGGAGAGAGGAAAAAGAGATTTTGGTTATTGCTTTTTTGCTAAATAAAATTATGCCTTCATTAGTTGTGGAGTAAATCTCTTTAAAGTAATTATTTCAAAATGCAGGGAAGAGAGAGAGGAAGAGAGAATGTCAATAAACCTGTTAATTAGTCTGCAGGATGACATTGCGGTGTATAATACGAAATTTTTTCGTCCCTTACTTCCGGTTTCATGTATTTTAAAAAATGAGGCATACGTTAGGCAGCCGTACATCTAATGTTACCGACCAATTGCCTTTAGTTTTTTTCATTCAAAATTTCAAAACAGGAAACATTTACGCTGAGAGAGATCAAGTATTTGCTGTAAGTAGCAGTTCTCAATTCTTACTTTTCATTAGGTTAGTAAAGATATTTCCAGTCATTGGATTTAATAAAATTTTTAGAAAAGGAACGTTCTAATGGGATTGCTGCAAATGAATCGTTCTATTATTCACTTTTAGTTATCCGTTTTTTTCCTCGCATCACAATTATTTCGAATCAGAAATTACACTTCCCTAATACTATTGAATATTATAAAAAACGATGATTAGTGAAAAATTCATTAGCAAACTGGAATTGAAAACTAGAATTTATAATGCAAAATATTCCAACAAGTAATTAACATTAATTATTTTGGTGAGTAATTTACCAAACTGCTTGATCGCTAATCGATTTTCATCGATTGAAACTCAGTACCGATCAGTGTGTCCTATTTTTCAACATTACTTTTCGTAGTAAGCCGCAGAATTTTGCTTGCTTCTATTCGAACAATTTCATTTTTCCGCTAAGAATATGTTGGTTGATCATTTCATGCAATTATCGCTTAATGAAATGCGATGAACGATCACAGCGGAAAAAGTAGCAACCATCGCAAATTGCAATCCTTCAACCATTTAATTCAATAAAAGTGGAAGAGCAAAGGGCATGTCAATGAATTGATTTTAAATTTTGCCTTGAAATTAAAGAAAACTGTTCTGAATGAATGAATCGCTAAAAATTCAGTGAACCATTATGATATGTTCAAAAATGGTGCGCAATTTTAAAGAACCACAAAAGTTGTTGTATTTTGATGCGAGAAATAATGGTACTTCAATATCCTAAAGGTATGATTACCTCCAATTTCAAATTTTTAAGCCACTTAAATACCTGTCACCCTCTTTTTTCTTCTTTATTACTTTAAATGTGAGTCTAATTTTAATTAATCTAGTACTTACTTTTAGCTTCACTTTCGGCATAACAAATTTGTACTATTAATGTTTATTTCCTGCTTTGTATCGGCAAAAATCTTTTCTATTTTTTCAGTGGCATAAGAATAAAGAGGAAGAATACTTTCTTATAAATAACTAATTTAAATTTAAAAGCTTTAATGATGCACATTGCACTCAAATTATGCGAATATTTCAAAAATTGGGAGATTTCCGCTTCTAGAAATTTAAATATAAAATTTTCCATCTATTTTAGTTTGGATTTACAAGAAAAATTTGCTACTCAGTGAATTGTTAAGGCAATCACAAGTTCTTTTCTTCCTTACGATCACCGACAAAGGCTTCAATTAAGCAAGGCCGATAATACTCGTAATTATTTCACCTCCCACGCGAGAATTATCTGGCATATCCCAGACGACGTCATTATTATTCGGACTAAGAGAAACAGTTCTTAGCGAAATATTTGCAATTATTTATAGTTGAAGAGAGAGGAAGATTATCGGTGGCCGTAAAACGAGAAATACAGGACGAAGGTGAAGCGAGGCACGGGGAGACGAATTTATGAATAAGCGGTTAAGTGTAATCCGTCACTGTTCATTTTATGGATAGACTAACTGCCATTTTAATAAGCATAGACTGAAATCTTCTCGCTTGCTTTTTCTTTTGAAACGAAAGATGGGAGGAGAGAGATGGAAGTATATTTTTACTTCGTCGCTTCCTTCTTTTTTACAGCCAAACTTTTCTTTAATTCAAAATGTTACATAATTTGTCACACACACACACACACACACACACACACACACACACACACACACACACACACACACACACACACACACACACACACACACGCACGCAATATGACAGTGACGAGCTTTGTTTAGTTTTATTTCAGATTCATTGAAGTTAGAGTTGTCATTATTTCGGATGCATCACAAATTATATTTTTTTGAGGGAGGAAGAGAGAAAGAATTGGTTGCGAGATTCTCACACTTCAAAAGTATCAAAATTAAAACTGCGAAGTTTCCTCCTTAATTTACTTTTTTAAATGATAAAGCCGTGGGATATTTTCACTTCGTCTCTCTGAATTAGATATCACCTGGATAACCATCACCTAATATATCCCTTTAATAGTCTTACTAACGGATCATTCAGTCTAATCGATAGCGTAGGATATTATTCGGTAAAGCTTTCATGTTGGCACTGATTGCAGCGATGAAAGAAAAATTGGTCATTTTCACTTCCATTTCGATGCCATTGCATTTGGAAATTTAGTTATATGTAAATAATAAAAGCAAAGACTATTGGAATTGGAAATAAAATTTGACATTTGAATTTTATTTATCATATGTGATAAGATGAAGAGAGAAGACCGCACTGATAGCACAGCAATACGATGTGCTAGCAAATTCTAGCCATTTCGACGGCTGTGAACGTTGAAAGCTGTCTGTCCCTTCCCAAGCGTACATCTTCTGATCAAAAATCAAAGTTTACTTTTCATTTTGTACAAATACTTTCTATTGTATACATTGAACTCACAAAAAAAGAAGGAATTTTGAGCCACTTGAAGAGAACAGTAAAGTTGATTATTTCACGTCGGCTATTTCACGTTTTCTGGGACAGTTTCTTGAGACAATAAAGTTATATTTTATATGAACAGTCTCACAATAGCAAAACTTTTTCATTGATATTTGCTATTTAAAAATTTTCTTCGGCAACAAAATTTTAATTTGAAATATATACAGCGAAATTAATTAATTAATTAATGTTATTTTAATTATTGCTGCAAAAAGGAAAACAATAATTTGTTGGCAGCAGTAGTGC
Organism: Litomosoides brasiliensis; assembly: GCA_013365375.1. NCBI lineage: Eukaryota > Metazoa > Nematoda > Chromadorea > Rhabditida > Onchocercidae > Litomosoides > Litomosoides brasiliensis. Next base: position 83,101 of record JABVXW010000111.1, on the reverse strand, counting down.
CACCAATAATAATAGTAACGCTGATAGATTAATAATTAATAACAGTTGTTATTAGCATCTCTTATTAAAGAATAAAATGACTTGATCGATCCATCTGATTTCTAAAAAAAACATAATGATTTATTGTTATTTTATGGCATCAAACTATTAACGAAATTGGACGGTTTTAAATTTTGATTTGAATTCGATTTTTTTGCAGAAAAGATTTATTATTGTTAGGAGAAAATCATTGTGTTACATAACTATTAGAATGCGTTCGATATATATATTTGTTTTTCGTTATTTTAATTTAAAAAAGTAAGTTTATAAGTTGCAGGGATGAAATTCTGTTCTTTAATTGAAAATTAAGCAATGAAGGAAAGGACTATCCAAGGGATTCATTGCAAATCTCATTTTGATCAATCCGTTCAATCAGCTGATCAGTAAGAATGGACGTTACAACTGTACTGTGCCAAATTTGTGCAAGTTTATTTCCTTCATTTTTTAACCTTTTTTTTCAAGTCTTCTCAATTCTTCGCTAAATTTTTTCACTGAAAAATTTTACTTTCGATACATTTTTAATCTTTTTAAAAATATCTTTACGTAATGAACAGGTTTATTAAGCTAACATTCGAGGTTTTAAAACTAAATGCCTAACTATTCTGAATAAAATCATTTCAAAATTTTCTCTATCTACCTTGTTTTGTCTAATAACTTTCCGCTTTGTTCATTAAATCATTGAGTTAGAAATTTATTTCTACATCATTCAAAATAGAAAATTTGACTTCTTCTACTTCGACATTACCTAAGTATTCACATTACATCGTCAACTTCCATTTCAAACTTTTATTTCTTATATGAAAGTTGTCAAGTCAAAATATAGAAAATGCCTAATAATTTCGGTATTCCCTTTTTTCTTGACGTCTCTTTTAGTGTAATGTTTTTCCAACTAATCGTACTTTTTACTTTAAAAGCGATTAGTGAAGGGCGAACTCTAAGTTCCAGCTGGCTAAACTGTTTAAGCTTCCTGTAGATGGGATAATTTCATCTCTCAAGTCGGGAGAAGTAATTGGACAATTTACGAACTTACCTGACTCGAGGGGTACGACAAGTTAGAAAGAAAAGAAAACGAAATAATTAAAGAAGTCTTGTGTCACCCGACTTAGTCAAAAATTATTAAAGGAAACACAAACAAAATCTTAGCTTTATCCAACAAACAACAAGATATGTTTAGCAAAAAAACAGTTGTCATTTGTGAGTTTAGTCATTTCACGACAATTTTATTACGAAGTTTGTGAAGCCTTAAATTCATAATTCACTTATGCAGTGGCGCCCATTAAGCGAGAAGTTTAATAAGAAGAAAAAAGGGATAAGACCGCGAAGATGACCAATGAGATGCTTTCTTTCCAACGTAAACACTGCTCTTACCTTTCCCTCTCTGATGACAGTCCATTGTTGCCGAAATATTGTTTGCAGTACGTCGTATAGACAATGTACGTTCCTTCGCCACTTCTTAACTATGCTTTTCTGCGTCACTTTAATTAAATATTTACTTTTGTAAAATTTTGCTCGCATTTTTCCGAACTTTTTGTTACTTTCATACGAAACTTTTCACTTTTTATGAAATTTTTCCACTTGAAAGTTCCATTTATCAACTAACATTTTAATTTCTCTTCTCCTCCTTTATGAAAAAAGGCTTCCAACTTTTCAGGCTTACGTGCACGGACTGCGTACTTACAAATTATTTGCGCGGCATTACTCAGCGCAACATTTCAGTTTCATTTCATTCCACTCTATTTCCGTTTCAATAGCAAATTTAGCTTCACAGCAAAAAATGCAAAATCGATCGTCATTACTTTGATGCTGTTTGTTCGCTGTAATGCTTCCTCTTCTCCTTCTATCCCTGTTTCTCTCTTCTGTTGTCAATTAAATTTTTGATGAAGTTGAATTTTAATATGATTTGATTTAATAAATTTGCAAAAAATATTGGAAGTAAAGGGTTGTAAGATTCCATTCCACCAATCTCATCTCTTTTTTGAGAAATGCCATCGATGAGTTGGGAGAGAATTTGTAATAAATTGATTAAAGCACTGTCTTTTCACTGATTAAAAGTCAGTTCATCTTTAATTAGATATCGGTGATATATGATAATGGTATACCGCACGGGAACGATAATTTACAATATGACAAGTATTGCATCTATTAAATTTTCAAATTTCCCAAAATTCGTATTATTTTTGAGCCTTCCAAATTTCTCAATCATTTTTTTAAAATTTCATTTGTTCCTATTACTTACTGTTATGTATTAATATTGTCACATTACTGTCGTATACCACAATATGTGCAGTAGGCATTTCATCGAATAATTGCAGTGCTTTTATTAGAGTCCGAAATTTGAAAGTAAGAGATGCTATCGCTTGTCACAGTTTAACAAGTTTTCCTTAATTCCTCCTACATGTTGTTCTCTCAAAAAGAGGCAAAAATAATTTCAAATAATTTCAAAGCCGCCAGCCGATCGCGCCATTCGAAGAGCGCTTAGTAAGATGAAACTGCCGTTCCGATCTGTCCTTCTCTCCCACTCCCTCGCAGCTCTCAACCGACTCAACCGCAGCTCTCAACCCACACCAATCATTTCCCACACATTCAAAATTTGCATATTTGGAAAATAACACTGATCGGATTGACTGTTTTTCATCCGATAGTTCTGCTAAACAGTTGAGAAGCTCTAATGCATTATTGTCTTTCTGTTTCACTCAAATCTTTTACTTTTCCTTTCTGCGTGAAAATTTTCAGCCGTTAAACCGCCATGAATAAATTAAATTCTCAACATTTTGCAAATCTTGTACGTGAACTTGTACGTGAAATTTGAATAATAAAATATCACGAATGTCATAAATTACTGCTTTCATCTTTATTTCAACTAATCATTTCTTTGCAAACCTAAAAGAAGACTGTCATAAAAGGAGGAAATATAACAATAAATGATGGATTTTACGATTTTAAGAAATCTTTTTTAAATGCAATTTTCGGCTTTTCTATTTTGCTAGGAAAATTTTTTCAAAAAATAAAAAGAATTCAAAGCGGTAAAACGGTGAAATTCTTTGATCTTGTCATTTTTCCATAACGATATGCTAACGACTAGGTAACAACACTCATCTTCATGACTGAAGTCATTGCATCACATCTTCCTCCTATCCATCATTCACATTTATTTCATTTTTCTCTATTAATTATTTATTCATTCCTCTGATTATGCATAATACGGCAAAATTACTGGATGAAGGAAGAATGGATAAATTAAATTTATTCGGTGTAATATTTTTCTGAAGAATTATAATTTTAATATAGCCTTATCGCTGGCTAGGCAGGAGTTCCTTGAGATGAGATCACATTTTACTTGGCCAAATTAAAAGAAGCTTTGATGTATCCCGAACTTCTTAGGTAGGTCACGTTGAGGAAGAGAAATTAGCATGTCCTGCTAGTGTCGGGAAATGTTTCGCATCGGTGGTGTGTCTGAACTGATTGTTTAATTCTTACGCCTTAGGCACTTTTGTAGCTTAATAGAAACGGCGAATTTTTAGTGCTTTTTGACTGTGTTCTATCACAATTTTCGACATTTGCACATTTCAAAAAAGCTTCTTAAACTTCAAAGGCTTCGCTTAGTTTGTCTGTTAGCAGAAATCGAACGAAGCAAATAAAGAAGGACGGAGAAGATACTGCTAGTCACACGAAGTTATTCGTGAAAGATTTGAACTGAGAATGACAACTCTGTGAACTATGACAAAGTAATCTCAATTCGACCGACCATTTCCGCCCATCAAAAAAAATGATTTCCTTCCTTAAAAATATTGCTTCTTTCTCCTGCTTTGCTCCGTTCTAAACTGCTCCTTCCGGAATGTGCCGTTCCGCTTCGTTTATGACCATTTTCTCATAGTATAAGCCAGAACATTGCGTTTCGTGTTCCGCTCTTACTCACTTTTTCCTATTGCACAAATGATGATCCCTTCCGAGCATAACACAAACAGTAATTCCTTTTCACTCCGTTCCGTCCCTTCTCATTCCGGATTATTTTCTTTATTTTCGTTTCGGATTATTTCTTTCATAAAATTCAATAATTTTAACGGCAATGTTTGCTTTGCTATGTATTTATTTCCTATGAAATCAGTAATTTTCTAAAAGGAATTTTGTGATATTCAGTCTCTGTAGCCACTATTGTTAAATTTCTCAAATTTTCTTTTTTTTATTTTACACAAGTTCTTTATTAAGTAATAAATAATGAAATGTTACTTAAGTTTTCCAGTTAAGTCTAAACGTAATTTAGGTAAACTGAACATATGAAATGTATTATGAATATCCCGACACGTTCCATTCTTTGCACTTACAAATGTGCAGTTTGCGCATTTTCCTTCCGTTTAAATTTTCTAATTTCATCTTGTCGTCATCGTTGGATAATTTTTAGGAAAATTTTCTCTTTTTCATGCATTTTTCATAAGGTAAATTGGTAGTGCGATCGGGTCGGATCGGATTGTCCTTGGAAATGTTGTCAGAAATCAATGTTTTGGCCGTTTTTTTCTCTTGAAAGAAGGAAGAATTGAATGAAAACAGTGTGGTGAAGTATGAGAGATTTAACTTAAAATTTTGATTGCCTGCCCTCCCTTCTCCCAACTTTTTTAAAATTTTGCCACAATTTTGTATTATCAGTAGCTGATAATTTCTCATATTACCACACATATCGCTTTAAAAATTGTTTTTCGTATAAATAATATCAAAACGTTGAAATAAACATTTGTTTACAAATATTTTAGCTGTTTTACGATTATTAGTATTTTAAGACTAATTTTAAATTACAGCTCGATTATCAATAAAAATTCGTTGGTGCTAAATATGTAGGCTAAGAGAGGAAAATTATAAAATTAAAAATTTCGAAGAATTTTCAAAACTCATTGTGAATTCTTTTCTCCGTCGTAAAAGAACCAAATGATTTATTACTGTTTTTTAAAAAAAAAATGGAAAAAAACAAAGAGCCTATTCCAGTGCTTCTTTATTGAGCTCATTCTTAGCCGTTTTAGTGTTGATATTTTTTAATCGATCAATCCCTATCTTTTCCTCATCCCTTTATTAGCATTTCTTCAAGGCTATCTTATGATTCACCTTTTGCCTCATTAATTAGTTGACAGATGGATGCTAATTACAATAATAGGAGCGGTAGGATACTTGAATTTACGACTTAAGTTTGTCTTTTCATCCGTCTTGTCTTCCTCCTTCTTTTTCTTTTTTTAAAGAAAAAACGAATTTTCAAAAAAACTTTTTGTTAATTTTTTTTATAGCACAGCTGGAGCCGCAGCTTTTGTTTTTTCACACGTTCGGTACTTTTCATGTCAAACGACAAGCACATTTCTCTCCCTCTTCACTTTTTCTGCGATTAGCTCTTCAAGTAATTTTGAACAAAAAAGTTCAGAACATTAACGTATGCATTTCTGTTTAGTATTTTAATTTAAAAATTATAACCGTTCAATTCATTCCTTCCCCTTCTCCTCTTTCCTCCTCTACGCTTCAAGCTTTAATGAATGGTTGCATAGAAATAAACTACTTAGCTTAATGTTAAATGAAAATAAATTTAACTCCTCTGTTGCTTGCTAACAATTGAACAATTTAATTTCGAAATTTCTTGGCGAATAAATAATTTTTGTTTCATTTTCTGTGAGGCAAATTTACTAACATTTACATATTTTCTTTCGGCAATATGTTATTTAACCGAGAAGAGTTGAGAATTTAAAATGCGACAATTTAAAAATGGTAATTTAAGCGGATCGGCTTGAAGTTTACTTATTCAAGTCAATATTTCTTTGTGTTTTATTGAAATTTGATTGAAACGTGTGAAACTTAACAGGTGGACCTTGCAAATTTCAGTTCCAATTATCTAATATTAGTGCGATATTCATTCCATTTCACACACTTTCTTCCTTTTTTAATTTTCTGTGATAACCAGTTTTCCGGACATTGCAACAATTTCAACCTTCCACTTCAGCTGAGCGATACGCCGTGTTACTGTTTCTTCTTTATTAAAAAAAATTAGAAGTTTCGGCTTAAAAGTTAAATATCATGAAAGTTATATTTCTTTTTCAGACGAAAGTTTGGTTCATTTCTGTTCTTCTGGTCTTCTGTGAATCCTTTGAGGAGAAATGAGAGAAGGAAGAAAGACTTTTTGTGTATTCAACAGTTAGTCTAAAAAACAGACAGAGAGGAGAATTTAAGAATTTATTGAAATTTTAATTCGAAATAGAACAATTAGTGTGGAGACGCAATTGATCAGCACGCTCAGCTGTAATGAAATAAAATTTTATTCGCTTCAAACAATGAAATTTAAAATAGTCCTTTCTTCCTTCTCTTGCTTTATTTTGTTATCTTTATGAATTTTCTGTTTGAATTTAATTCTCCATGCCTTTACGAATGGGGCGAGGTGGTGGAGGGGAGCAAAGATTATACCGAAATAATTGGAATAAGCTGGTTGATATCAAATTTCTCGGTGTGATCCACACGACACTTATTAGGATTAACTTCTATTGGCGGAAATTGTCACCATTTTAGCAATAATAATCATTGCCTCTGTTATCATTGTTTTATCACTTACTATTCTAAACCATTCTTATCACTTTCCCTTCTCGAGCAACCATCAGATCGATTTGTGTATACTTTAAGTATTGAAATTTGATAAAATATTAGTTCCAAAGTTTTCGTTCTTATTCCAGTGGAAAATCTCAATGTTCTCTTCATTGTATCATAAACTAGAGCTAATTAATTAGTTCACTGATGGAATTTAATTAATTCAATTAACTTTCTCTCGAAATTTGCATGCTTTTGATAAAAAATTTTACGGCATAAAATTTTAATATTTCTCAAAATTATATTCATTTTATGAATGCTCATAAATTGACGAAATGTTCATTTATTTTTGATTCCCTCAAAGGCTTTTTCCAATTTCACTCATTTCATTGGTAAATTTATTTTGTACAAAGTATTTGAATCCAATAATTAAATGAAAATGTTGGAAATGTCCATTTAGGTGCAGGAAAATTGACAACATTTTAAAAGTCCTTGAAAAGGTAGAAGAGAGAGAGAGGGAAAGATAGAGGGAAGGAGAGGGGAGAGAGAGAAAAGTACTGCTAAGCAATTGTCGAACAACTTGGTACCCTTTCGAGGGAGGTATTTATTATCGTTATGGCTGTTGTCATCATTGTTGGAACCATCCTTACTATCATCATCATGACTTAGTATCGATGAAGTAAGAGTTTCTGATTGTAATATTTTTTTTCTTTGCAATTTTATTTTCAATGTGAAATGCAATTTGTGTAAATTTGAGATTTCTTTGAAAAACTCCGACTGGTTTGTAGTGTAAGCGCCCTTTATTAGTAGACAGTCCGATACCCAACTGTGTATGTGTCAATCTATTAGCGGGGATTTCGAGACAGTTTCCTTATGAAAAATGAAATTGAGAACATCGTGTTAATATTGCAGGAAAAATTTAACTTTGTACTTATGAAATTTGCCCTCAGCTGCACGTTTTGGGTAGGAATATAACTAAAGTTGAGTGAATAGCTCGGTTAAGTGTTTGTCATTCTCTCATTTACGTGGGACTTAATTTTAGAGATTTTGGTTACTCAAATTATCATTTCCTCTTCGAATGAATTGCATGCAGTAGTCTTTAACTTTGATGATATTTTCTGACATTTGTCGCTTACTTTTTCTTCTCTGAAATATGTTGTAAATTTGAAATGAGTTAAAAACGAATTAGCATGAAATATGATATAATGAAATTTTGTCCCGCAATTCTTTTCAAACTAACTACCCGCATAGCCAATTAGACGTACGAGAGTATCGAGAATTCATCAATCACAATCGACACAATCGAAAATGCTTGAAGAGAAGGAGAGATGAAATGAAGAGCTTCAGGCGTCATTATTATTGTGCCTAATTAATGAGGTCATTTTAAACTAACCACTTTGATATATTTCTGTCGTCCACTACTTGGTTTCGTTTTCCGAGATTAATTTAATTCCTCCAGAAAGTGTTTTTTTCGATGTACAAATAGACATAATGGAAAGACATAAAAGTTGAGATTAAATAAAAACGAAAAAAGCATAGCAAAAAATTAAATTGGCATGTAAATAGTGTACGAATTACGGCTTTCTGTCCTTCTTGCTTTCCATTCATTTGAATTTTTCGTCTTTCCAGTACTCTGACTAAATATTTTTAAATTTTAACAAAAAATTTTAATAATTTTTAAACTCTGCAGTAAACATGTCACTTATCCATTTTTTGTTAATTTAAATTAATGGACTTTACCAATACGATGATTTTCCTTCAATGACCTTATGTGGTCATCGTAATATGAAATTATATATTTAATTAGACTTTCCATGACGTTGTTTTAGGTAAAAGGACTTACAAGCCTTTTTGTGAGAATTGAGAAATTTAGCGTCATTTTGGAAAAATTTATGAAAATCATCTCACACAGTAATATTCTTCTCGGAAAAACGCAAAGGGAGAAGGTGTTTTTTCTTTCTCACTAAAATTGTTAATAAATAAACTTTGTTTTTTTTAAGTTAAAATTTAGCATTTGCTTGTCTATTTTCGCGCATTACACCGCTCTGCTTGCTTTCGTTGTTTTAGCTAACGAATGACCGGATGAATATTTTACTGTTATTCTATAGAAATTTCGAATCAGTAATTCATTCAGTTCTAATTTTAATGTCACTTTAATTCGAATTAATTTTTAAATTAATTTTTTTCAGTTGCACATGTAATTTACCTAATAATAAAACGCTTTAATTAACTTAGTTTTGATATATAAAGATGAATTATCAGAAAAGCATCTTTTCTTTTAAAAAAGAGAAATTATTTTCGTAAATGAAGAAAAAACATTTAATTTGAAAATTACACCGAACTAGAATGTTATTGAATTTGAAATGATTGTTGCTGCCTCTTATTGCTCGTAGTGAGCTGTTTAAACGTATCCTTGAATGGCATGAAATCTTCAATTTTTCTTCATTAAGAGAACAAATTAATTAAGTGTGAAATTTCAAATTGTAGTTTAACAAATTTTCAAGGATACGCGGTGTATCCATACGCATATTAAATGTAAATTTCAATTGCAATGAAACACATATGGACAGGGAAAGATGGCCTTTGAAAAGTAGGTACTTCATCTTTCCCCGGCAAGATAGAACCTTTTTTCTTTCTCTCTCTCTCTCCCCCTGTCTCGTTTGTATTTACATCTCTTTGTTATTATTATCACTGTCACTTTTCCTCCTCACTTCTGCGTTTAATTTGTCTATCGATTGAAACGCTTTAAAAAAATGTACTTTATTCCGTGTTTCTTCGGTATTACATTGATAGCTTGAAATAGCATATTAAGTTGTATTTCCACTATCTTTCCATCCCTTCCCTTCCTTCCTTCAACACTCCCCTCTTCAGTCTCTTATCATGATTATTATCACCTGCAGCCCTCCTCCTGTTATCACCACTATCAACTCCCCTCATATTGTAATTTCGGTCTATACATCTCATTAAAATGTCACTTATAAATATAGGGAACTAGCAGTTTATACGAAATTCTAAATTTTCAACTCATGTCAAGCACTTCACGTCACTTTGCTGGATCATCTCAAGTAGCTTTGTAACCGTTACGTAAATCGGATTTTCATCCACTATGTTTCTTTCATAAACGGTACTGTAATTAACGATTTTGGATTGAAAGATATTATCTCACCGACTAAACAATTTTAAGAAATTTGTACAAATCCGGTTGTCCGTTAATATCTTCTTGTGTTTTTTCCAGTAAATAATTATACATCCATCATATTCTGAATTTTTTCCTGACCTCTCATTGCTGAATTGCTTTGCTCTTTTTACAGTAATTTGAATGTTTTTTTTGTTCGATGCAATTAAAAAAACTATTTCAACGAATTGAAATTTTTTAAAATGTCGAAGTTTGGATAAATTTTGCAGAAACAAAAATTGCTTTATAAATTTCACTGCTAAACAGTAATTCGCATTTTCTTCAAAGAAATATTATTTAAAATATCATTAAATCAATTTTTTTCTCAAATATGTTTACTTAGACAATTTTCGGTTCTTTTTTTTGTTAGTTTTAAAAATTATTTATTTGTTCAAACTTTACACGAAAATGAGTACTATTTGTAATTAGTCCAAAGTTGAATTTCGTTTTAATTAATTTTGTAATTTGTTTGTTGATAAGTTCGTTTCAAGTTTACGTTTCTTCACAAAAGGAAAGGAAAATTTTTGTTTTTTCTCTTTTTCTGATAACTTTTTTCTTACTTCAATTTATAAATGTTAATTATATAACTTCTCAGAATCATTTGAAAATGTAAATGAAATTTGTCTGAAACTTCAAACATCACCATATTTACTTCTGTTCATAGTTGATATTATGTAAATTTCGTATGTTTTAAATAATATTTCCTTTTGGAAAAGTTTTTGAGTAACTTTAATTTTAGATGTTTGCAAGCGATGCTGGAAAATTTTACCTGAAAGTGGAAAAAGGGCGAAAGCCTCGCATACAGTTATTGGAAGAAATGCGCAGCGCTCAGGTTTGTCATTTCATTTCCTTCCAGACGGTTCCAGACGGACTTCCGGAAAAAGTTCCAGACGAACTTTTGCAAATTATACAAATTTTGCATTTACGGATCGTTTAGGTGACAATACCATACGATCAATCAATTAAATGGCCGCCAATACGTGTACAGATGAGCGGCGGCATAACAATTGTTGTTCAACGGTTAGAGCAGCAATACAAAATTACCGTGCAACATGTTGTAAGTTCGAAGTCAATTAAGGAAATAATCAATTTGAATTTTGTTTAACAATTTTCTTCCATATTTTCTCACCAACATAACTATTCTTTTCAGATGGAACGAAAACCGGATGTATGTGTTTATGTTAATGCGGCAGCACACGAACGTGATATTCGAACATGTGTTCGTGATATCAATACTCAGTTAAGTCACATGGGTGTTGCAGGCCCCAATCTTGAGGTACACATGTTTGCAAATTTATTTGAAGGAAAATTTCAAGTCTTAAAAGAGACATTTCGGATTCTGTCATATGAGACAGCGCATGACATAAGTAGGAGAGTACATATACAACTTATTTATCCAGATCAGATAATATCAGTAATCAAGCTGATCAGCGATAACATATCCATCCGTCAATTGATCGAAGAGATTTAGACGTTGGACCCCCTAGTATTGTTAGCGAAAAGAAAATCCTGGATGGGACGGAAAGCTAATTTCTTGTTTAATGGTATTTAAATGAAAAACGGGGGCGTTGACTGCAAATAAGAAATGATGAATTAGTTCACTTCAAATAAATTTACTTATATCACTTACCTGTAGTTTGTACTTGAAGATGAGTATAATCCAAAATATGTATATATGTCACCTTTTTCAGGTAACAGGTCGTATCAAAGCCACTAAAGTAACATTCGAGTCAACAGTTGGAGCACTGCACACTAATTCGAAGTTGTCTGCTCGTAGTATTATCCTTAAAGCTCAACATATTTTCATCAAACCGGAAGCTTTGTTTACATGTTCAAAATTACGGGTTTGTTCATATCACATGAAATTGGTTTTTCTACTTACTTATTTCATATTTTAATCGAACCGTATCTCACTGCATGAAATTTGTTCATTTGCTCTATCTATTTATTAACACATTTCTCCTTATTTTCATTTTGCCTTTTAAAATTTCATATTTTAATTCCGTTTTTTTATTATTTAATCACACGAAAGATGTAATAATTTAAAAAGAGATAAAATTCAATGGAACAAGCATTTAAATTCAGATTCACTTTAAAAGCATGAATAGCTCGGATCATCAATCTCCACATCCGTTTTCAGATGGTATCACGACGTGTTCAAATTGACGGTCGAATTTGTTGCTCGAACGAAATGCCATCCAAAATGTCTGTATTCATTGATTCCGCTTTGTTGCATATCGGCGTTGATGGTACAATTGGTACGACACGTTCATCCACTGATAAATCTGTAATTTCCTTTTGTTTTTATATTTTGAGAACGCAAGCAATGAGTAAAATTAACTACGGTAGACAAGAAAATGAGTGATAAAGGTAATAATAAAATAGGAATTAGTATAATGAATTAACTTAAGAGGACAAGCAAAAAACAGTTGGCTAATAAAAAATTACTAATATGAAAAGAAAGGAAAGGAAGGGTGGATGAATTGTAGAGGAAGTAATTGCTAAGTAAACCTATGGTGCCGAGGTAAGCAAGAATAATTAATTAATTGGAAGATAGAAATTGAGCAATGATAGGTACTAATGGGCAATGAATTCCGCACTACTTGGTTTCGATAAATAAGCAATAAGAATTGCGGACGAATGATAAAATACTCTAATTGTCAATTGCATAAGTTATCTGTTAATCAAAAATTGAAATCTTTTCCATTATGTTGTAAATTTTAGGTTTCTAAGTTATCGGAGAATCTCGTAAGTGTACTTCACTTCCGTCTAACTGGTTGTTTAGCCAATTTTGGCTCTATCGCTTCGCAGAACGAAATGGAATTTCACATTGATGGAAGTGTTCTGTCATTGCAAGATAGTCGGATTGATAGCGCTTCCAGAGGGTACCTTTGCACTACAAATTTAAGTAGTCAAATAACTATTTGAATTATTATTATTTTGGATTTTTTCAAGGAAAATATTAATTTTGATTATTTGTTCAGCAAATTAAATAATTCTATTAAGTTATAATTTTAATTGCAATTATTTCATAACTCTTATTTATTTTGTTTTACCCTATTTCTTGTTTATTTTTATTTACAGGTATGCAGCTTTGAAACAAATCAAAGGTATCAGCAGTGATGCATCTGATTCATTACCAACGAGTAGTACTCTTAGTTCAGCAATTTTATATGAAAAACCGAATACGGTTGCTCAATTACTGGAAGATGGCGTAGACTTAAATGACTCTATTAAGGTTTAATTATCATCTGCTAATTAATACTATTTTTAAGGAAAAGTTGGAGAATTTTTACTTGAGAAATGAAATTAACAACTTATCAAATTCCAACTCCTTACTGTTTTTTTAGAAGTTTTTTTGCAGATAAATAATACGAGTGATGATAATACGCCAAGAAAGATAGCTGTTAGAAAATATAAGGCTATACAAGCATCAGAAAGGCGAAATAAAATGCGTGAGAAGATAACTCTAATCCAGGCTCTTATTAGCATGCATGATTGGAAACGTGGAATTATTACTTCTAATAATATTAATGCTAAGGTAAATATCGTGCACAAAGAATTTGACAATTACTTAAGAAGGTTAATCGGACTAAGAAGGAGGATTTATTGAATAAGTAATAATTTAATTATCAAACAGTTTCATTTCAGATGTTAGAAAACATAATTTCACCAAGATTTTAATTGAGTTATGTTAAGGCATATAATATTAGAGAAGTTTATTACTTAAAACGGCGGAGACGAACGTTTCAGGATGAACTTTTAATTTTTAAATTTGATTGAAGATTGGACGAGATTGTGTTGACTGTGCTCAATTTCGAAGTAGTACGTTGGTGTTAATAGTTTATGGAAATGCAAAATGTGAAGCAAAATCAATTTGGAACGGTGGTTCTGTTACGGTAACGGTGGGTCATGATTTAATTATCGAAGGTAAATAATTTTCTAATTTGCCATTCGAGATTTAGTTATAGCTAGAAATCATTAAAGTACTTTTGAGGTAAACGATTTGGAGGATGTCCGATTTCTTTTTTAGGGCAGGTGAAGCATGTAAATTTGGATGTATCGTGTGGAGGTAATATGACCACTACTGAGGAAGCTATAATTAATCAAGAGCAGTGGGTTAAGGTAGGTTTTTTTTAATGAGGAACGAAATTTGTGCATGTATTTTAAGATTAATTTGTTTTTCAGTTATTTTGAGATTAACACTGGTCAAATCATTTTTCTTACTACCTGAGCGTTTGTGCTTGTTTTAATTGATCGTAAATAAAATGGCCTCTAGACTTTCTAAGACGTGTTTTTAAATTTCGTAATTAATCTGATTCCTTGAAAAGACATTAGGGAATATAATGTTTGGAAAATGTATACTTAATTCTCTAGGATTTTTTTAAATTTCTGATTGCAAACTAAATGTGCAATTTATTTTTATCTTTTCTCTTCTACTACTCATTAAAATTCATGCATTGAAATTCATGAGTGTTTGTTTTAATTAAGATGTTGTTGAGATTTCAAATTTTTTCATCGGCGCTTTATTCAGATAGTCGCTTCTGCTTTTTGTGTTGCGGGAATTTGGTCGGTGGGTGAACAATTCAGTTTGGACGTTAAATCGGCCACGTTTTTGGATGAATCATATATTGAAGTTGATTTGTTTGAAGGAACAGTCAGTGAATGTTGCTATAATTCTGGTAATTATATTCCAATTACATTATTTCGACCTTTTACTTGCTATGTGAATGTGTTTCACAAGAGAATACTGTAAACTTTTTCTCATTTATCACTTAATCTAATAAAGTTTGGATAAATTAAATGTGAACTCATTTTTATGGATTCATAACTTTAGGTGGCTTCTCGTAGATTCTAAAAATTGATTCGCTTTCCCAATAATTTTTCATATCAAGAAATGTCACATTTCATTCCTTTTTTCAGGAACATGGCAAACACGATTCATATCGTTAGTGATTCAGGGTGACTTGTTCACTTTGCATACCGGAAAAGTGTTTGTTGAGGAAACAACGGTTATTGAAGCGCTGTCGTTCAATAATTGTGGCTTATGGAAAGTTAAGGAAGCAGTTAAAATTATCCTTAAAGGATCAGCAAATTTTTACGCTTCATCAAAGTTTAACTCCAATTTGTTAAAATTAATAGCTAAGGGTCAATGCACTATTGCTGGGCACTTATCACTGGAGAATTTACTAGTCTATGTGCGTAATGATATGATAACTGTACCTGGTGCACGAATCAATATAACGGTAGGTGCAACTGTCGCAGCGGGGACATTTCGGAATGATTCCTCGTGGTATCTTGATGGAAATTTACATTTGCATGTTGCATGTTTTGAGCAATCTGAAGATGCGCTTATTTTTGTGAATGATACTTTTACAATAGTGGTTTATGACCTGTCGGAAGAGCGGTGCCAGGGACGAATTGTCGCCAATTACTTGATTATGAATTTGGCGAAAAGTGTCCGTTTTGATGGGTATGTTCGGGTGAATCAAATCGAAATTTGTGTACCTCATGTGAATGAATCGAGGCTAACGGTAGGTGGACAGCTTGAAGTACTAAATGGTCCATTAATTCTGAAAGGACGGAGTTCCGAAAATTTCAAAATCCCTTCATCTTTACAACCATCAGCTATATTATCTGCTCTAACGCATTCGTGTCCGGCATTTGTTCTGGAAGGACAGTTAAAAGCCGAAGCTGTTGTAGCCCCTTTTCTATCCATTCTATTTTCAACATCATCCTATTCTTTGCTTTCCGGAATGGATTCTGTATCGAAAGAGGCTTCATACCGTACTCTAATATCATGCAATTCACTGCATACCCAACGAACTTCGTTGATCGATTCTATTCCTGAGTGTTTATTTCCGGAGGGCATCTTATGTGCTACAACATGGCTTCATGAAGGACAAATTCGATTTAACGGTGGAAAAGTGTATATTATCACTGATGGATTCGTCAATCGTGGCCGATTAACCAGTAGTGATCGGTTACAGAATCATATGCATGAAGTCGTTGTAATGGTGGAGAATTTCTTCTGGAATGATGCCGTATTTTCAGCTGATCGTATTGAAATTCACGGAAATGGAGAATTACAAAATACGAATCGTATTTTTGCCAATGATGAGATGAATATAAAATTAGCAAATTTCTGTAGCAAATTTGGACAGACACAGCTGGAAGGCACTCAACCGAAATTGCTATCAGCAGGTAATATGGGAAGTCATATTGAAGCTCGTGGAAATTTCGATATTTCAACATCGAAAACTTGCACATCATTGAATCGATATGGGCCTGAACGACAAGTTCGAGTAAGTGCTCGATCTCGATTGATCGTTGATAATGATATCAGTGATGGTTGCAGCAATATCGTATTGTCAGCTCGGGATGCGATTCTCTTCAAATCTCGAGTAATCATTGATGTACTAGAAGTATCCCTTGGAGCAGCTTATATTACAGAATTCGTAGTGAGAAATGGCGCTTCGGTAACTGCTAATCAATTACATATTACGGGAAGCTGTAAATACCTTACTTTAATTATTGACGGTGAATTATCCTGTGAATCGATGGTTATCGATTCGAGAATTCGGCAAGTTAAAATGGTTGGTAGTGGGATATTGTGCTGTCAAAAATCGTGTAACATAGGTGGTGATTCAGTAATTTTAACAACCCGCGATATCCGTATTGTTGAATTAATGGGGTCGGCAGTAACGTTCGCTTCAGACGGTGCTCTCAGTTTGTCACCATTTGATTCTAACCTCAAAACAGTATCTATTTATGCAGATAGCTGCCATCTGCAGGGAAGAATATTCGTCGAGCATAAAATTGTTCTGAAGATCAGCGATGGAGAATGTCACATCAGCGGTGAAATTCTCGGAATATGCGCTAACAGTGAATTATCATTGGAATGCGGTAATTTGGCCTTAACCGGGACAGTGGCAAACTTGGATTTCCTGGAGAGTTATACGCGTTCAAAGATTGAACATCATGAAACAGGGATAATTAAAAGTGTGAAAAATATCGTTTTTGAAGCGGAATTCATTTCATTAGACGGCAAAATTGTGGATTCAGAATCCGTAATTGCTACAGGAGAAGAAGTGAACATGGAAGGAATTTTTCAGAATCAAGAAAGCATAAATGTTGCTTATTCAGTATTCGGTAAAAAAATGCTGTTTAATGGAAATATACGTGGCCCGGCACGACTGGAATTTAATGGATCGGAAATTACTTTCTCGGGAATTTCAAACAATTTGAAATTTCTTGACATTGATGCAAATTTAGCCGTCGTTACACCACGAAGATTGAAATGTGAAAGTTTCAGCCTTATCGCTTATTCTGCAATCTTAGATGGTAACCTAAATATCAAGAATTCCAGGGTAACTGCACAAGTAGGTTTATTTGTACGAACCGATCTGACCGATTGTGCGCGGTGCAAGCTTGTTGCTCCATTAATTCTTGCTCTAAACTGCCCTTTGTCAGTTAATATGGATATTTGCTCCCTCATTTATGTTTCTGAGCGGTTTGAAACATTGAAATCCCGAAATCTTTCCGAATCGCATGATTTAGAACAACAATTTACACCGACCAACAATAATAATGAAGTTTTTAAATCTCAACAATTTTACGCTGACAAGAGTTGCACAATGAGCCAAAGTTTTATTGAAATTTCCTTTCAATGTGGTACTGTCGAGCGCTATGCGCCAGATGGATATGATTTATGGAGAAACGCTACAAAAGTACTTAGTGAATGTTTTAAAAATTCGCACACAACTTATGTTGAACTCGAAGAAGCGCTGAAGAAGACCGACCGAATGAGGCCAATTAGCATTTCTCTGTCAACTACAGCTCCTCTCTATTTGATACTTTTGAAACTTTTAAATGAAATACATATCGACCATATGCTAACGTACAATTTCGCTAAATTATTCCATCTTATATGCAATATTGCTGATATTAAAGATGACCGCGCAATGAAACACTCTAAAATACTTGTCGAAAAACGCGAAAGGTTACTTACTTATATAAATATATTTCTCGACAATTTATATTTTTGTTCTATATTCCTACGTTTTTAATTGTTTTTTTTTGATTCTTACGTTTTTAATCGTTTTTAATTGAAATAGGTTAAATTTACTATTATTTTTACAGTTATTTAACTAGTGTATCTCGCATTTAAAAGACTTAAAAGAATATTTTTGAGAAAAAATCAAAAACCACTTTTATTAAATAAATCATAGATTTGAGTCGCAAGCATTGCATGAAGCCGCCAATCGTTTTCGGATTCGATCGCCAAAATATGAATTACAACGAAGTGAAAATCATTCCGCTGAGGATGACATCGGCTACGTGAGTCGAAGTTCCAGCGAAGAAATTGATGAAAAGCGTCAACATAGTAACGATTCCCGAGATATGCTGTACGTCATATCTTCAATCAGCGTATGCAGAAATTTTGGGTCTATCTTCCCGTTTAATTTTTTTTTTCAGAAGAAACCTACCATTTATCATTCCTTTTTCTACGTTCTTACAGCTACCGCATAAATTATGATGACGAATCACTTACGTCAACGTCAAAAGTGACAAACAGTGATGAGGATGACTGCATGGATAATGATACAGTAACAGATGACGAGTTATGGTTAGCATTCATGACTTACTTGTATTGAATCTGAAATTACTCCACAGATGTTATTGAAAATTTCTGAAACACACAAATTATTATGATGTTATTATTGCTATTATAGCTAGAAATGCTATCGGAAAGAAAAGTATCATTTTGCTGTCAGAAGAGGACAAGTACAACTTATTGTTATGAATACTTTTATCATTTTCCAGTCTTATTATTAGTAATTATCAGTACCACTTAATTGAGGTAGATTTGCTGGTATGTCGGAATTTGAAATTTATTTTAATAAATAATCAATACGGTTGTATGTAATTAAGGGCAGTTCTTTGAAATCGATGTCTTAATGTTATCGCCTATTTAGTAATAACGGAACGTTAAGTGATGATGAGTACAGAATTAAAAAAACCGAGAACAAGTGTAATACAACGTATGTTTTGAACGGTGAACGTCGAGTACCAATTGGTTATGTTGATTTCAATCGATTGGACATTGTCATAACGAAACCAGAATTCTTAACCCGCCGGAAGATTCCGTCTGGTACCGATTTGGCCTTCAAGAAAATACAGGTACTAGGTTTTTTTTGCTGGGTAGTTCATATCAACAGCACTTCATCTTGCTTTCCTAACAAAACAAAACAATTTCGGGGTTTTAATTAAAAAATTATCCAAGCAAATATTTCTGGTTTAAAATAATGCAAAAAAGATAGTATGAAATCATAACCAATTATTCAGTGAGATTCCATTATATAACGGAAAACTTTTTTATTGGACACACTTCTATTCCGTTCAATGTCTTTACTGATCAGAATAACTGACAGTAGAAATTGTACAGTTGAAAACTACATTCAAGCTAAAATATAGGCAAAGAAATTTTGAAATGTAAATTTACATGTGAAGACAATACTAAACAGAATTTTCGTAAAGGATGCGAATATGGAATTAAGTTGGAAAAGATGAATTCAGAATTGTTAAGAAAATTTTCTGATTATATGTGAGAATGAATGAACCAATTCAATTTCGTAAATGAATTATAAAGAAAAAAAATTGAAATTATTGAATAATAATTTTGTCCAAAAGGATAAATAATGTCGATTTTTTTGGAATGTAAGTAAAACGTTTGAAATTGTTTTCCAAGTTATTTTACAGAGAGCTTTTTTGCAAATTTCAGGTAAAGGCAACCTTACCAACGTTGGAATTACATTCGTTTGGCAGTGAATCATCGCTAGCATCATTTGATGAAAAAGCACTCGTGCACTCCATCCCCATGCCAGTGAAACGATCACTTATTCCACGTGCTGCTATTCCGGCTAAAGGTATTGGCGCCGTGAGGAAATCACATACTGTTGTTACTTATAATACGTAATTTTGGCACCTCAATCGTAGATACATGAATCGTTTGAATGCTTTGTGAACAAATGTAAGTAATATATAATAAATCATACACGTTCATTAGTTTCTAGCAACGTAACTTGATATGTTGATTATTTAATTGGGCAGTCGTAACATAATTGTGATGCGCGTAAATGGTACATAATTGTAACATACTGAAAGTAACATTTGATGAACGAGTGGTGCAGTGTTAACAGCATACCTGTTCAGTTTAACTCGTCAAATATTATCACTCTAATTTTTTATCTTTAATCTCTTCTTCTTCTCCCTCTGATATATTACATTAATAATCAGAAGATAATTTTAATTGTTGATAATTTTGTTTTTGGCCAATTAATAGTCCTTTTTCATCTAACTGTTCTTTTAAATGAATAAATTATTTTAAGACTAACAGAGAAGTAATTAAGCGGAAGAAAATTCAAATTTGCTTATCCATTTTTCAATTCATTCTAAACTTTAATTTAGCTAATTAATGTGAAAAAAATGTGTTTTCTTTTCTCTACACAACATGAATTGTCAGTCGATAAAGACATCAATTCAAGACATCAGTTTTCATTCTAAATTAATTTTTTTAACTTGAACACAGGCATTTTCTTTCTAAATAAAATTGCAGCTTAATATCATCAATGAGATAAAAGAATTTAGAAATAAATCAATAATTTGGGTGGAAAAACAAAAACTTTTTTTGAGGGATGACAAATTTTATAATTTTCATTACAAAATATCAATAACTAAACTATCATCTATCATGCAAATGAAATTTGACGAAATCAAATAAAATATTTAAAAAACAAGAAATCGAAGGGAATAATTTTTTTAATAGATCACCATTCAAGTCTCCCAAGTCAATGTAATTTCATCCTTTTATGCTTTAAATTGTTTGAAAAAATTTTTTACTACTGTGATTAGTTTCCTGTTACATAATTTTTCTTCAATGTACAATTGTGATCAAATGCTGTGAAATTGAATTCCTCCTAAAATGAAACTTATTATAAAGAGTTCATAATTATGGCAGAAAACTAATTAGGAGAGAAGATGGATCAGAAATTGTCAATAGATGAAACAGTTCCGAAATTTAAGGAACACTTTTGTTTTCTGCTCTTTGTGATTGGTTTGTGATGTAACTTGAAGGTTGATCAATTTGCATAATTTCTTCTTTTTGCTTTTAATTATGCACCAATATTCTTTGCACATTTGTTGTTTTCACTTAATTTTTGATTTCTCCTTTGTTTCCTCTTTTCTTCAGACACTTCACAATATTACTGCATAATTAGACGGGTCTAACTGTCGTTGTTAATTAATATTTGTTTGATATAAAACAGTTTTGTTCAACTTGTGCATTCAAATAACAGCAGTGTTTCCGAGACATTCGATTAAATTTGATTTCAAACCGATCGTGAAATTGCAGCACTCACATGGCATAATTTACTGTTATAGTAATTATCATTAACTATTTAATTATGTTCCTCTGGAATTTCATACTCCTTTTTATATTGTTTATTCATCGTGCCATTGAAGAACACATATTCTGAGCCTATAATTTGACGGCATTTGAAATCCAATTTATGTGAAATGCTGACGACAACAACAATTTGCGCATTTTAGGTTTCAATAATTGCGCAGCACCTGAAACAAATCTTAACTTATATCTGTAATTTTAGCTCTTTTCAAAGTTGTTCGTTCCTCATCTCTCTCTCTCTTCCTCTCTCCATCCCTGTCCCTCTCTCACTCAATTTGCATATAAAGAGAGTGTATAATGAAGTCGATTTTGCAGAAAAAATTCAAAGAAAATATTTCTGTTAATTAAAATATGAATGGCTTACTTTTCTCGTCTTCGTTATATTTTCGCTGTACTCGTTTCCACGTTGAATGCGAAATGATCGCATCAGCTGTTTATGTTTATTATTTCTTACTGTCAGAAGGATCGGAAATTTTCTAAAAAATTATAAATAGAATTTACATTTGTTCATTTTTAGTTTCCTTTCACCGAAATTATGCAACAATTTACATTAATTAGCAAAGGAGAGAAGTTTAGGAGGGATTTAAAAATATATTCACTGTTAAGTTAGCTAAAAACCTTCCGATATGTAAAATTGTTCTCCAATTTCTCATCTTTTATTCTTTAAAAAAAATTTGAAAATTTCTGTAGAATTATTTGAAGAAAAAATGTTTTAATTCTATTTAAAATCTGTTTCTAATTTTTTTGCTTTTTCACACAATTTTGAAAAGTTTTTCTTTACAAATTTTTTTCATTTTCTTGTCTCTTTTTAGCAAGTCCTTTACGACAAATAGCAAACATAAGTTAGTGATGACGTCACTTGGCTAATCCCCGCATATCCCGCTCTATCCATCTTTAACGACTACATTGATTTCAATTATCCATCCATTAATTCCATCGATTCCGTTCGGAGAGGAAAATAATTCACTCCTAAGCTTTAAAAGAAAAGACAATAAACCTCCCTCATCTTTCTTTGAATTATTTCATTTCTGAGAATATGTATTTATAACTACGTTGTATGTCTTCTCAATAAATATTTCTTTTCTTCCTTTCCGACGTTTTCCTTTTGAAGTGTTATAATTGGAGTGGTGCTTTTTTCCACTATAAATAGAGGGACGGAAGATATAAGGAGGACTCGGGAGGAGAGGAGTCGATGAGAGTGATCGGGTTAGGAGCCCTTACAGCAACAAGAAATACATTGCAGGAAGGATTCTTATGTTTCCAATTCTTCACCCTTTGACATTGTATTTTGACCTGTTTGGCTGATCGTAGTTGCTTTCTAAATGCTACAAATCGACTTTAAAGATTGAACAGTTTTGTCTGATTCCTTCACGCGTCTATTGCTTCTGAAAGATGTAGGCAACAAGTCGATTGACAATATTGAACTTTTGTACTGCAAAAAATAAATCATTGCACTGACAAAATATGCGCTTCATCGGAGTTCAATAAAATTTAGGCGTGAAGGTAGTAAGTACTCTAACTACGCGTAAATTCAACATTTGCAGTTGAATTTGGTTACCAACAAGTACCATTTTGACTTCACTTCTATCGCTGCGTTGTTTCTGTAGCTGAGAATAGAGGAAAAGTTTTAAAAAGTGAATTATTATGATTTAAGTATTATGAATTATTAGAATAAAAGGACTTAAAAATTATACTAATCGTTTTAAAGACTTTCGGGGAATAATTGCGAATAATTTTTTCTTTTTTTAGAAGTGAAAAGGCAAGGATTAAGACAGCGATTGCGCAAAAGTGAAAATACACGCTTAGAAGAAAACGATAAATGAAGAAGCTATTTGAAGAAATAGAAAAAAGAATTGACGGCAAAAATTCAGTAAATTTTATTCAGTAATTTTTCAAAGTTGCATAGTCAGGAAATTGTCAAATATCTTGGCAGCACTTGAGTGAATAAGGCAGAACTGAATATTCAATCATTTCCAATATTTTAAGCAATTTCATCTAAGGATAGTGGACATTTTATAAATTTAAGGTTTGACCTTATTGGTTTTCTGTGACCTTTTCTATTCACTGCCTTCCTACTCCTCTCTTTCTCTCTCATTTTAAGCATAAAATCTTCACTTCTTCATCTATCGTATCATTTTGACAATTACCTCGGCGAACCTTGCAAACATTATGCGTTTTAAAAATGAGCAATCGTAGCAGTTACCTTTTAGGAGCGCAGAAACGACGTGGTTGCAGTCATACATTCTGCATGTATGAATAATATAATTAGAGATCTCAAGTAGTTGATTTCGTGTTATCAATTAGAACAACTGGCAGAGAAGAGAGTTATTTCCTCTTATGTGTTATCACAATAGCTAAATTACCTTCTGAAAAAACAGGAAGAAGGAGAAGAGAAAGGATACTAAAAGAATAACTCCGTCTTGCTAATATGGCAGGAAAGAGAAGGCAACATACAGTTGTGTGAAGAAAGCGCACAAAATTGAAATATTAAATTCAACGAAATTCCATGGCATACTACCTTTCCCTTTAAAAGTCAATCACTGAGGCTATCATAATTAGCAAAGGAATATTATGTTTGCTTTAGTCGAAAAACACACATTCTTATCAAATATCTCTCCCAAAGAATTTTATTTTATATTTTCTCTGACAAATAAAGCTATACAAAATTAAAGTTGTGAAATGTTTCGTCTTCTATGCTTTCGTGTATTTTTAATTAGTTTTACTTCATTTATAAATAATCAAAGTACTTTTCTCCAACGTTATGGGAAAATGTGAAAGGAAGCGATCTCCTTCTTTCCAATTGAACTAAAACCTTTCATTCCTGAAGAGCTTATAACTAAACGGGAAAGTATTATTTCTAAGGCTCCATGGAGCGGAGAACGACTAATCGGAATAACTAAAGAACATTTTTAGAAAGGCCATAGGTAGAAAGCAGTAATTCGTCCAGAAATTTTTTACAGCAAATAAGAGATAAATAACAGATGAAATTCAATGACAATATTTTTAATTATTTTTCTCGTTTTCTTAAGAAAGAAAAGGAAAACAACAGCTTCTATGAAAGCAGTGCTATAACAAATAATTCATATTACGGCAAATTTGTCCTTTCATCAACAAGTAGTACTTCATATTCTAATTAACACATTTAATTTAGAAATTTGTTTTTATCATTCTTGACCAGTCGTGCTGAAATCAAAAAAGGAAGGAAGCATTATTATCCTAAAAATTTGTTTTAAACACTTCACTTCTTTCCTTTTATTTTCATTAACGAAATATGAAGTGTAATGAATAATTCGCCACTTCTCAGTTTCTTCCAATAAGTCTGAAAAAGCCTCCATCTATCTCATTTTAGTTCTAATTTATTATTCATCGTTGACAAAATTAAGAAACGTATGGAGGAGAATGAAATTTGTGAATGAATAAGTTTCACTCTAACAGCTATGCACGAAGATTTTGAAATTGATAACATTGATAAGTGGAATTAAATATTACAGGAAACTTTTCGCAACACAATTTTAGTTGATTTTTAATTCATTTCACCATTTTCAACTATCAGCCATGAGTTTGCCGTTATCATTACGACTACTCAACATTGTCATTATCACGCGGATCACTTAAAAGAGCCTTTCACTCGTTTGGTTGGTAACTTAATTAGCATATTTATGAGAATAGATTAAATTTACGAGAAAGCAAAAATGATTGGCTTCATCATCTAAAATAGCAAGGAATGTTAGCTAAAATTTAACCACCAGAAATGAAATCGAAAAACATAATTTTTATAATTTACTTTATTCCTATTGTGTAACAAAAGTTTTTTCATTTCAAAATTTCGCTGGAAAATAAAAACAAATGGGAATTTACAGGCCATACTTTCTTCATTAATACTGCATGAAAAGGAACATTTGAACTTGCGCGACATCTTTATTTTTCAGCTGGTAGAATTGGTCGATACCTCTTCATGTCGTCGATTACAAAATTTAATTTTCATTTCAAAATTTTTCATGCTCAAAATCGAAGAAAATGTGAATTATTATTCAGCTTTTTTACCAAAAATAACTAAAAAAATTCGCATCTTATTGATATTTTCTATTAAAAAAAACGAAAATAAAATTATTTGTTTACAACCAACGAATAATTTTGTATTTTTTAAATATTTTTTGTGGCGCTATAAAATCATTAGTGATTTTGCAAATAAAATTTGTTGCCAGCATTTATAAATATTGTGAAAAGAAAGAAAGGGAAAGGAAGAGAGAGACTAAATTTATCATTCAGTAGCAATGTGAAACCATCCGAAACATGGAAGAATTGAAGAAGCCTGTAAAGTTCACTTATTTCTAAATATATCATATAATTCACTTTATAATAAATCAAAGAAAAATTGATTGTTCCATTACTTACCACTTCAGTGACTGACGATCTCTAAGATTTTACTGAATAATCAATGAATTCAATTTAATTTGTTGTTGGCTGACAAGACAAATGCGTTTTTTTGTCTTTTCGCCAAAGCCAATATTTTTTTTTAAATCAAATCAAAGACGAAATTATTTCTAAGCAACTAATTTAGGAGCAACTGGCAGTGTTGAGAAGTCGTCGGAATCATCCAATTACAACGATGAAGCTTCTATCCTCAAAACATTCCCTAACGGTGTCATTTCTCAAACATTTCTCCCATTGAGCGTTTACAATTCATTCGACATAGTCGTACGTGAATGCTACAACGCAACAAACTAATTTACAACAATATGAGACCAATTTTCATTTTTAACAAACATTAGTCTCATCGATAATGTAGCAAATTTTCGGCAAAAATTTTTTTTGGATATTTCATGAATTACTTCCTTTTAAATTTTCAAACGATTGGTTGTTTTTTTATTTCGTTCTCAAATTCATAGCTCATTCTAACTGCCTGTTAATTTTACCGGATGATCATAAATCAAATTTATGATATTAAAAATTTTTAATTACTCTTTTGATGAAAAAATTTATGTTGAAGACTCGCTCATTTTAAAAAATCTAATTGTTAATGCAACATTTTCAAAATTTCTTTGCTAAAATTATTGTGCAACTTTAGCTAAGCAAAAAATTCAGGTCGATCCACTTGAAGACAATTGCCAGTTTACTAAATTTTCCACTAAACGAAGTTCCTAAATTATTTATTAATTAATTGTTTTTAACATCTTAAAAGTACAATCGCATTATGCAATAGCTAATTTCCCGTACTTTCTTTCTTCCCACACCTCTGAGGAAAAAAGAAATATCGCAGTGAAAATTGTTCATTTCAGAATTTTTGCTTCCTTTTCTAAAAGGAAATTTAGTCAAAATTTTAAATTTTGCAAAATAGTTGGATGCGCGAATAATTCCTGGTACGCTGATTTGTTCAAACATTTTGCAAATTTCAAGATCTTAGGATTTAATATTAATATTGAAAAATCAGTACCGCACTTACAAATAATTAAACGGCGTTTTTAATGCCTTTATTTGAAACAGGCTTTTTTGTTGTTTTCTTCTAATTTCTCATTTTACATACTTTTTACGTACGTTTGCAACAATTAATCTAATTGATTTCTTCCAAAAGAATTCATCATTTCTTACTTGCCTTGTGCTCTTTTTGAAAAAGAAAAATTAGCATTTACTTTCGTTTTTCAATTTGAAAAAATAATAATTATGTTGTGGTAATTTCATGTTTATTTTTTAAAAAGTGACAAAAAGTTTAGAAGAAATTAATTCGCTTTGTTAGCATGCAATAATTATGATTATAAATTATACGTTTCCCATAATTCCTCCACCGTTCTATTTTATTATAACTAATTTTTCATTACAAGAAATTACCTTCGGTCTTAACAAAATTTAATTTTATTCGATAAGCTTTTCAGAATGATAAAAGCCTCAAAAAAAGGTTTTCTGTAAATTTACACCGCCTCTTTTAATTTCATATTTTATCAATTTATTAATTCAAGAATACCTCTATTTGCTTCTCTGTTGCTCTTTTCTTATCTGAAAATTTAAGTTGTCCTTTTATTTGCATTTAACGACGTACAGTTTTGAAAGCTTTAAACCCATCCTTTTTTAAGAAATTCTGTTTTTCTTCGATATCAATCGACTCGTTAGATCTTAGCTGGCAAAATTCTCTGGTTGAATGAAATTAAGTTGCGCTAAATTTAACTTAATCGAATTGAATTACATTAAATTGAATTTTTATATTTATAGAAGGAATCACAATAGTTTATTATTGCCTTTACTCCGTCTGATGTCAATAGTGGACAGTAATAATGAAACGGTGCTTGATGTGCAAAATCAGAATATCAATTTTGAATCTTTAAATCGATTACCGACAGAAGTTGTACGTTTAATTCAATTATTCTAGTTTTGCATAAAACTGATTATGGCGATAATTTGTGACAACGAAAAAACCACAGTAACAGCTGATATTCTGCATAGTTGACTGTGAGGTCTTCAATTTTTAAAGGAACAGCTCACACTTCTTCTTTTATCAATTTATATTTGCAATAAAAATTATTTTCGAAGATTTTGTCTGAATGATTCATGGCATTAAGTATTCGGATGATAAATCGGTACATTTCAGGACATATTTCAGGATAACGAAGATCCCACTAAGCTACCAAGCTGTTACGTCTAATCTTGTAGACTAAATCGTTTCTTTTTTAGTTAATGCGGCTGACTAACAGTTTTCTATCAGGTTTTTTGAGAGAATTAATTATCCATCACTTCTCTTTCTATTCCCACTGGGCTATTTCTTCAGGATTAACATATTATGAAGATTTCCCATTTAATTTAATTTTATATCTCCAAAAATTAATGAATTAATTTAGGTTGAAATAGTAATATATTTGTTATGCCTTTGTATCGGCGGGCCGTTGAATTTAATTTGTTTCGGCCGAGCATTTCGATTGCACGTGAACGGTGGAAAGCATCGAAATCAAATGCTTCTCCTTCGGCTACATCTGAACATTGCTGATTTGTTGACAATTTTCATCTACGCGCCGTCGCAGATCATTTGGATGGCGACATTTCAAGTGCTTTTTTCTCTCTCTCAACTATCTTTAACAATTTCGTCATCCGCGTAGATCAAAAACGATTAATTAAATATCTGCAATTAATGTAATTCAGATCATTTCGCCATTATTAATTCGAATTCCACCAAAAAAAAACGCTTATGCAGAGAATTTCAAAGTTTTCCGGAAATAGCAATAAATGAATTTATTTTATCGATTTAAAGAAATTTCAGTTGTTTCCAACAATTTGATAATATTTTTTTTTATTATGCTTATTTCAACTTGTTTTTTTATTCTGTTATTCAATTGCTTGAAAATACTCTTTAAATTCTTTGTAAATTAATTTTTTGCACCGACAAAATTTTGTGAATTTTACTCGATTTTCAAAAAAACCTTGTTAGGATCGGCTAGAATAATCAAACATGATGGTTCTTGATCATAAGCGTAAGCCGATGAAATGTCGCACCATTTAAATTGAACTTAATAAAATTTGATAAGTTTTAATACAGTTTCAGTGGTATGGAGGTGATGCATTATGTCGCATATGTAAATTTTTCCACACATTCAACTTTTATTTAAATTCATTTGTTATTGCAATAATAGCGGTTGATCGAGCACAAATAGCGTATCGGATAAAGTCAGTTCCATTTCGACACTTTTTCTTTTGTATAAATTGTATTATCCGCCATTTTTTAGAGGTAAAAAGCAATTAGTAAAGTTATAGAGTATATGAAATAGTCACGTAAACGTTCGACTGTTGCCATTTATATTCATAATGTTGGAGGAAGCACCTGAATTTTAAAAGCTAAAGTGAAAAAATTTTTAAAATAATCCTTCGAAAGAGATTTCATTCCTTGAAGAATGAAGTTTTTCTAATATGTTGAATTTTCTGTTTTATTCAAATTTGCAAAAATTTTTTCAATTCAATTTATCGCTAAAATAAATTTTTTGACGTAAATTTTCTTCTATTTTTCTAAGTTAATTCTGTCGTGTTAAGTATCAAAAAGCGATAATTCGAAATTTTATGAAGAAAATCTCGGCCTCATTGTCTTGGGAAAAGGCGTCATTTTTCCCTTGTTATTCATAGCTCTTTGCACTCTTCCTTTTCCTTTAATTCTAGCCATTTCAAATAGAAAGAGAGGGAGAAAGAGAAAGGAGAGGTAATTGAGAAGTTAACCTTTACGGTATTTACTAGCGTAGTATGTTGAAAGTTCTAAGGACCCTTCCTCCTAATGTTGGCCAAAAAATTTTTCCATAAATGTCCCTTTGGTCCTTCCAGTGCGGTCTATAAAGTTCTCATTGACTAAACTACAATTAATTATAGCAACGTAGAAGCGTCAAAATTAACCTTTCGTTGGGTGAAATGTATGCTTACAATGTCCTACATAGCTGCGACCATTTTCTCAGTACCACAAATATTCGTATTTCGTGTGTATCAACCAAATGAAAATTTCGATTTTCGGTAATCCTTTGATTTCTCGAAATTTGCTTCTTTTCACAGTTCAAGTACTGTTGAATAAGCCAATAAAGAAAATAAATAATTGAATGAAATGGATGAAGAATTTCAAGTCAATTTGAGAATTTTAGTGTTTCGAAGAATTGAAAAGCACAACTATTGTAAAAAAAATACTTAGTTTTCTCGTCAACGTGCACAGCTGAAATTTATTGTTTGTCGCAAAATTTTAAGATTCTCCGTTTGTCGTATGATTTGTGACTGAGAGAACCGCAAGAAAGAAAAAAACGATGTTAGCCATAACAAAAAAGCACTCTCCGTTCTCCTCTTCTTCCTCTCTCCAAGTTTAATTTTACTCAGACGGATTCAATTTGTCCAGTGAAATATTTCAATAAATTACGTTTGCCCAATTTTTATAGTACTTCTAACGATTTTTGTTTTGTCTATCAATTAATTTTAAATCGAATTTTCTTTTATTTCTTACAAATTCTTAGCCAGTGCACACCTATATGGACAATTTATGCTTACAAATACGGTATCCAAATGCGATTAGCTAAAACGGACCAAGAAAAGAATCTGTTAACAGCCGGTTTCCATCAGGTATCTATACCACAGCTAACTGATCAATTTACTATTTCACTGATTTAGGATCAGTCTTGGAATTCTTTGAAACGAATATTTGTTTAAACAAAAAATACAATATATCATCGATGTCACACGAAGAATACTTTCTGCTCAGTTAATTAATAGAATAATGTCATTTGCTTGCCACATCACACCTAATATCACAGAAGCATTGGAGGAATATTGCTGTAGCAGAAGTAGATTTGGCGTGCAACGTTGTCTGCTTAATATGACCCATTGTTTTTTTAGTATTCCGGCAAAAGCTTCAGTGTATCTCAAAAATACCAAATGAAACAAACAATTTTAGAATTCGAGAAAAGCAATGGGAAAAGCAAAACTGATGAATATTAATAAGTAACTGCAATAGCCAATAAGGAAATTAAAAATTAAGTGGAATATAAAGAGGAAAGACTGAATTATATAAATATTATAATTCATAATAGATATTTGAATAGAATTGGCAAAATTTTTCACACTAAATTTAAAATAAAATATTTTCACATTTTATTTGAAATATTTTAAGGTTCTTCGATTAGAAAAAATATATAATATAACGCATTTACTACTTGTTTTTTGGATACCAACGGCAGTTATTGCACTTTCCTACATTTTCGTCATTTGTAAGTTTAACTCGATGAAACGACAAAACTGCCAAGGTAGCTTGAAAGTCTGTTGAATATTTTTAATGTTTTGAATATTCGCTTCGGCAATTCATTAACAAAAAAAAAATTACTTTATTGAACAAATCGCAAATGTCATTTGTGAAGATTGCACGAATGACAGTGAGAGTGAATCGTCTCAGTATGGAAATTCCAAAATTGTGAAATTGCTTTATGTCACTCCCTGTCGGATAGGATTAATTCACATCCCAAAATGACCCGATTTTCGTAAACGGCAAAATAATATATTCGGTAAAGTTATTAAAAAGCAAATACCTATAATCAAGGTAGTTGTCATAGTAATATTACAATGATTTAATTAGTAATAAGAAATATAAAACCTAAAATTTTGGTGAAACATCTGAGACTTATGCTTATTAATTTATCGCTCAACTTTACAAACTTGGATTTACGTACAACCTAAATTTGATTACAAATTTTTCTAAATTCGTTAAATTTCCAGCAAATCGGCCCCCGTATATTACTTGTATTATTTCGCGTACGTCGCGAAACAAGCAGTATGGGAACTTAAGCGTTGATTCGTAAGTGTTAGAATCATATGATTTTTTTAATGCAATTAAAATTGCTAAGGAAAAATCCTTTTTTTTCTGTTTTTTTTCTAAAAAAATTAGCATAATCTGCTGCGCGTCAAATGTGCAGAAGTCCTAGAACGGTGAAGTAATTTAAAAGAATATCAAAAAATCGTTAATGTTGGTGTTCATTATTTAAATTTATGACAACTATTTGAAGCCAGAAAATTTATTTCGAATTTAGCGTCATAATGGAAAAAGTTGCTTTCTTGTAGACAATTTTCAGCAAATGAAATAATTGAGGAATTTTTTTTAGGAGGATGGAAATGACGGCGGTAACGTCAACATTAGCTGGCGCGCATGCTCTTTCTACAGAAAATATTTCCCCTACTCCTACGTTGAAATCAGCTGCCACTATTGGTCCATTAGCATTACAAACTTTGAGTAAAGCTTCAAAGGTATTGTTCATTGAATGCTAAAATAAATAGTTTTAAACTTTCAAGAAAAGAAGTGGAAAGATGCAGTTTTGAAGTTTTATACTTGTAATACTGAATAAATAGAATCATCAGTTGAAAGGTCAAAAGGATGGACTAGAATTAGACTTATGGTAGTATTGTCTTTCTCTCTCTCATTAGAACTTTACGTTTGTCTTTGACGTACGGCAAGATACGATTAGCAAGAAACATTCTAACATTGAATGATTGATTTAGATGAGTGCTGCAATTTTCAATAATATTTTTGTTGAAGATTTTCTTTACAAATTTTAAAGGAAAAATCAAAAACTTTAAAAGGACGAATAGCTAATTAATAATTTCTATTTAAAGTGAGTTTATTGAAAGGAGCATTTATGATTTATGCTATTTGTTTTTTTCTTCTACCTGAACGAATTAGTGATTTCTACAAAATTTCAACTACTAAAATTAGCTAAGCGCGAAAAAGTTATTCTAAATTGTTGCAAGATGTGAAACAATTTAAATTCAAATTGTTTGAATCATTTTAAATGTGAACTTATTGTTGTCTTCTTTCTAATCGTTCGTCTGTTTGGAAGGCAAAAAAGCGCTGGGAAGAGATTTAAAATTTTGAACCATAAATGCTTTCATTTTTCAGCACACCCGGCTAGAGCATCACAAAAGTAATCAGAGCATCACAAAAGGCTTTCTTCCCTGAAATAGACACTGTAATTAAAAGAAGTACAATTAAACTAATTTTAAAGGATTCAGCATTATATTGTTCAAATACTTTAAATATTGAAGCCCAGGAAACTTGAAATTTTGTTCAATTCCAATCACATCTTTGCTGTTATTTTAATTTAATTTTTCATAAATCATCTCTAAATGGTAGTACGTAAATTCAAATTCAATTTAGTCATTAATAAAACATCTGAATAAATTTAGCCAACAATTTTTCTCCTTTACACATTACAAGTATCTCAAAGCGCAATTTAAATTTAAAACATTCCGCATTTTACGAAAATTTTTCTTGTGCGATCAATTCTCTTCTGATAACAAATATCACTTGTACGTTACACTTCATCATCGTATGGCCATGTCTGCCATAAAATTGATTTTCAAATTTTCAAAAGTCAAAAAACCGTGAATTCTGTGCTGATGCTTGTGACCGAACACTGTTCGATAGCACTATCCAGCAAAATCTTCCCTTTATTTTCTAACTACTATTTCAGACAGCCAAACGTCAGGCGGCTTTGACCTTAAGCGCTTATTTGGCTTTATGGTCACCCTACAATATGCTGGCTATGATGAACACGTTAGCGATGCCGTCGAAGAATGGTGAAGTTTTCACGGATACATTAAATTTCTTGAATGCATTAATTGTTGTTAATCCTGTCGTTAATCCCATAATTTATGGACTTTTCCAACATTGAATTAATTTTAACTCTCCACCTTTGTATTCCTTCCCTTCAATTATTCAAATTTTCAATTGGAAAAGATAAAATTAATTGTAACAAATTTACGGCAGTTTTGCTGTATTTTCAAGTAATTACCTTTCCCTTTCCCCAACTGATATGTTGAAGAAATGAACAAAAAAATTAAACAAATTTCCATCAGCAATTGATTAATACAGAGGTTTTCTTCATTTTTTTGCAAGAAATGAAATGCCATCCGTCGAAAGAACTGTGGCAGTAAGAATTCTGAACTGTAAATTATAAGTCAATGAATAAATTACATCCCAATGGTTTTTGCTATCCGTCCTTTCATTTGCAAATGATACTTAAATTATAATAATTTTTATGAAATATTCTATTTCAGAAGATATCATTTCTAATTTTCGACGGCTATTTTTCTAAATTTTTTTTTAATTCGTAGATAATTCGAAATTAAATTATCAAGCATTCTAAATATCTCAACAGATCATTCGAAAAGAAAATAGAAATACTCTAGCACACAGGTGAAATTAGTTTTCGCATTTACGGGAAAAGCAGAAATAAATACTAGAATATTGAATAATGATGGCTTATCACTTCATATTTCAATTATGATTTCATAAATAAGTGTTTGTTAATGAATAAAACAAAAAGGGAAGTTGGAAATAAGGGAAATCGAATTTAAATATGCGTTTTAGATTCAGTCATTTCATCTTTGCTTAAATTCTTACTGCTAGTTTTGTTTTGCCACAAAACATGTCAAAAAATAAACGATGTGATAATACTTGCGGTATTATTTTTGCTAATTTTCTCCTGGAATTTGCATTTAGAATATAAAGGAAATATGTCAAATTATCCTTAGAACCTGGACGAAAACTGTAGACGGAAAGATTTAAAGAAATCTATCTACTTCTTTGTTTTCAGCTTCCTATCCAACTTTGAAGTACTATATGAAAATGAGTTGAACATTTTTGTTAAAAAAACTTTGCTGCAGTAGTGCAGCTGTACAGTAACCTAATACGCCAAAGGAGGAAAAAACGTGCAAAGAGATTATTGCAAGGTAGAACTTTTCCTCTTATCTTCCCTGCAGTAAACGAAGAAACTGAGGTAAATGATGGAATAAACTGCCATCACTTCCTATCTCATCCGATCTCGCACCGGTGAATTGCGATATACCACTAGAAATTAAGCCAAGTATCGTTCGGGCACTGGAAGGACTAGTCATCCAGTATGGTTGTACCGTTAGTTGCGGTGGTTTTAATGAGGATTGTGGACCAACAATTTGAACATGTGGATTTTCCACTTCGCTCGAAATTTCATCAATCCATGGTTGCGGCGGTTGTGGTCGGGATGTTCGTGCCAGTCCAGGTTTTATGGATGTAGCAATCTCAATAATTTTTGGTACTTCAGCTCGAGCTACCGTAGTGGTTGCTAAATATGGTGCTACCAATGGTACTGGTGATGGTTGTGCTTCTACAGAAGCTGGTACTGCCGGATGATGAGTAGTGAAGAACGGTACGAAAGATCCGGCACCTAAAAACGAATTCTTCATCATACGAAATATGTTAATAGCTTGGTAGTGTCTTGCTGGTAAATAATATGAATGTATGCCTCCTACTGCTAAATTTCACCGACTAAAATCATCTTACTTTGAAACTAAAATCATCTTACTTTCATTAATCAGTTAAAAATGAATTGCTTGAAATATTTTTCATTTCTAATAATCCTATACTAAAGTCATGCATTTGGTTTATACCTAAAATTTAGTAACAATAACGGCAACTACTGCGATTCGAGAACAGAGTATCTAACCTAAAACAAAAATTACATACCTCTGCAACTGTTAGTCTTTTGTAGGCACTCTTCTATTGAATCAAATAAATTTTGATTTGTCTGAATTGTGCGACAACCGGGAAACCAAAATTCTTCACAACGCCGATTATTCCTAAAAACATGAAAAGGCATTTGGAAATGAAACTGTCTTAACTACTAAATAGTTCTCACCGTCTTTTGGGAAGAAATAAAAATCAGAAAAATATATTTCACCACTATTACCATTACCTATCATTGATTATTTATTATCTATTATCCTTTTATTGTTTTGTTTACTGTCGTTGTTGTTTATTGTTATTACGACTATTATTATTACCAATTAGTGCAATCCTAACAAACTGCTGATTTTTTCGGTTGACAGTTAAAATAACGAATGAGGCAAAATCCAAGTTAGGATAACTTTAAATTTATCTAAAATTTAAAACTTACCTATTATAAGCTACTTTAAGTGCAAATCCACAATATCTTCCCTGAGGTTGATCCAAATTGCATATGTCTTCTAAGCTATCAGTTGATTTGGTCGTTATTTCTGTAATATTATATTAAGCGATCAGAGTTATTTTGAACCTAATTTATTGCTTTGGAGAAGTTTTCGAATTGAATAAGCAATTGCAATGAATCCGTTTCATGGCAGTAATTCAAGCAACATTCGAGATGCCAAGTTGAATTAATTTGTTTGAATGCCAAACAGATTAAAATAAGCTGAATAAATCAAATTTAACAAAAATAAAATCTAAAATGCAAGGAACTGGCCAACCAAACAGTTTTTTTCAATTACAGCATATGCAATGTAAATATAAATTTGAATTGTAGTGAAGATTAAATACATGAAATTTGCATCGTTCATTATTAAATAAATGAAACATTCTTGAAACATTCTTGTATCAGACTAATAGTATAAAAAAGTTTCGTATCAAATTAGCTCATCATTATTGCAAGTTTTAAGGAATGCTAGGCGTAATCCATTTTGGTTTAAACCTGAACCTCAACAAATTGAAATTTGCAATAAAAAATATTTAACACAAATTTTGGAATAGAATTCGAAAATAACACACTTCCGATAGGAGTAGATGATGCTACTGCGGTAGAAAATTCATTGCTATAACTTGGCAGAGAAGAAGTAGCTGTTGGTAATTCCGATTTTCCGATATTTGCACTTGTAATTCCATTACCGATAATAGAATTAGCATCAGTTGTTAACGGTGTTCCACCATTTGCTGCGGTTAAGCACTACAATTACTTCAAATACTTTGTAAAAAATCCAAAAAAATGTAATTTCCTCTGTTCTCTTGTTTGTTTATTAGTATGAAATGATAAAGATCAGATGCCTGATCTTAAGGATCTTAAGGATCAGAAGGACAGGATTGTTGCAATTTTATCCGATAAATTTCACTTGCTTATTTCTGGAAATCGTTACTGTATTACATATTGCCGAGAGCTTCTAATTAAAGTGTTAAATTATGCAAAAGTTTTTGCCATCGATATTCCAAAAAATGATGTGAAACAAAAAAATAACATTTTCGGGTATTCTAGA
This sequence comes from Litomosoides brasiliensis, assembly GCA_013365375.1. NCBI lineage: Eukaryota > Metazoa > Nematoda > Chromadorea > Rhabditida > Onchocercidae > Litomosoides > Litomosoides brasiliensis. The sequence continues at coordinate 46,355 of JABVXW010000111.1, read as the reverse complement.
GCATTTATTGCTCATCTCGTCTTGATATTTTGCAGCAGGTCGCCTACAAAGTTCATGTGGAAAGCTGCATACGTACGGTTTACAGTCTCGTAAGCCAACTGCAGACCACTTCTCATCCGACAGAAAATCCTCACCTGCAAATGAATTGCCACATTTGCAACATCAAATATCCGTGCATGCAACCATTAATGGTTGAAGCAAATGGAAAACGTTGATCTTTGAAATTTTATCATTGTTGAAAGAAGGAAAATAAAGCTAAAGATAAAGCAAACAATTTCATGGAAGAAAAAATTAAAAAAGAAAACTAACATTCTGTATGTTCAAATAACATTTCGAGAAATGAATCGAAGTCATCCGGAAAAAGCAATGCACTAATTGCGATATGATAATCCATCGATCTTATCATCATTATTATTATTACTGCCATTATCATCGTTGTTGATATAATTATCAACAATTCTTGTTATCCTTTTTAAGCATGTTATTACTGTCAGATGAGAATTACACGCCGCTCTATTCGTAATGACAATAACAATAATAACACTAGCAACAATAATAACAATAACATTGATAATAATAATAATGGTAATAGTAACAATGATAACAATAATAATAATAAATAATAAGTAATAATAATAATAATAATAAGCAATAAATAATTAATAAAGGTAGTTACATCACGAAACATAAACACAGTTTTTGAGAAGCAGCGATGGTGGAAAAGTGTAATTTGAACAAATTCATCTTCTATCCCCGTATGGACGTCATAAAATCCTGTTTTGTAATGAACGACTGTCGGGCCTTTCATTCATCGATGACGGTGAAGGATGTAGAAGGCGGATATGCCTGATTGGTCAATTAATTCTCATATTAATGTGTGCTCAAAGAAAGGATGTGGTGGTCATGGGAAACAGAAATGAAGTAAATTGGTGATAAGTTTGGGAAATTATAAATTTGCTTGAAACTAATTAATTTTATTCACACTTCTTCCTCGTCCTGTTCTTTTCCTTATTACTTCTTCCTCTCTTCTCCTCCTCCATTTGTTTCATTTTTTCATTTTACCCTTTAATTATTTATTTAATTCATATATTTGAAAATCACGAGCAACTACTTTCATCACACACCCCAACATTTCCTTTTTTCTACCTTTTGCCTTTTCCGCCTTTAGTCCTCTAATTATCGATCATCTCGTCAAATACGAAATGAATGGAAATGAAAGCAAAGTGATTGAAATGAATTCAAAATGAAATTTTTCCGCAGCCGAAGCGGTCACAACAAATGGAACAACGGAAAATTGATGAAGATACACTTATAATTTCTATAAGCACAGTATTTCCTTCTCCCTTTATTTCTTTTTTTCTGTCATCTCTTTTATTCTCTTTGCCTTCTTCTCCCTTCTTTTCTACGGTCACATTGTTGATTCATTTTACTGATATTTCATTTCTCCAAATCATCAAGTCCCTTTGTTTGTTATCATTCTTTTTCAAAATTATTCAATCTTTTAATTTATCTCTACGAACATATCTTTTTTTTCAAAAGGCTTCGTTTCTAAGTTTGAATTTTTTTATAGAAAAACAAAGAAATTTGGTAAGCTTATGTTCCCTAAAAATTTCATTTCCGAATCATTTTTTATAAAAAGGGGGGGAGGGGGGGAGACTGTTAAATTTTCATGTGTCGTTTAATTAACTGACATAATGAAAGAGTGATTTCATGTTTTCCCAGACAGAGACTAAAATAATCTGGTTTCACGTGCGTCTCATTTTACGTGCTTATCACTTTCATACTATCTTGAATTTATTGGATTTCTTAAATTTTTGTTGAAGACTCCTATTCATTTAACGGTTCATCATCTTGTCAAATTATTTAATTTCTTTGAAAAATTTTCTAGCGGTATGCGTTGAATAGCTATGAAGCAATCACTTCCAAAATCTATTCAACACACGAAAATTAAACCTTTCAAAATCAATTTATCTTTAATGTCATATTCAAATTTAATAATATAAACAGTATTAGTAATAATTTTGCTTAACAAGAACACGAGTAATAGCAGCATGGAAAGAAAAAAGAACAATAACAATTATTAATACAAAGATGGAATGTATAAATTATCATAATTTCCTTTCAAAACTACTCAGCGGTTCTAATAAAAGGGAAAAATTAATTTCCGAAAATTTTCTTTCATTTTTCTTTTTACTGTCTAAAGTTTTCACATCCATTTTAAGATAACCAACTGAAAAATTAGACTTTGAATTACAAATTACAACTCTGAAACGTTAAATGACATTGACACTCATAGTGTTGTTGAAAAGAGAACGGTTGGGAAAAAATGAAAGAAATTTTACTTCTTTTTAAATATTTCCACTGTTCGTAACAATGATTGATTTTTCTTTTCCATCTGATTGATTTTTACTTATGGATTATAGGAAACGGAACGAAATAAATAAGGGAAAGGAATTATGATTAGTTCGTTAGTAAATTTTTAGCAATCGTAATTCGAAATAGTTACCGTTTGGGATTTCATTGAATATAAAAACAATCAACTCAATTCTCGCCATTTAAAGTCATTTACGTTACAATCAAAAGAAAACCAAAATATTATTATAGTTGTATAAAATGAATATTTGAAAATTGAGCAAAACATTAGTTTAAGTTTCTGATACATCTAACTTGTATATTCAAACTTCACAACACAAAAGAAAATATTTCGGAAAGATCAAATACAACAGTAATATAATAAAGCAAATAACATATGCACTATTAATTATAAAGATTTAATTAAACTGCCATTTATGACATGTGGAAAAAAAAGCAGAACTACTGTGAGAATGATTTGAATAGCATATGTATTAAATAGAAATCGGTCACGACGAATGACGAATGAAATAAAAATATTCTAGTGGACACATTTCCAGTTAGCATAAAATCAATACCCTACTTCTAAGACTAAATGAGAATTTCAAATGCATTTTTAATTCAAATGTAAGTGGACACTTTCCTTGCTGATCAGTGCAACCAACATTTAATCGTAACAATCACTTGTCATTTTAGAATGACAAAATTAGCCTTTGGACAAAATCACCGATATCAAATAATAATAGAAGGATAGTTGTGCAAAGTTATGAAGCAAAAATTTATCGCATTATCAGCCATTGCTACTGACAACACTCAAATCATCACCTTCCGATAATGACCTCATTTCAAGTTACAACAGAAAACATAGAGTTGAAAAAAATATTTCATGTCTTGCAGTGAAATTCTGTTGCAGTTTTTCCGGAATTGTATAGAACGAATAGCCAAACATTGGGAGAGAGCTGAGAAAGAAAGAAAAAGAGGGATGCGAAGGAAATGGAGAAAGAGAAAGATGGAGTTACATAGAGTGTGAGCTAGGATTAGGCACGGGAATTCTGAATTTTTTATATGATTTGGGTTATTAAATGAATTATAAGTTTTAAAATTCATTCATTATATTTGTGGTGCTATTATACATAATAAAAAATACAACATGATGCTGAAAATGTGGTTCGCCGAACGAGAAAAAGGAGTAGCATGGAAGTGGTTAGAGGAACGGAAGTAGACGAAATACAAAAATGAAATAGTGTACGACGTGAGGAAAAGACGAATGATAAGGTAGTTTATGAGTAGTTTGTTGGTTTTTGGCTTTCTGTGCTGTGGAACCTTGTGGAACTGATTCTTAACAAATTTCCATTTGCATTTGAGAGAGGTGGTGCTAGCGTGTTCACGTTGGAGGTAAAGTGATGGAGGGTGTCCATGCGGTGGCTTTCGGAATGAATAGCTGTGCAAGATCTGTCCATGGGTTAAGTGTCCAAAATCCGGGCGGATGGTGGTTCTGGTTGGAGAGATTTTGTTGCACAGTTATTAGGATAGGTAGTTAGATGAACTGGTATTTTATGCAATTTTCCAGAAGCCGGTACGTCCACGTTTGGTGAATTAGAAATATAAGGTTATAGCTTTCACATTTTTTGCTCGGCATTTTTCGGAAGGCCGATATTCGGAAAAAGTTTTTTGGGTGAAAAGGACATTTCGGCCCTACTTCTTGGCCCAGAATCATAATTTCAGACCATAAATTACCTTCGGATGTTGTTATTAGTCGCTGATAGTCATGATAAGGTAGTAATTACAGAAAATAACAATAATCCGTCTTCTGGCACTGACTGCTTTTAATTGATAAGAATTGGGTTCGTGGATCGCTCGCTACATTTTTGTTTTCAAGGTCTAACTTTGTTTAAACCGTGTTTTTGTTTACGGCCTATTTCAATGGACCATTTGCAAGCTTTAATTGATCCAAGCAAGCAATTCGCCAAAGATTCAATTCGGTTGGTGAAAAGGTGCACAAAACCGGATCGGAAAGGTAGTGTGTGCTTTGGATTCGAATTTTTAGATCCGTTTTAGTTTCCAGCTAGCTTACTTTAACTGTTTTGGGGATTGCTTATTAATACCTGCACATTTTCAACTGTTTTATGTCGGAATTTCGACTAATATGGGGTTAAGGTAACAGCATAAGATTGATGAATTTTTCTTAAATCTTACTAAATTATGTCTTTTATAAAATGCTAGGAAATTTCGTTAAATCTTATCTGTAGCAATGTGACAAACAGAGAAGGAAATAGACGAGACGTCAAATTCAAAAACGTTATATAAGGAAATTGGGTTCTTTAGTGGCATAGCAGGATAATAAATCGAAACAATGTTATTTGAACTTGTCCAAATTAATATTTCAGAGTATCAGAAAATCGCAGTAGCAACAGCAGTCGGTTTTGCCATAATGGGTTTTATCGGTTTCTTTGTCAAGCTCATCCATATACCAATTAATAATATTATCGTTGGTGGATAAATGTAATTTTTTGATGGTTACATTTATTCATGCACGACAGATATGATATATGTAATAGATGTGATAATCATGCAAGAGCTACCAATTATTTATGTTGTACAATGTGTTTGACAGTTGTACCATATTTTACTGTCTTTTTTTCACGATGTGTCTGTTATGCCGTTCTGATTTGATTAAAACGAACGTCCGAAATTTCAAATAAATTGTTGCTAACCGATGAAGTTATGCGTTTTGCGTTTCTGTACCAACTAGTTTTTCAGAAAATTTTTAAATAACTCTTATCATTATGAAATGCATAGGAATTATTAAGATGGTTTGTGGTCAGAGAATTTAGGCTCTTTTTCCTCTGAAGCAGATGAAATGGTGCAAATATTTCCTTGGCTGGCTGGAGGCCCAACACTTGTTTGTGTTTCAGTGATGAATAATTCGTTGTGAACTAACACTAGAGTTTGTAATTCAGGTTTTTCATTGGTAATTATTCGTTGTATACAAATATTACGTAAGGAGAATTATTCCACTTGTTCTTTCACCTCTTCTAGGAAGATCTATACGATAGTTGCAGAAAAATGGGGCCTGTAGTCGTTTGTCTTTCTGGCAAACGGAAATGTGGCAAGGATTTTGTAGGAAGTTTGTTGGCGAATCGGTTAGAAGGAATCGGGTATAAAGTTATTATTTGTGGTATAAGTTATCCACTCAAGGAGGAGTATGCTCAGTTGAATGGTGTTGATGCTGAACGATTGAAATATGATATACGGTACAAAGAGATATATCGCCAAGATATGGTTGCATGGGGTGAAAGGATGAGAAGCGATGATCCTGGATATTTTTGCAGGTGAGCTAGGATCAAAAGTTGCCTCTATTTGTCCGAGAATAATCATGGAGGATGAAATTAAATTTTGAGTATTTAAGGTCAGGTGGCTAAAACGATTGATCATTTCAGGAAGGTTTTCGAAAAGGCAAACTCAGCTGATATATTAATTGTGACCGATTGTCGAAGGCTTTCTGATATTGAGTTTTTTAAAATGCATTCTGGTTCTCGTTTGAGGTTACATATCTTGTATAATTATCTACCATAATTTTCCACTGGGAAATAGACCGTATCACTATAAGCTCTTAATATCATGGCAAAATTTTTATTCTTTTCTCAGATTGGTGATTCGAGTTATCAAGATTCATTTGAAATTTCCATATTAAGTAGACGGAAAATAAAAGCAGAGTTCATTGTTTTGATAACTTACAGATTGTTACGCATCGAAACAACGCTACAAGTCCGACAAATGCGCGGTTTCGTATTTGTCAAAGGAATTGATGATCAAATGACTGAATGTGGTCTTGACGAATATACTGATTGGGACATTATACTTACTAATGACATTCAGATTGTGGACGGAATACTGCCACTCAACTTAGATGAATGCTTAACTCGTCTTTGTTCTGAGATACATCAATTGTTGCTTAGTGCGAAGTGACTTAGTAACTCTTCACCGCTCCTAAAGTTGGGTGACTCGAAGAGTGGAAAAGTAGAAGCAGCTGAGTGAAGTAAAAATTTTTCCTACCTGTGTTCAATAGGCTGTTACTTTTGTCGAGCTAGAAGAATTATATTAACTACATACCTTTTATTGCTCAATTTTCCTTTCCTTAATGTGATATGCGGACTTATTGATCCGCATTATAATAATTCAAAAGTTCCAAATACGTAAATTTTGATAAGAAATGGTAAATTATAATCAATTTCGTTTAAAGAGACTTAGACATCCTAATTATTAATTACAATGACTTTGTCTCCTATTGCTTCTTTTTTCGAACAAAACTTGATCTCTCATTGTTCTTTCATAAATTTTACACTCAAAATGAATGAAATTCTCGCGGTGCTTGTTTCATTCTTGTTTCTTTTGCTAAAAAATTTGTTTAACAGGGCTTAACAGGCCATGTAACAAAAGTTCAATATGCAAATCAATGTGGATTTTGCTACATGTTGTTATTGTAAACAGTGGTATTTTGAAAGTAACAGAGGAATATACAAAATGTGAAGGACTGGATTTTTGTTCATATGGAGCCTTTTAATAAGTTTATTTCATTTTTAAACTGAGACACACATGCAACAGAAACACTTGCGAGATAGCACGGCAACATTACCATCGAGCATAATTTGCCTCAAGCAACCGAATGTGGGATCGTACAAAACGTTTTCAAAAAATTTCGAACGGTAAGTATAATGTTACAAGAAAATTCAGAAATTAAGCATAAAGGATAGTGTTATCATCGTTATTATCAATCATCCTTATCACTGATTGTTGTTAATTAATTTAGAGAATTGATGAGCAGCGGGAATCAAAATGGATTACGTTTCTATAAAAAGTAACACATATCTGTCTATCACAACGCTTCAATAGAAGAAGACAGAAATGGAAGCACTGAAGTGGAAGATAAAAGAGAAGAAAAAAACGGTTCCAAAAAGGAATATTATAATTGGTATTTCACTCTTTTATAATGCTAAATTTGTCTGTTTATTTTATCTCGAAGTTTTCAATGGTAATAAGAGCGTGTTTGCATATTACGTCGATAACAACTAACTAGCAATAAGAGAGGGTAATTTCATTTCATTTCATTAGCATACATTTACGAGGAATAGTTGTAGGAGTTTGGTGAATAAAAAGAACGGCTGAAGTGGTCCGAGAGGGCAAGAAAGATCTTTGTTACTGATAAATGTATTTGTCAAATCTTTCACCCATCCATTTCAAAACGCATCCTTTCAGAGATTTCATGCACTATTATTGTTCTTCCCAAACCAACACTTTTAACAACACCAAAACCAAAAACCCATTTGCTTTTTTCCTCATTTTCTTTCTTTTTGGCTAATAACAAAAAGAAGAAGAAACGTAAATGTGAAAAAATTCTTTTCACTCACTGCACTTATAAGCCTTTTCCCCTTCGCAATTCCATTGCTAATTCTGGTTTCTCAAGTCGAAACTTTTGAGTGATAAGAACGGAGATTAGATTTTTTATATTGGCAGTATATTAAAAGGGCGCGTGGCTGAAGACATGTCACATACTCCCATTTCAGGTTTGATTTTTTTCTTTTACTTTATATATATATATATTGAAGAGAATTCAATGATAAAAGCAAGTAAAATAAAGTGAAGAATTAAGTTAAAAATTAAATGATAAAAAAAGAAGTAAGGAAAATAGTGCAATGAGTATGGGATATAACTTGATTAATGGAAAGGCGAAATGGAAAAAAACAAGGAAGAAAAGGGAAACTGATGGGTGAACAAAACCAACTTATTCGGCTACTTACCTGTTATACTTCTTTCATCTCCTTACGGAGTTTTTTGTTCATATCGATCTTCTTCCAATGGTCAGCACTGATTAGAAATTTACACTTCGTCACTTACACTTTATGTACAAAATGATTCCTATTTCTTCTCGGAACAAAGTAATGAAGAGTAAAGGAGCTGCTAAATTTTTGATTGTATTAAAATTCTTTTTTCGGCAACAACAAAGATTTAATTTATAAAAAGAATCAACTAAATTATACATTGCAGTAGAGAACTCACCATAGTCTTTATTTCCCAAATATTTTAGATCTCTGAATGTATTAAATTTTACAATTTCGTTCTTATCCCTTTGTTTATTGATTACTAATTCAGTGTTATTTCATAATTTTAACTTCCCGCACTTGCAGTTACTTTGTCTTTCTTGGAAAAGAGGAAATAAATAAATTTTAAAGCTATGCTCTTCCTGAATTTAGCTTTACATCCTTTATTTGAATATACTTTTACAATGAAAATTTTTTGGTTCAATTTACTTGCTGTTTCTTTTTGTTCGTTTATTAATTTCATTTTTGTTTTTCATATCAGAAAGATACAAACTGTTGTGTGATGAATGGAATACATTTATTAGCGTTGTGGCCATCAATTATTTCTAAATAATAAAAATAGAAGTAATAGCATACTTTAAATTTTGTGCCAAATAAAAAGTACCATTTTTAAGCGACACGAAATGAGAGGAGCAAATGATAGAAAGCGAAAGAGAGAGAGGTGGAGAGAAAGTGCCACAAAAAATTGTCTTTTTACGATTTTGAATCTTTGCCACTGCCATTAAAATAATAGGTTTAAAGGATGAATTTATTTGACATTAACCTTCAACATCAATGACACATTTACTTATTATTGGAGAAAGGGAAAAACCTTTTCGGTTAAGAAATATTCAAAAAAATATTAAACATTTGTCAGAGCAAAGGTCACAAGGCGTGAATGAAGTGGGTAATTAATATTTCAAGGAATATTATTGGAGTAATTAAGCGGAAAGTTTGGTTAAAGCGAAGAACATTTTGCTAAATCTGAATTAATAATTAATATAAAATAATTAATTTGTTACGTTTGTATAGAGATAGATTTGCCTAGCTGAAAAAGGTTTTTACCTGGCTAATAATAATATACTGACAATATTTTTGCAACATCTTGGTATAGAATGTTGCTGATTGCTTTCAGAGATAAATTTACATTTTATTTTTAAGCACAAACTTTTGATTCTTTTCATTTATTTTACCTTTTTCCCTTTTCTTTCAAAAAGTGCCAAATTGAAATCATTTCAGGAGCGCACAATCCGTCACCATATCTTCGTCGTTATCGTCTACCAACAGTTAATTCGAGCGCAACAGTTGCCGCTTACGAGGAATTACTAAGTCCTATTGACAATTGCGCCAAACTTGCGTTCATCTCGGCACTTAACTTTCAAAATAAGGTTTGAAAAGGAGGAAAATTTTTCACTGACAATTGTAATTGAGATTAAATTTTCAAATTGAAATATTGAGTGATTTGTAGTTTGTGAGTTAAGAAACGAAGTGATTGTAATTTACAATAGTAACAAAGAAGGAAAGGGTAAGTATAAAGTTTGAAATTAACTGGGAATTTTGTTTAAATTAAAAAATGTGAAAAAACTGATTCCAGCAAAGATTCAACTAAGTTTACAACTCTTATGAGTCGGCTGAAGAAGATCGAGGATTTTTTTACATTAAATAAAACTTCGTGTATTGTCTGCAATACATCGACTGAAGGCCTGATTTCCAACACTTTACACAAAGCCTGAGCAAACCTTAGAAATCCGTAATGCTACTGTTATTGAATTCTATTGTTGTCTTTGTTTATTTCTTGCAAACAGTTCTGATTATTGTTTTGGATTAAAAAAATTATTAATCAATGGAAATTGGTGAGGAATCACTTCTGATAGATTTGTTGTCAGAAACGTTCGATCAATTGCTCTTCTTCATTTCATTTCATTTCATTTGCTTCATTCGACACCGAAAAAATCACTGCGATAATAGAATAGTATGAGTGACAAAAGAGGATAATTTTGCATAAAATATGTATTTTCACATTTATTTATCCAAATGAGTGCTGACGTATATTTTGCTCATTTCAAAATACACAACGCGAAGAGAGTACCAAAGTATTGTATTCCGCCAGAGTGTTTCTAAAGAGAGTAGTTGTAAAGTCAGTTCGTTTTCAAATTTCCACTCATTCATTGAAATAACAAAAATATTTATTTCACTTTGGTTTTACTGAAATATTCGGTACAGAAATTCATACAAAAATCGACGAGAAAGCATTTCCGTAAGAGTAAATCAGGAAATTTGTTAAATGTCAAAATCACTGAATGCTAACAAAATACTTTGTGTGTTTAACATTCCATCTTATTGTGATAATCCACTGAAGTAGTAATTACTCATTCTTTTTTAGCAATTTCGCATTTCCAAAGCGAACACAATTCCGAGTGACACAGTGCTCCAGGCGGATAGCACTCACTTCAGTTGCAACAAAGGAAATTCTACTAGGACGTCTACAATTTCTCATATGTTAGCTTCTTTTTCTCTCTCTCTCTCTCTCTCAATAAATAATCGATGTGTCATAAATTCAGATGAAATATTTCTACTTACTCTCTTAGTCCCATATTTTTTAGTCAATTATTTTTGACCCTGTCAGTATTAATGTTTCAAAATTGGAACTGGTAATTGGTAATTGTGGTCGTAATTATGGATATTAACTGTAATTATGGCAATGCAATAATAAATAATAATTACTATTATTAATACTAATAGTAATAATAAATGAGCAATAGTAACAGCAGTAATCATAATGTTATAGCAATTAATAAGAAAAAAACAATTTAATAATTACAAAACACTGAAGACTTTCCGGTAATGAGAAGGTAGAATGACATGTAAACTTTCACGGTGTCATCCTCTTCTCAACGATAAGCGGAACATATTTTAATTTATTTCCTTTTTTCCTTTCTGAGTCAATGAGTTAGAATTGTTTATCCAAATTATTTGCAAATTATAAATTTTAAATTTTATAAAATGCTTCTGTCCTATAAACGAGCAGAGAGATGACCTCTTCCCCTGTTGTAGCTCTTTTTGGAACAGTTCTTACTACGGTAACCCTTCTCAGTGCTCAGATGAAAGAATTTCTATATTTAATCAACGATAGCTGAAATGACGAATTAACAATTTTCTGTATAGATAATTAACTCCCATAAATTAAAACAAAAATTCAAAATCATTATTTGCGCAAATAGTTAATTTTTTCTCTATTTATGTAAAATTTTCTAAAAAATTTTCAGATAATTTAAGAACATAAATTAACGCATTCCAAAATGCGTTATTTCACTTCCTTCATCGCTTTTTGATTTCTTTTCTTTGTGACTATTTAAACATAACCTATATAAATTTAACTGGGAATAATTCCACACAGATTTCAAAATACGGGAAAAAGATGAAATGAGTTTTTAATAGAATTTTAATATTACCAATATATTAAAATAAAGTGCGCTAATAGCCAACTTTTAGAGACGCACCGTCGGAAGACACAGACAATTCAATGAATAGGGCAGCGGTTGATTTCCAATTTCGATTTGTTGCCTCGGAGTTGGAAAAGAAGTGCCGTGAATGTGATCAAACTGCTAGTACCAAAATAATTAATGCTACTAATGGAACACGGAAAGGTGACGGGAAATTTTTGCTAATATTTCTCAGTACTAATGAAATACAAAATAAAATAAAACATACACTGTTGTAGATATCCAACATAATGACACAGAAGATGAATCGATTCACCTGAAATCCTGTTTTTGCAATCAGTCAATTTCATTTTAATTTTCGTTGCATCTTTGCAGTGTAACAGCAAAATTTTATGAGAACAAAAGAAACACAGAACGAAAGATTGCCTCATTTATTATATTCACATGTTTTTTAAAAAAACGAAAACTACACGGCAAGAAAGTTACTTTTCTGAACATAAAATGATAATTTCTTATTTTTCGGTTCAAATTTTAAGTGTAAAGATGGAACAAAATGCTTAACAGGAATGAAATAAAATAAGATCAAGCTTGTTTTATTCTAAAATTATCATAAAAAGATCTTATCGTCTAAAATTTTCAATTTAGAATCATTAAAAATGCAATTTTCACGAACAGAGTGTTCCTTTCCTACATGCAAGTGATTAACAAAGAAGAAAAAAATCTAACAATTTACTTTTAATGATCATTTTGACAATTATTTTGAAAATTAGTTATCAGTAGTACTTGTCAGTTTTCCGCGCTATACCATCTGTTACTGACATCTGGAGAAAGTGTAACCTAATTTCACTTTAATGCTTTCTGATGGAACAAACTTGGAGGGACGGTATGTAAAAATGCCGATAAGATGAGGTTAGAGTATAAAAATCTTGATAATTTCGGAACAGCGCTTATATCCTGATAAGTTTAAACTTAAATTGTTATATTAATTTAACATTTCAAAAGCGATGTCGTCGTAATTTGCTATTATTAGTAACTCGATCGATATTCTAAGCTATAAAATATTTCATTTTTATATCATCTGATTTTTGCAGAGTAGCAATAGAAAGTGGCCGATGTGGTGGTGATCGCCTAAATTTTGATTCTTCAGTTGTTGAAATGGGCGATGTTGTAGTTGGCAACGGTGTTGTCGCAGGACAGTGATCGCGTTCTTTACACGAACGCGACTCGTAACTTTTGCCCTTGCATCCTTTTACAAGAAATGACGTTTCGTAATGACATATTCGTGTTCGAATTTGCTTCCCGCAGAAGCATCGCTGCCAGTTGGTCCATTCCGACCAATTCGATGCTATAAAAATCCTTTTAATTGAAAACAAATCGAAAAAGTATGAAATTTAATTGTTAAATTGTGCTGGAAAGAGACAAAAATTCATTCTTCCTGAAAGGAAGAAAAGAATTCATTCAATGCTCTGCAACAGTTCGAATTTATTAATGTTTTGATCAGATATTTATAGCATCGGTAATGCGTTGTTACTATGCTATCACATTAAAGTTACAGGCCTTACTGTCATCAATTCATCCCTACTAAATTAAGGAGAACATATGAAACTTTTGTCCAATCACGCGTGACTTGGAAATTTTGAAGCAAATTGTCGTCATATTCGAATTGATGAAACCCGATCTATGCCTATGCCATTTCAACAAGTCCTCAAACGTTAAATTGTTCAGTGAGTAGTACCTATCCTTTTTCATTCATTCCTTCCATTTATTTTTGGGGTAATTTGAAAATTTGCAAGTGTGTGACCAATCATTAAAGTATTATGCAAATGTTCCATTGTTGGGTTGTGATGAACATCTCATGTTATGACAAAAGATCCTTAATATTTCACACGAAAATCAATAACTTTAAATTAGAAATATTTCGAACTAACTGGTATTTTCATTCACTGCAACTAAAAAAATTTTTGATTGGTCGATAACTGTTGGCGCAGTTGTCGTGAAGATCGGTGATGTTGGTGGTCCTCTGGGCACTAAATTTAGATTCATCGCTTTTTTATATGCTTCAGCTTTATTATTTCCACCTGCTGATCCCTGTAATTTGATTTCTTAACTTTTAATTTCAATAATTCTATCATGGAATTTGTTTTGAATTTACAGTGTTCTATTAAGAAGCAACTGTATATTCTTTAACACTCTGCACATAACAAAATAATCGCTTCAATTTCTTATTACCTTTATGACTTTTAAAGCTTTTTGCAGGTTTCCAGCCTTTTCTATTTCTTTAAGACTCGCTTGAAAATATGAATTCTGAAAAAAGTGAGATTTAATTTAAGACGATCAATGCTACTCACTTTGCTAAAATTCTGAAAAACTTGAAGTGAACTTATATTTCAGCAGAAATTTTCGTACAACAAAAATCAAAGTGAGAATGTAATGCTTATAGTAAGTGATTGATATTTCATATTGTCAACATTCCAATAATAATTATGACGATAATTATTATTTATCATATTGCAAATATTAATAATTTTCCATGTTTCAAATTTGGAATTGCCAAGCAATTCTGGTGGTAATGATTCTAAATATTCGAATTTTGAACTTTCATCACATCTGAATTACAACTAACCTATGTAAGTGCTATCAGAAAAGTGAAACTTATTGCACTGAATTAAAGCGAATCACGCAAAAAGAAACTATGACATGTCGTTACAATGATTTTCTCACTACGTTAGATATTGCTAAAGATAATAATTAAGCATGAGTACTAGGAAAATTATGAATTGAAAAATTGCAAGTACTGGAATTAATAACAACCTTAGACATCGGTTGGTCGATTTCATCATTAGAGGACATTGCTTTCAATAATGAATCCAGTGCTCTGTCAGCGGCGGTTCTGTCATCATCTTTTATCTAATATCAACTATGAAATCATTTCAGTTCTATACTTTTTCCGTGATTTTTTTACTAAAATTTTCGATGGAAATATTTAAGAATGTTGCGATAGCAGTAATATCAGCAGTTTGCTTACTTATTCAATTACAACTGAAGTATTGTTAGTGATAACAGTGCTGCACTTACGATATTATCAGTAAATTTTCCGTATGAAATGAATCATTTCAAATAATAATGATAAACACTGCTTATTATTATGGTGATTCCCGACCATTAAAGTTCTCCTTCCCATTTATTTAAAAAAGCTTCGCCCCACATTTTCATGCCTTATCAAATCCAATTTCTCCCACCTGCAATTTTTTGCGTGACTGATCGACGACGAACGTCTTCGATGTAAAACCTGATATTTGTGATTCTAATCGTGGAACATATCTCGATCTGATGATATGTTCTGGTAAAATATCCAACGATGATATTCCTTGTCGATTTTCTCTTCTATTTCATATTTCTTTGATGAATTATTGGTTTTTAAAATTTCATAAATTATACAATTTTTGTTTTTTGTTTTGAAATCACCGGGAATGATTTGCAGATTTCATACCAAAATGATAATAAAAAATATTATAAGTGAATTTCGTCCTAAATGCACAAAGAAGATATAACTCATTTCATCTGATAATCTGAAATATTTATTCCGCAGAATTATTGAAACTAACAAAAGATGTTCAGATTTCTTTAGTGATATTCCACTGTTGCGATTTGTTGGAGTTTTCAGTCCTCTCCGTATTACATTCGATTCCGAAAATACAAACTGTGAATTATCATCGGTATTTGCTAGGATTAATGCTTTAGCTATTGGTGGTACTACAGAAGACTGGTATTCAGCTGGAATTTCCGCTCCTGTTTTCGGCATTTCTGTCGTTATCGTTATTGGCGCTACAGGTAATAGTAGTGGTAGTGAGGTTGACGATGATGTCGTTGGTATTTTATTGACCTGTGGTACAAAGGACTCAGATTTCATGGAACTTAACATATCAAAAAGAGAGTTGTTCCGCTGATATCAGAAATTCGAGATTAATACTAGAGGTTTCTTGTGAAACCTAAGTGGCCATGCCAAGTAACATCCATAAAAGAACTTTTGTAGGTGCAGGTGAAATAAGTTTTTGTTTTTCCGAAGAAATAACCTGATCATCCGCTTGAGTCATTAAAATTCTTTCTGTTGCTGTAAAAAGTACCGATCGTTCGACTTGTCCAGGTTTACTCGGTGACTGAGATGGACTCGATTGAGATATCGATGCACGCGTGGTTCCCGCAAACGGCGAAGATGGTAATGACTGTCCAGTGGCGGCATTGGAATTTCGAGTATTTAACATTGAAGCTGAAATTCTCGAAAAAACTCTGCTAAATCCTTAGTCTCCCCCTTTACTGTCTCTCCTAACTGCTTATTCTATTGTTGTTATTTTGCCAGTTTTATGCAGTAATTCTGCAAATTTCCACAAAAAAACTGTTTTTTAAATGAAAAGAAAGATGAAATTGTATGAGAATATACGGAAACAGTTAAATGATTCCGGCCACGTCCGAATTTTCAATTGCATTGCTCAAATCGTTGCGTACGACGAGCTGCGCTATGAACAAACAATTTGCTTTTTCATTACTTATCATTGCTTATTCAATTATTTAACTATTCATCCATTTAGTCAATTTATTTATTTAAATATTACTAAGTGAGTGAGTGGATGGCACATATGAAAAAAGGTAAACCAACTTGCTTGTTCTTCGTTCCCAATTTCTTTATGTGAACTACTCTGATCGTCGCCAACTTCTTTTGTTGTTAGTCGCACTGAAGGTTTACCGTAATGTTACTGCCACTTTTGCTAATTTCAGTTTGTAGAAATCAAATTTCTAGCAAACGTTTTATACTAATTAACTCACAGATCATTTTCTTCTTTAGGCCCCTCACCTCTCTGTCAAAAACAAATCTCCCATCGAGGAGTTTTTATTTAAATTATCGAATCTTCAGAATGCTAAATAACAATCATTCACGTCTCCTTACAGATTTACAGGAACAACACTTTTAAAACGCTTCCTTTTCTTCTTGTTTCTTCTCGAATTTTTTTTACGTTCAGATTCTTTTGAAAAAATTTTAAGGTTAATTTTATTATAAAACTCATAAAAAGGAAGATAAACTTCGTTCACGTTGACGAATCTCGGATTCTTGCGGAACAAATTTTATTTTGCTCTTCCCTAAATTTCCATCTTTTTCTAATTCATTCGGTGAATGCTTTTGAGAATAAAGTTGTTTCATAGCTTCTCTTCGATCTTCTTCCCACGGATCCACAGCTGCGTAATCGGATTCGTGCTGTACCGGTTGCACGTAATCCAAGTCGCACTCCATGAATTCCTTAAAACCAATCAATTTGTTGATTTGAATTTTCCCGAATTTTAAAATTGGTTTAATGACTTCACTACAATTATATTTCAATTTTAAAATTGTATTTCAGAAAAAAAAGATAATAGGTGTGTATGGTTTAAGGACATAACAGATTACCTGTTTCTTACCAAGACAGGAGAATCCTCGAACCGTATTGCATGCCCGCACACGTACACGTACTTTGTTTACGCAAAACGACCAGGCTGACCATGATGCCCATACAGAACCATATACTATAATATAATTGTCGTTTGTCTTTCCTTTCCTAACCATTTTTTAAATTGAAAAAATGAAACAGCAAGACAACAATCATTTGAAATTCAAACCTGCAGGACTGAATTCAAACTTTAATCTCTAAAAATCTACACTTTAATCTTTTTAGCTAATATGTAGCATAATGTTAGATTTGTATGCCACCTGCAAAACATGAAATTGTTTTTTTTGAGCTAAAATTTGCGGGATGTGCTTTATCTTCAATTCAAATATTAAAAAAAGAGGTTTCAAAACAGATATTATCGGCAGTGTTGTGAAATTGAGTATTTAAATCGAGCGATCGAATTTTTTTTTCAATTTCTGACTGTTAATATTGTCATATCTTTTATAGGGTATTTTATTAACTAATTACACATTCAAACGTTACCACAACAACTCGTCACTCTTTTTCCTTTAACATTAAATCTTCAAATTTAAAGTAAACGATCAGAAGTTCTTTTATGTGTGTGTGTGTGTGTGTGTGTGTGTGTGTGTGTGTGTGTGTGTGTGTATGTGTGTGCACATCTATTTAGTTTTCATCTATTTGTCTAAAACAAATTTTATTTCTATTTGATAATTGTTCATCGATGAATATTCAAGTTTGCTTAAATTTTTTAGAAGAATGAAGAATAGTAAAAATTTTGTTCAAATTTTATTTAAAGCACTGAGTTTAAAAAAATTCCAATAGCCAAAATTTCATCGGAAATAAGTGATGGAAGGGCCGGAAGTTTCATTAGTTTTTTTCAAAACAAAACGTTGTCAAAATTGGGAACAATCCAGGAATTTGGAATTTGCGGGAAACTGATTTTAACTGATTGCAATTACAGTTAAAAATGAAAGTGATGTGAATATTCATAACTAATTTTGCGAGCTTGGCAGTTGTAAAAAAATTGTTGAATTGACTTATCATTGTTTAGGGATGCGTATTGTTATTAACTTATCCGATCAGTTATAGAAATAACTTCTTAAAAATTTTCCCATATATTCAAAATGGAATTCACGTTGATTGCATGAATTCTGAAGCAGGAAAACGTTAACTGTAGGAATTATACACGTAACTCGCAGTTTATAAGCGACAAAAGAAAATATTTTATCTTTTAAGAGTGCGATGTAATTTACGTCAGATACTTACTAAAGGGACCATTAGTTGGTGGTGGTGGACGTGGCGTAGCGAATCCTACAAACTGATTCAACTTGCCAGTACGGTGACTGGAGGGATATTCCGTGACTCCATTTCCAAATACTGAAATCTACATTTCACTAAAAAAAGGAAAAGAAAATAAAATCTTTCAATTCTTAAAATTTGAATTATAAAATTTAAAATTTCTATTTTTAACTTGAATTTAAAAGGTCTAATTAGGGGACACTAAATTTTCGTTATCTGAAGGACGAAAGTAAAATATTTTAATTTTTCTTTAAATAAGAAAAAAAGGATGTGATAGGCCGATCAAATTTTGGTCTGTGAGAACACATTTCGCTATACTTCAGGCAAAGTATAATCGGAAATGAATAGGTAAAAAAACAAAAGAACTGCAACAGGTCTAGACGTAAGTGTTTGCCATTTATCATGAAAATTTCAATTGAAATGTGACGTATGCACTAATATATGACATTGGGGAAATATCATCAGATTTTTTCAAACGCAAATTTTTTGTCTGAAAATTTCCGTCAGTTTTACTTTGATTAAAAGGTTAAGATTATTTGTTGTGTCGTTGATAGCTTTACTACTTGAGATGGTTGGCGAGACTTCACTTAACTGTAGGAGTAATAAAATAATATTGATATGAACGACTATTACAACTGCAATTGGAACACTGAATTGTGCCAATTATGCCTGACGGAGAATTTGCTTCAACGATTAAAAAAATATTAGCGCTGATTAATTAGTAATACAATTATACTTCTACAACTGAAAAGACTTGGTATGCTTGCTTCCCTTGCACTACTCGAAGTTCATTAACTCAACTAAGCGTTGACAGCTACGATTAAAAGTCAGTGACGACTGTCATAAATTAAGTGTTCAAGCGCTTTATAACTTAAACAAACCTTTGGCAAGTGATAAAACATGAAGCAATAGTAGTTGCTTGACGAGGAATGACGCCATTCGATAGGTTTTTCGATCCTGACAAGTCTCGTTTGTTCGAAGTAAAGAAAGTACCTGATCGTAAATGAAAAAGGAAACGCTAGTAAGAGCGAATGAAAGAAAAAAAATGACTTGAGTTTAACAACAATTATCATAATGACAATTACGGGGTGAATTTCTGGTATTGAGAAAATGGACGACGACACGATCGTTAACTGAAAACGGTTGCTTTTAGATTAGGATAGGTGGATTAGAATTTTCAAGAATTTTGAAAAGACAATTGGGTCACAGTTCACAATCATTAGGACAAAAGGAAGTAATGATGATTGCCCATTGAAAATAGAGTCGCAAAGAATGAGAAACAGATGATGAAGAAAGAAGAGAAGATGAAAAATGAGGATGATGAGAGAAGAATTGAAATAATTTCGATACAAATACGGAATGAAAAGATTAAAATTTTTCGGGGTAAAATAGATGGATGGATAACCATCTTCACTCTCTTCAATTGTTCCCACTCTCTGTCAACCCCCGCGCCTCCTCTCTCCCACCGAACACTCATTTGTCGCAATGTTTCCTTCCCATAATGTGTCACCGATATCCCGAAAATGTCATCAGCAAATTTACCTAAACTTATTGGCTATCATTTCTGTGAATCCATCACTTCACTTCTTCCTCCTTTTTTCCCTTCCTCTCCTTCCAAAGTTCACAATTTCACAAAATGAATGAATGCATTCAAAAGCACCGATGAAGGAAGAGTTTGTCGAAACGTTCAACTATTTGACATCTCTTAAATTCTTCTAATTAAAGCAATTTCATCCAACTTGATGAATTCGGCGAAGATTATTAACAGTAATATTGCAGTTAACTTCAACTTCAATCCTTCTTTCAGCGTCGTCTTCTACGTCAACTCGTTTTACGTGCACAAATCCTCTGTGAAAAAGGAAAAACGAAAAAAAAAACTTTTAGTTTTAAACAGAAAATAACACAATAATTCTGTTTAACACTGACAAATTTTTAATAATTTATTCATATTTTACTGATTGCGAAATTTTAAAACTTTTTACAATCTTTGCTATTTTTAAATTTGCGCACGCTGGCGCAACTCATCTCTTTTTTCCGCATCGCTTTTGTGCAAATATTGGCTCGATGGTTGAAATTTGCCAGTTAACTGAATATTTAGCGACAAGTAATTTCATATAAAATTGTTAAGCACAAAATGTATTACTGTACCTTCCAGTCAAGGCGCTAAAACAACATATCATTTCTTATTTTCCTTTATTAATTAACAAATTATTGAATTTAGGTATTACATTTAAATTAAAATTCGGTGCATACTTTACGAAACAATCAGCTGATGAAGTGAAAGGATAGAGAATTCCATGCAGACAACATGATTTAATTCCGTTCTCGGAAGTTGCTTCAACCACGATGAATTTCGATCACTCTGACTGGTTCAGGATTAACCTTTGGCCGTTTCAAATGAGATGCTGTGATTTCTTCTTCGATCATAAATGGATTCGAATTGGCTAAATTTTGATCTTTATTTTCATCCCTTTTTGCTGTGAAGCAGTATTGTCGTTCGGTTTCTATCTTTTCCACTTCACAAAGAGCTGATAAAAGATCGCCCACCGCCTCGTTATCAGTGGGATCGATATCACTACTGGTAGTACCATCAAGTACACATGAACGGAAGCGCGTACGCTCTTCGTTCTTACATTCGCTCCATTCACTCCAATCCTGCCAGTTTGTCAGCTTTATCAAATCTATAAATCAAAAAATAAATATTGTTTTGCTCATAGCTTTTTGCAAATTTAACGAATTTTTTAAACTTTGTCATCTCAGTGCTCCACAGCATGACAAATCTATACTCATGCGCTTTATGATAACACGTTATCAATATGCGTATAAATTATAGCCTACCTTTCCACCAGTTTCATTCTTAAAAATTATTTGCATGAAGTTTTAGCAAATTGAATTAAACAACCAATAAGTGGCTTCTGTTGTTTAGAAATTAACATCTTGAAATTAAAATAATTTAACAATGTAATTTTAATAACAGTTTCCTCATAACAATTGAAAGAAAAGAATGAACGTTTGCACTATTTTTGTTCCAAGCTGTTTACAGCGAGCTAACAATAAAATATTAATTTTTGGCTTAAATAACAAATGCAAAAATTTGTTTAACATTTCGACATTGTTTGAATTAAACTGTTCTTTCCTATCACATCTCACTTCAATTATTTGCAAGCTTAAAAAAGATACGCAGTATTTTGAAATTTCACCTTTAAAGTCGAATTTACCTTTGCGCAAGAACATTATTGGAGTAAAAAAGACGCAAGAACTGAACTAATATAAAGGGTCGCAAATAAATTAGTATATTCATTTTTCGTCTCAAAACTTATAGTCGTTTAAATCTAATCTTTTAAAACTGAATCTCATTTAATTTTAAAAGATTAGATTTCAAGCATTTGAATGAAATCAATCGACTTAAATGCTTAAAGTGCACAAGATAGTCAGCTGTTAAGCTGTGGATATTTTGCAACAGTAATATACAACGATTCCTGCAGTGTTCCTTGCGATCACCTTAGACCATTGCAAAACTCGGCTGAAAACTTTCCGCTTTCCTAGGAATATGTCAAAAAATAAAGAGATGAAATGATGCTAATTTTTGGATGTTCGTGCAAGTTAACAGGTTTTTCAACGATTTTATGATAGCAAAATAGAAAGTTATGAGAAAGCAAAACGTTTTTTATTTTATTTTTAACATTTTTGCTTTTTACTTTCACTTTTTTTTCTTATTTTTCTGCAAAAATTGCTCAAAATTATTGAAAAAAATTGATTGACTTATTAATATTTCTGTTTTCTAAGGATAAAGTGGGGCCGATCGTATCGCTCACTTTGAATGAACCGACGTTTTAATTGCTGGAAATTTTTTGGATTTTTTCCTTTCCATTTTTGATTAAGGAATTTCATCGGATTTGACAGTCACAAAATGAAAGTCCAAGTTTGTCTGCAACATCCAAAATGAATAAATTGTGTTAAACAGGAAAAAAAGGTATTTTTTTCCTTCTTTTGCCTTTATTTTCAGTATGAACGTAAAGGAATGTATTCAATTAGTAGTTTATTTTCCTCTCCTTCCATTAGTCTTCCTGGGATTCTATCGTTTTTTTCCTTTCCAAAAGTAAGCACAACTTCTCTTTTCACCTTTATATTTAGGCCACGCAGAGTTTTATGTATTTCCTCTTTTTTCGTTTTTTGCAAAAAAGTTGCCTTTAATTTGGAACGCCAATTTTCCCCTATCATTTTTGACTTTCTAAACATCCATCAACTTCATATTCACATTTTCTGATTCATTCCCATCACTGACAAAGAATGAAAATTATAACAAAGAATTACTGCAAAACTTCACACTTCCAAAAAACAAATAATCTCGAACTGTCAGCCATCACAATTCTTAAAATTAGGACCATCGAATAATTTCAAAAGTTTAATCGTTTTTTAGCGCGTATGTTGCATGCAGAAACCCACGCTAAATTAAACTGCAAAAACACAGAGTTCAAGGCTATGCTAATAAATACACCTTTGAAAACTCTATTTTTTAACGATAAATCAAAACTTTACAAGTTTTTGCTAAATTTAAATACCACAAAATATCTGTTTTTTTTTAAATATTTAAACGAAAATTTTTGACAACGTACAATAATTACAATTACAATATTTTCATAAAAAATTGGTGTTTTGTTTGTTGTTGTTGAATTGAGCGATAAAGTCATTCTGATTTTGTGGCATTGCAACAAATTCGTTCAAAAAACTTTTCAAATAAAACATTCCTGTTGCTTTTTAAGTTCAATGAAATTATTCGCAATTATTTATTCTTCTTCATTTCATTTCCTTTTTTGTTTTCTTTTTCGCATTCTCAACGTTCATCCAATTATTGCTATTTCACATATTATTTATTGAAATATGGAATTTAATAAGTTGAAAAAAGTGAAATACTTTTCTTTTTTCATAACTAAATTTATTAATTTCACGTCACTAACACTTTTCTTTTAATCATCGCTATCACCGCAATTTTCATCCTTATTCCCAGCAGCACCATCACCACACCTATTCCTTTCCTTATCATTATCAACATCTCTTCAAATACATCTCTAATTTACTTTCATTTTTCTTTTTAGTCTAAATTTATCACCACCACATCATTTTACTTTATAGTCATTAATTAATAACATGTTCACTCTCTATTCTCTCCCTTTCTCTCTCTTTCTTCTCTCTCTCTTCTCATAATGATAATAAAAATATTATTTTTTATATTTTGAGTAAATTCTACGCTTAGATATGGAATATCATATAAAGAAACGCATGTTCGTTATGAAAAGTTAGCAAATAAGTTTACAAATTTTTTTAAAGCTTTAATTTCGGTAAAAAATAGCATGCTAACGTTACGTGCATAAGCTCTTTGAAAGTTTTTATTAATGAATCCACCCTTCCGTTCCTTTTTTGATATTTACTAATTAGCTCAAAATAATCGTCCATTTCTACAAGAACAGCTTTCAAGAGAAAAAACGAGAAGGATAACAGATGAAGCACTGTTTCCGCTTCTATCAGTTCTACGCATTAGGCAAATGTCCGGTGACAGTAATAATAATTACGGTTGTGATTGTGTGGCGAATATCAGGCTATCACAATTCTATATAAGTTGAAACTAAATTTCAATACCGAAATAGCTTACTAATTTGTTGAAATGACTGCGCACTTGCTAGGGGCGAATACGCTTCCACTAGACGGACTTGAGTCTTGTTCTCCTCGCTTCTCTGAAATATCGAAAAATTTCTGTTACTCGCAAATATACTTGAATTTTTAATAACAAATTGTTGAATAATTAATTTTCCACCAAAATAAGAAAATTTTCCAACATTTGTTTGTTAGGTACTTTACTTACAATGTAATTTTCACCTTTCGGTTACTTTTTCCTTCTTATTTACATATCAATTTCATCACAGATATCACTTATATTTACTAGCACTTTTTGCAACTCTTATTTTTCTAACCTTAGAAGGACTTAAGTATCTCAAGAAAGAAACTATTCAGGACATTTGCAATAATGGATGAATAAAGTGGAATATTTGATAGAGTTAGAGGAAAGGAATGGTAAGATTATCAAAATTCGATTACATAATATTGAAATCTTCGCAATTTCATAACTTTTTATATTTTAATAATAACTGATATTTCGCATCGATTGATGTTTTTCTCTTAAATATTTTTAGACTAATTAAGAGGATGTTTAGTTAATTTACTTCTCTCATTTACATTTAACTTGACATTTTATCCATACATTGGTCGTTCCTCAAAATTTTCAATTTTTAAAGCTGACGAGTATTCCTTCCGTACACAACTTTACTTCTTAGTGCTCTCATTTACGAATAAATAAGTCCTTAGTTTTTTCCTTCTTCTCAAGAAATGCAAAATAGAGGAAGGAAGATGGTGAAATGGGCTTAGGCGGAAAAGACAAATCAAAAGAGGACTTTTAAAAAACGATGTTCAGAAATGAAAATGTCAAAACGAAGGTTTCAGCTTTTCCTATCTAAAATTACTGACAAAAAGGCGCAAAACCTCAAAGTACACTACTTTTTCCTTAATTTGCAAGCAAAATGAAGAAGAAGAATTGCTATGTAAGAAATGAATTAATCTGAAGACACTACTAATGTAGTAAACGTAGATGCTTTGTCCACAGTGACAGCCATTGTTGCTATGGAACAGGAAGTTCGAATTAAAAAAATTGCCAATTCAAAACTGATTAGTTATGCAAACGAAGTGATATATGCGCACGTGCGTCAATGGCTGACAGATTTGTCATGACATTTCTGATCATTGAAATTGTGACTGCCTGCTTAAGTACTGTCACAATAATTTTAATTACTGCTACTGCAGCTTAAAACCTTTCTTAGCTACTGCACGCTTATTACTTATTAATTTAAATTGTGACAATAAGAAATTGTTTGAATCAAATAAGCGGTATATTGCGAATAAAATTAAATTCCATTAACTGTTCAATTTTCATGCTAACTAACTAAAAAATGTGAGCAACGAGAAATTCGATTAATTGTAATGGTAATAAGGAAAACCGAATTGGATGACAGAAAGGATGAAAAGCAAAGCTAAGTTTTTATAATTTCATATTTTTACACTTCGTATTAAGTATGCCATCCACTGAAGTATGACGTAGCATAAATTGACGAAGTGATAATTTGAACAAGTCATTAGACATCTGGAAATTTAATTGTATCAATGAAATTCCAAGTTAGAATTGAAAAGTAAGAATGAAATATAAAGGATGAAAATAACCGTTCTTTGAACGCTGCAGCCGAAGAGCAGTTATCAGTAAGTCCCATCGTAAAACTAACACAGTAACGGTAAAAAACTTACGTCAGTATCAACGATGATTTCTATTAATGAATTTGTTGACGGTGCAAACGCTGCAATTACCATAATATCAGTTTTTGATTCAAACTGCAAGTTGGAGCAAACATTATGTGTCAAATAAATAGTTGGAATGTTAGCTACGTAACTCTTCAATACTTACGAAACAACCGAAGCGGAGAAAATGTATTGGTTAGGTAAACTTATATAACCAACAATCTCAACTGTCCTAACTATTAAGTGAAAACGTCTCTTGCGTGTATGTGCGTGTGTATTAATTCTTTGCTTTTTCTTCAAAATGAAGCCTTTTTTGTTATTTCAACAATTTCCCAACGCATTTGGTTATTTCCCATAAAATATCAAATTTTGCTATTGCAATGTAACGAAGCATTTCGCTTTGTCCTTTTTTGGCAGCCACGATGTCATTTTAGGGTATTTATCCTTCACGTACACTTCAACAGAAAAATGTCGCGATCTCTTTATTTAATAATAAGAGTTAAGGTTAACACATTTAAGAGTGATTCACGTGAATGGACATTTAGTCGAACGCAAAATAGTTATCCATGCAAGTTATTTCAAACTTTTCTCTTCCGATTTAATCTATCTCGAGATTCTTGCCGAGTTGTTTTCTTCTTGCACTAAGTTGTAAAAAGGGTTATTTTTAACAGATTTAGGAGTTCTCCATTAAATACCGAAGTAATGAAATAGTGGAAATTATTGATTACCTGTATATACGACAAAGAAAGCGACGATGAAATGTGCCATTGTAAGGATAGCCGTTGTCATCATAGCAAAGAGAAGGTCAAAGTGGTAACTGCGATACATAAAGTGACCATTTGGTGGGTTGTGATGGACAGATAAATAAATGATAGAACAGTCCCCTCATCCTCCATCTCTAATTGTTATTCTGATGGAAGGAAACTTCGCCAACATCACTTCAACACTTACTGGTCGTACATTTGTGAGTGACCGCTTGTTTATCAGTATTCCGTCAGATTCCCACGTATATGCGATAAAGAAATTCGATACGATACAAATCGAACAGACTACTTGCACTATCGTATTTTTCATATCATTTTTAAATGATATGAGTATTCTAATCAGTCAATTATTAGTTAGTCGCTTAGCTATTTTATTCAAAAATTATCACTTACAATTGTCAATTAGATATTAGACAGTTGCAAATTTTGGTAATTTATTGTCAAATCACTCTTTGTTAGATTGCTTCATGATCTCATACCTATTGGCGTACGTCTCCTCTACGTGCTGACTGATAAGGAAGAAAATTTTTCTTAAACTCACTAAAGTTATCGTCAAGTCAACTCCTCTTTGGAAAGATGAAGCAATTCGTGGATGATATCACATCTCGTGGATTTTCCAGCCATTCATTTTCCCCCACTGCAATGTTTGGAAGATGTGTTCGCACTTCAATAGTTTCAAAATAATTCTTCAAAATTCAATCGATTTCAGCTATGAAACTAAATAACTTCGATAGAAAACTGTGGAAGCAGAATTTTCAGACAAAGTTGAATTCATTTTTAGTGAGAAGCGTCTTAACGAGCGTAATTAATTCTTCTGCCAGACTTTTATAAAACCAATTTTGAGTTAACAAAATAATTGAATAATTTAACTTTTCCTAATAGCAAGGAAGGAATGATAGCTCAATAATGAGAAATGAATTAATAATTAGCGAGCACTTTTCTCTTATCCTTCGACCTTTAATAAATTCGTTTGAGTGCGAGTAACTTTGGAGAAAAATTTAGCTCATTTCAATGCCTCATTCAAATTGATAATTAAATTCATCATATCCAAAATGATATCATCGATTTCGTCTTGACAATATAAATTAATCTGATGTCTAAGAATAGAAGATTTTCTCGTCAAAAATACTCTTGAAAATGCTAAGTCATTTAGCTTTCCTGTTTTTTACAAATTTATTTTCTCTTTTTATTTGCTCATCTTTTTTTGCTTTGCTTTTATTTTCTCCTCAAATTAATTTAAATCATTTCATAATGAATTCAGAATTTTAGTTAAAAATTAATTGACTTACTCCCTTTTTTCTGATTCCAGCTTTTAAATTACCTATTCCGTTGCCACGATATTCACATTATGAACAAATGAACAATGAACTTGCTCAATTGGAACAGCTAAAGTTTTCTCACAATGGGCAGTTTAATTAGTAGCACACCTACTTACTCCTACTATTCATATGTAATTTATTTAGTTTTTGTAAAATTTAGTAATATTAGTTTGCATATTAGCATCAGAAAAGTTTCCGGCTACCTACCGACCACTTAGTTTTGTTGTCATTCACTGGCTTCATGAGGATTTTTGCGGGAAATTTGTGCATCTTTGTTTACAAGACAAAGGCGCATGTAAATAAAACTTCATTTTGACGTATTAATACATATATACATTGTATTTGAACAATACTGCTTTATTGTGTAACCAATTTAGATTTCGATCATTTTTCTTAATGTGTACTTTAGTTAACTGTATCCACGCAAGCACACGTTTAATTAAAAGGTTCACGTGTTCAATTCGCTTGCTTGACATTCGCTGAGTTTGGGTGCATAATTCATATTTATCCATTCTTTGTGTATTTTTGAACTGAATTTTCCATGTTTTTCCAAATCTTATTTAAATTAGCCGACTATGTAGAAAGGAAAAAAGCGATAAAGAATTTCAAGGATAAAACTGCGGGCACATCCCTTGCTCTGTGGGTAAAATAATTAAATGCTACCACTTTGACGGTCGGCAGAATGAGTTAGCGAGTAAGACAGTTGGGAAGAGTAAGGCAAGTGATTTGTTTCAAATAATTGATGGGAAAAATTGCAAAATGAAAAGTGAAGAGAGTAAGTTGTAGGAATATGTGCTTGTAGGAGGCATCCAGCCATTTCTGTTTGCAAGTTTTGGGCTAAAAGGATTCCGAAACACTTCAGTTCCATCAGTTAAAGGTTTCTTCAGTTTTTCCGCTTTTCCGATTATTTGTCGGCAAATGCTTTCCTCTCATTCATCGCCTACGCTGAACTGTTCAAAACATTTCGTTGCTTTCACAGCGAATGTACATTGATCGCTTGGTGAAGGAAATTGATAAAATTCTCGGTGAAGCTGTTTTGAGGAACCCTTTCATTAATTTAATTAATTTCATGAATGTGACGAAAACATCAGAGCTCGTCGTTCATATCGCATGCTATAGTGATTTTTCCTGAATCGCTGACCCATCATCGGTCACGCAAAATGATTTCAGATTTAACCTCATCGCTGACTGCATGTGTGCGCATTTTTCTATCCGTCCTTTCCTTCTGAAGCGTTTTTCCACCGATTTCAATAGCTTACCAAGAGATGAAGTAATATAATTACTGATAAGCAACTTAAACTGCCCATGAAAAGAAGACAAGTATTTTTTGATTTTATGAAAAGATAAATAAGAAGTTTATTTGCTGAAAGTTTTTATGTTCTTATTCTAGTTTGTTACCGTTCTTTTTGTACAGAATGCCGAATTTTAATTTCAAAGATTGCAATATCATAATCAAAATCTGAAACGCGTGTTCCCAAACATTTTCAGGTGGCAACATCTTATTTGGGAAGGTAATTTCTTTTTTTAGATGTTACACATATAATTTAATATTTCTCTCAATTTCTAACTTTTGAACACTTCCGTATTAGGAAAACAATTTGATTTTAAAATAAACAAAGTTTTAGACGCTCTCACAATTCTACTCCTATGGCTGATGAAATTTTTTCGATTTTGCTTTCAAACAAATAAGAAGCTCAGAAGACACTTGTGGAATTTTTTTTTAAACTAAAACTAATTAGCTTTTTCCACTGCTTTTCTGAATTCGAAATATTTTCCCTCTGCTATGATTATTTGGCAAACTTTCATTATGCTTTTTCAAATAATTTCAAGTAATTTAACAAAAATAGGAGAAACAAATTTGAATAATGCAAAATTACTGTCAAAAACATTGCGCCAATTCCTCGGGCTAATGAAATAAAAATATGTAATATTTTGTTTATCTCCCACCAACCTTTCTTAATTAAAATGACATGCTCACCGATTAATTAATTAATTAATCAACTAATTTCTCTCCTCATCATTTCCACTAATCTTCAAGAACATTGTGAAAAAGAACTAATTCAAAATACCTTCCACATATCTAACTCCCACAGGTTTATTTTAATTTATTTCTCGATAGTTTTATCATATCGAATATTCTCCTGAAACATTTTCAACTAATATTGAATTCAGTGTTCGCACAGAAAATAAATGAATTCCTCTCACTTTTCAACGAACAACAAAGGTGTATGAAATTCATATTGAAACAGCCATAAAGGAAATTAGAACTTTTGATGAAAATTTAAAATCACCCAACTTTTTTTTCCTTTCGCTATTTTATCAATTTCTTATTTTAAAAACAATGAATTTCAAAGGCATCCTGGAAAGTCAAAAAACTTTCCATCGATATTTTTTCAAATTCTCAATTATTTGAGAAACTGCAGGAAAGAGTGGAAACGAAATTGGTGAAAATTTTGTATTTCCTTCCTTTGTTTTGGGCCTTTTATTTTTCCTTCGCAAACAAAAAGAAAAGGTGGAAAAATGAAAAGAAATTTTGAATTTCCTGAATTGAAACGCTTTCCGCTCCAACGTTAACGCTTGATTTTCTTTCAAATCAATCCATTCATTCTCCAATACATTTCAAATTTTTTAAATTTAGCAAAAAAACAATTTTTCGGCCTTAAAAAGGAAGTATTTGCTGCAGCTTATAACTTAATCAGATGTAGTAGGTTAAACTATCTTAGGTCCGTCTTACCCTTCACTCACTGTTACCTCTTCTCTTGCTATCCCTCGCCCTCCATTAGTTCCACACTTCCCCTTCTTCCCTCCAATCCCTCTACTTCATCTTTCCAGCTTGGCTTTTCTTCTCTTTCCTTCTAATAAGTTAAAAATTTGTCAACTCAATTTTATTTTGACTATCTTTCCCTTCCATCGTTTTTCTCCCTCTCACCTTCTCTTCCTTTTCCCTGTCACTTCACTATTGTTGTAATATAATGACATTGTCCAGGTAGCACGCATTATTTCATTCCAACCTTTAAATTCCATAATTTTTTCTCAGCCACTGGAAAGTAGAAAGTTTAACGCATTAAAGAGTCACCGCACGGTATTAACGTAGTCTTTTCAGACACGACGTGACTCGTTTAGGTTTAGGTGACCCTTATTTCCTTATCATTTTTGTCGTTGTTGTGGTTATCATCAATGTTATCATTGAAAGTTTAAATTATAAGTGTGCGGAAAGAAGAGAATTTTTTTGAAAAAAATAAGTAAGAAATTATAATTTAAAAACTGAATGAGCAAAATTATGAAAGATGAAAATTCTCCTGTTTTATTAAATTTATAAATCATTTTCGTCAATTTTTCTTCCCTTTCATATTTCTCATTTTGAAAATATTCTGTTTTTACGACTTAAAAGTAAAGCGATGTGCTGTCTGAAACCTTAAAAATTTAGTAGTCCTGAAAAGCGATGAAGTAATTCCTCTGATTTACTTACAACTGTCGGAGATAAATCTTCCGACATCCTTGAGTTATTGTCGTATTAACATATCAACCACAATGATATTTCCGTTTCCTTTCATTTCATCTAACGCTGAATTTCTCCTAATTTACTGTCATTCTCCTCTTCCTTTCATTCATACTTTTTCTCCGTCTTTTTCCACCTGAACTGTCACAATGAGCAATTTGTACTAAGTTTTCAAGGGATAAGTAATCATAAATTGCATGCTTTTGTAGCATACAAATGCGTGGAGTATTGCAGAGGTCAAGAGAGAGAGAGAGAGAGAGGGAAAGAGAGGGAGGGAGAATGGTTCATTTACTGCTCATAATCAAATGGTTTTAATTATTCAATTAATAAGGAAACGAATTAATAATGAGCGGAAGGAAAAGGTATTGAAAGTGTAAATGACATGCCTATACGTGGAACAAATTAATTAATCCGACAGGAAACGCAATGAATCATTGACATATAATCAATTAATTTGATCAAAGTGACCGCTATAAAAGACTTTGGTGTTCGTTGGGTGAATCTGAAACTGTAAGGAACGAACGGTGCAAATATTTTCTGATATATTCGTACCGCCAACTTTCGCATAAAGTTTTTTTTCAGCAAAAAAGGCAAGAAGG
The DNA here is from genome assembly GCA_013365375.1 of Litomosoides brasiliensis. Classification (NCBI taxonomy): domain Eukaryota; kingdom Metazoa; phylum Nematoda; class Chromadorea; order Rhabditida; family Onchocercidae; genus Litomosoides; species Litomosoides brasiliensis. Next base: position 14,446 of record JABVXW010000111.1, on the reverse strand, counting down.
AATTGTTTTTCGTAATAATTTTTGTACATAATTCTTTCAAAATTCCTCCATTTGTTTTTATTAAATAATACAATATGTCGAATTCCAAATTGAAATTGTGAAATGGAAAAGATTCAACTAAAAACAACATTATCAAATTGAATATAATTTTGTTTTCCATAATTTAGTGCTAAATCCGTCAAAAACAGGAAGCGGTCAATAATTGCATTGTATTTGATTAGAATAACTTATTATGCTCAACAAAGAATTTTACAACTTCCGAGAAAAAAATTGTGATTTCAACTTCAACTAAATTTATTAATTTCAATTAATTTGTTTCTATTGAAATGTTTCCTTAACTTCTTCCTTCTCCCTCTCTCCTTGTTGTCGGTGGGAATGAGAAGGAAAGGAAGTGAAGAAAAAAAGGAATTGAGTGATGTGCGTTGAGGCTTGTTGTGTGGCTTTTGGCTTTATTAAATTGAAAAAATGCTGCACGTAGCTTTGCTCGATGATAATTTTATATTCCCTTTTTGCCAGCCACTTTAGCTTTATGAGTGATATATCTACGCATATTCTATTGACACAAAATTTCATTTCAACAAATCCAGCCCAAGGATATATTTAAAAAATTGAGAGAACAGGTATTTTGGAAAAGTATTTAAAGCAAAAAGCGACTGTTACCTCAAATTCTGTTGAAAAAAATTATGACCGAAAAGCAGTACGACATGACTGGAAGCGCAATTAATTCCCACTTCACGGGACGTGACGGCAATCATAACTGCTTATGTCTTATAATAATGAATTTTATGAATTTATTCATTTCCAATGAAGAAAATTTGCTATTTCCTATCCGTTCGATTATCTTTTCAAACATTTAATATATTTTCTCAAATACTTTTCATTCTTCCTCTGTCCCAGCAATCATATTCATACCTACGTCATTCATCCAACTATCAGCACGTACTTCAAAATATCTGTTCACCACACATCGCTTCATCGTTCTATTTCATTTCTTCCATTTTCATCCATTTTAATTGTCTCATTCCCTTCCTATCAAACTGATGAATATTTAATAAACAAATTAATGTTAATATGTTTGCCTTTCGTTTGATTTTATTTTGTGTTTTCTTAGCACTCTTCTTTCCTACTTTTCCACATTGGTACATATTTATATATTCAATCAGTTTTTCTTTTCTTCCTGGTTCCTCCCGGTTTCTTCTCTCTATCTCACCCTCTCCCTCTCTCTCTCCTTCCCACGGGAAATTTTTATTCTTCCAAATTCATTCATAGCTAAGAGCTAGCTAAATAACCGTCAAATGATTTTTCTTCTTTTTATTTCATGAAAACTGACATCTTATCCTTCAACATTACTACTGTCCTACATTTCTGCACGATTTCCAAATTGAGACTTCCAAATTGAAAGTGTAAATTAAATTATTTGTTAGCCACTGTTTCCTAAATTATTATTATTATTACTATTACTATTATTATTATTGTTATTATTATTACTATTACTATTATTATTACTTACTATTATCATTAATTATTTGTTAATCGTTAATTATTTAAGGACATTTAAACATTGGTCGAAGTGCGAGAAACTAAGAAAAAAGTGATATTATTATCAGCGAAGAATGCGTGTGTAGCAGTCAGTTGAAGAAGTAAATGTATAGGATTTTCAGGAAAGAAAGAGTACACCAAGGAAGTTAATGAAAACTTTCTACAGAAATATTTCGCAATTGTACGCTTTCGTTATTATTTAAATTTCTTTTCCCAACAAAATCGGCAACTTTGATCGATTCTAACTTACACAAAGATCGCTTTGCTTTGGCAATCAACAAAAATGAATACAATGTGATTTGAACAATACAGCATTCGTACTTCGTACTACTTGCTATTATGCAACGATCAATTAAATCTTTTAAGATATGAGAGAAATTCTTCACAAACTCTTTAGGCACACCGCCAGAAAGTTTAGGTTCGACGAAGGAGAAATATTTCTCAGCTGAGCAGTTATTTTATGGGACATACTATTTACCGCGCATTTATATACAAATATGTAAATTACTGATGAAAAATGAGGAGAGCGAAGAGGATGAGAGAAGAAAAAAAGAAAAATGTTAGGAGAGAAGTGGGAATGGAAGGAAATTTTTGAGTGGAAGAGAGGGCGGAAAGACAGGTACATTTCATGCGAAGGAATAATATCGGTGAGGGAAATGAAATGAAAAAACTTGAATGAGTGGAAGAATTTTATTAAATTTCAGCTGAATTTTCAATTTTTCTATGATCTCTTTTATTTGGTTTCTCCGCCTTTCATAAATAAAATTATAAATTCAGCTCGCTTTTCCTTCTTTTTTTTAACAAATTACTTCCTTCCCATTTTGCCTTTGTTTTTTTAACCTAAAAACCAGAAATGAAGAAGTTATTATTTATTTAAACCTGGGAAAAGTTGAAATTCAAGAATTAACTATGCTAATTGCTTAAATCCTTCATTTGTCATCCATCTATTTCATAATTCGAACACTTACATGCATATTGTTGCTTCATATCCTTTCTTTTTACCTCTGACCTTTAACAACTTTTAAATAATGGCCAACTTGGAGAGATTGTAAACCAATGCATGCGTGATCATTTATGATAACTTGCTGTTTCTATTAATTCGCAAAATATTCAGTTTTGAAATAATTTTAACATTTAAGTTCTTCTCTTCTATGTTCACTCGACAGTTCCCACTTAAAAAAAAATTATAAAGCTATCGGCCTGGTTAATTTGGGTAACAGTTATCATTTAACGCTTAATTACTGTTCTTAATAGCTCTATTTTTAATTGCTTAATACATAGCTATGTTTTTTAACAGTAAAAATACAGTCTTTGTGCGTGACTAATTGCCATGAGCTTCATTTTTTTGAAATTTTATAGAAGCAATATTATGGATAATGAATACCGTGTTATCCTAAATGTTGGTGGTATACGACATGAAACATATAAACATACACTTAAAAAAATTCCTGCCACACGTTTAAGTCGTTTAACACAAAATTCGGCTAATTACGATCCAGTCCTTAATGAATACTTCTTTGATCGTCATCCTGGTGTCTTTGCTCTTATTTTGAATTATTATCGTACTGGCAAATTACATTATCCATTGGATGTTTGCGGGCCACTTTTTGAAGAAGAATTAAAGGTATTTTATCTGTTACTTACTAATACACTAAACACATAGCTGAATGAGGAATTAAAGCTATCCTTACATTTCTAATTGCCTTTGATATTTTTACTTTGACATTGCCATAGCACTTTATTAGCTTTCGAAGTTAGTAATTAATTCATTGTGCACTGTCAACGGTGAATTATCAGTGGCTGAAGCGGCAAGCTATAAAGTATTAATCAGAGAATGAATATTATTTATTGTCCAAACCAAATGAACGGAATAAAAGGAAATAACAATTTGAGGAGTGCATCAAAAACACTTATGTATGAACAATGAAAGGAGTGCTAATTCATTAATTAACAACTGATGTCATGCTTTATTTACAGTTGTCAATGCTTCTGAAATAGTGATATGCTAATTAATGTCTCTCGTCATATTTCAGTATTGGGGTTTGGATGCTAACGAAGTGGAGCCGTGTTGTTGGATGACGTATACACAACATCGTGACACGCAAGAAGTATTAACCACTCTCGATAAACTTGACATCGATTTTGATGAAAATTGTTTGAAGGACCCGGAAGAAGTCTATCGACGGTATACCTCTATTTACATAAGCATTGCTGACACGACACTCTTTGAAACTTCCCTTTATTTCGAGAGCTAAATTCAAATTAAAACCAAAGAAGTTATTTCAAACTTTCCAGGATGGAAATGTCTGATTATGGGTTATTTCAAAAAGCAAAATTTGATGTTAAAATATTTGCTTTTATTTCATTTCTTAAATTACCTTTGATTTATTTGTTTTTTCCTAAGAAGTAAATGCATGTTGTCACAATAGAATTCATTAGATTTGGTTGGGAAGACGACTATCATAGTCATTCGCTATCAAAGTGGCAAAAATTGAAGCCAAAAATTTGGCACTTGTTCGATGAGCCTTATTCATCCCACGAGGCAAAAGTTCGTTAGTTTTTCTTTTCATTCACTTCTAACACATCGTATTTCAATTTCTCGATTAATTTACATTTAAATTTGTAATTCTTTAACAAATAATAAACTGAGGAATTAAATAAATCGTTTGATGGCATTTAACCCTTTACATCCTGCCACTACATTACTGTTTTTTAGTTCTATATTTGTATAATGTAATTATTTCGTCAAGTAAGATTTGAAATGTTTTAATTTCTAGATAATTGCCGTTGTATCAGTCTTCTTCTTAATCATAGCTATCTTCGTATTTTGTCTTAAAACACATCCCGGTTTACGGGTCGCCGAATTGGACGATGCGCAAATTAATATTACTTCTGGCCGTTATTATCGTTCCGTTGTTTTCCCGACCAAATATCGTACCAAAACAATTGGTATTGACAAACAAAATTCCAAGCCACACCCAGGCTTCTTAGTAGGCTCATTTCTTCCGTATACATGCAAGTACTCAACTAATTTAAGTAATGCAAGTAATAGTTGCGCACACAAACGTAATTTCTTTGAGCATAATTTGTTTATTTTCGCTTTTTTCCTTAAATTGCACGGCAACCTTTTTGCTTGTAATTTCCAAGACTGAATTCTCCATTTCAGATAGTTGAAGCTATATGTAATGTATGGTTTACAATAGAAATATTCATTCGATTTACAACCTGTCCTAGCAAAATCAATTACTTCAAAACGCCGGTAAGCTGATAATTTGAAAGAAATAAATTACTTGGGGACACACATTAAAAAGGGCAAAACTTCGATTCTTCCAAAAAACAATTTTTGCAGTGCTTTTGAAGCTAAGTTGTCTACCGCACCTTTTACTTCAATCTCTTTTTTGAAATCAAAGGATTGAAGCTTTCAAGCTGTCCTCTCTTAATAATTTTTGCGGGTAGGTAATGCAAATTTGACAGATGCGTTATCAGTTCCTTCTATTCTTTAAATTTCTAACATTTGCAGGTGAATATAATAGATTTAATAGCTACGTTAACATTTTATTTGGATTTACTAATGACGACGTACGGCTCAACAGCAGATCTCGAATTCTTCTCGATTATTAGAATTATGCGCCTGTTCAAACTTACTCAACATTCTAGTGGTCTAAAGATTCTCATGCATACTTTCAGGTTTTATACTTTCATATACTTACGTTTTATACTTTCATACTTTCAGGTTTTCATACTTTTCTGATGCTTTTCAAACAAATTTGGCTCACATCCATTTATACACACACACACACACACATCTATTTTTGATTAAAACAAATTTATTATTAGCATTTTCTTCAATGTATATGCAAATATTTGCAGGGCAAGTGCTAAAGAATTGATATTATTGGTATTTTTTCTCGTTCTTGGCGTTGTGGTATTTGCATCGTTAGTTTATTACGCAGAACGAATTGAAGTAAATCCTGAAAATCAGTTTCAGAGTATTCCGCTAGGTTTATGGTGGGCTGTAAGTAAACATCTTTTTTCAATATTTACTCCAAAGAAAAAGAATTTCTGTTCTTGAGATAGGAAGTTCTTTCATAATTTACTTTCCGATTTCTTTTGTCATTCATTTTTGAATTATCCTTAGAATTTATGAAAAATGTAGAAAATAATCAGAATTGTCGAAAGTTTCGATACAATTAATTTCTGTTAAACAAACAAGTTTTTGCAGAATTTGCAGATATTTATTCTTTCTTTAATAGATAGTAACAATGACGACAATTGGTTATGGTGACATGACCCCACACACGTATCTGGGACGTATCATTGGTTCCGTATGTGCACTTACCGGTGTTTTAACTATCGCATTACCTGTTCCTGTAAGATATATTACAATTTATAGTGGAAATAGTAGTTATAGCAATGAATGGATGAGTGAAAATAGCCGCAACATTACAAATAGGTAGAATTGAAAAAAATTTGCAACTATTTTGTTTAATACACGATTTATCACATAAAGTACTTGACAAAAACTATGCTATTGAAAGTTATCAATCTGTTATTACTTATATTATGTTCAGATAGCAAAATTTCGATGATTAGTTAAAATTTTCTTTCCAATTTATTTAATTAATTTTTGAAATCGTCCACTGAACTGTTAAAATACCGCTGCGATGTCTTTTAATTTACAGATAAGTTTTCTTTTGTCTTTTCAGGTAATAGTTAGCAATTTCGCTCTATTTTATTCTCATACACAAGCTCGCTCGAAGTTACCTAAAAAGCGTCGTGGAGTGTTAAGTATTGACCAAGTACGCCCTTTTCACACTTCTCCACTGATTTCATTACTTTGCTTTGTGTGTGAAGGAAAAAAAGAAGTTACGTATTGATGTGAAGCTTTCTGCTTTGAAAATCTTATACATTAGGAAAGGATTTGAAGTCAGATATTTCGAAGTATTATTACTTTACAATGCAAGGGAAGAAAGTAAAACGAAGCTTCTTTGAAAATTTTTTCTTTTTAAATTCCAGGTGAAACAACAACCAGCTATGGTACAGAAACGTGTCCAAGGTCTTCGTGAAAAGCAACTAGCAAAAGAACCATTAATGATAAAACATAATGGCCCACAAGATGCACCGATAAAATGACAACTTTTTTCCGTATTGCATAAATTACACTCCAACATGAGCTACCCCCGTCTCTTTAATACTTCAGAAAAAATATTTGTTTAAACAGTTAATTGGAAATCTCAAGATCTCACAACTTCACTTTGTAATGTCCCCAACCATTAAGGAAATTTTACCCTATGATTTCTGAAGAAACTCGTCAAATTTCTTGAATGCATTTATTCATTGTTCTATTTTGGAAACAAGTCATAGTGTCCATGTACATTGTATATCACATTCTAAACAGCCTTAGATTTCAGTACAGGTAACAGAAATCTGGATTTTTACAGACTTCCGCAGCAGTTGATTGGTTCACGTTTAAAAATAAGGCGAATATATTCCAATTTATGGAAGGAACCGTACGAGTGTGTTAGTCATAATCGCACCACTTTATCTGAACCGGAATAAGGAAAAAGACAACAAGCCTACTCCGTCAAATAGCGAAATACGATCATCCAGAAAGCATCAAACTGATTTTATTCCAGCGACTAAAATTATGCGAATTTCCATCCCCCTACAGGAATAACTATTGTTGCACAGTATTATTGCATAATAATGTGTCTGATATGGGACTCGTAAAACAAATTTTATCCTAACGATCTGTAACATACATATTATAAACTACTAGCGTTATAGGCATTTTAACCTAATAAGTATTTTTTAACACACGGTATTTTATAACAGCGTATGAAATGTCAGTATAAATCATAAAATGCATTTTGACTTTGCCGATTTCATTTCTCTCTAATGCCCCCATTTCAATATAAAACATGTACCATTGCCCAGGGAGAAATTTTAACACTGTGGGAGGGAAGGAGGGGGGAAGGGGGGGGGAATAAAAACTGATCACAATACTTGAATAGTACCGTAAATCACTATCTAATACAATAAAGCTCGTTTCGCCCTAGCTTTTTCAAAATCCAAGAAAAATGCATCAGCATGCATCTCCTAACAACATGAATTGTGTCAGAAAGTATGTTCTTTGTTGTACACTGGAAGCAGAAAGTTTTATCTCTAGACAAAAACAACGCATAAACAAGATAGAAAAGTCTGCGCAAATAAAAATAAAGAAATACAACGTATGCAATCCAAGCTATACGTTGCTCAGACAAAAATTCAAATGCCCACAGAATTAGTAAAATTAGTACTAAAACAAACTGCAATTAACTCCTGGCTGTGCAACTATTACTGAAAAGCAAATAACAAAACGTTCTTAGCAAAGAGTTGCTTACTGAACAAACAGTAACGCTGCAACAGTAATACATATGCCGAATGTCATGATGACGATATTATTAACTGAAATTACTCAGCTGTAAAGAAGTAGCAGCTGAAAGGGAAGTTTAAATGGAAAAGCTATGGAACCTGAAATATATTACTAGGATAAAAAATTACTATAAATATTAAATTTTGACATAATAAAAAAACCAAATTACGGAATAAATGGACAGAAGAAGCACGCTCCTACTGACGTCTTTCCAGAATATATCAGAAACTATCACTGCTGCATTCAAAAATTCACATCTCTCTATTCAAATTAGAAATGCTCTCCTAATAGCTGTTGTGAACAGTATTTCATTTCAAACATATATTATCATCTTTTCAAAAGTAATGTAATCTTTTCATAAGTATGCATCATCGTCTAGTTAATGAATTTCAAATTTAATCATCCCATTAAAAATTGGAGACAACTTCACAAGAACACTTACTCGAAATTTTTATATCATTAATCATCTTCGTCAGCGAATGCTACATGAGAGTCACCATCCTGATCAATTTCAGCCTCATCACCTGGTGGTTCACTATCACTATGACTATTATCCTTACCTGTTTCTTGTTCGTCCCTATCCAGCTGGCTCGTCCCTTTTCTTTCATTGCCATTCATACATTTTTCCTCTCCGAAGTCCTAAAAATGAACACGGCAAATCAAACAACCAAAAATATTTGATGGTACTAAAAAGTTCAATTTTGTAAATGTCAAAACTCCTAACTGCAACATGGTGAAATGTTTCGGAAGATGAAAGGTAGTCGAAGTTGTTCAATATAAATTCAAGAACATTTTAAGAAATGCATGAAAAACCATGATTTACTTCTACCTGTGAGGATGCTATTTGGATAACCAAAACACTGAGTGTTGAAGAATAAATTAAGTTTGAAAATTACCCGCAATGAAGATTCCACAGACACTCCCCCCACCACTTCTCTTCCCTTAACTTCATCACCGAACAACTTTTTGCCACCAATTTCACTGCCTGAAGGCTTATTTGCATCTGTTTTTGCAGTAGAGCACATAGCTCCTGACGTTTCAGAATGTTCGCCATCAGAATCACCCTCATCAACTTGCTTGTCCTCTGGCGTTTTCAGGTCAGCCTCCATTTGTTGCCGGCGATGCTCAATAAGTTCTGCAAATTAAATTCCAAAACCATATTGAAAATTCTAATAAAATTTACTACTGTCTGCATTCATCACGCGGTACCAAGATTATTTTTGCTGGAAATATGTGGAACACACCATCAATTTTCTTTGAAGACACTTTCAACAGTTCGAGAGTTCGCAATGTATGTTTTGCGGGCAAATAGAACACCGGTGGCTTTGCTTGAGTTTGAATAAAATTTTGCAATTTACGATAATGCTCCTGCTTTTGTTCTGCCTGAAACACACTACGTTCTAGAAGGCAGCAGTAAACGACTCCAAACGGATTCTTCGTCTTTTCTTGACAATCAGATTTCCTTCATAATTGTATAATCTACAAGTCTGCTAAGTTTATTTCATCTAAACTTAAGCATAAAATCAAAAAAACGTCTTTTTTTGATGCCATTAACCCACCAAAGCAGCAATCCCTTTTTTCGAATTTTTCTAATTCCCGTAGGAAGAATGCATGAATAAAAAAATGTTGAAGTATTAAAGAAATATAAACTTTTAATTTCATAAAAAGTATTGTTTAGCTTACACTTCCCCACAAAAACACAAAAAATAAGGTCCCATTTCCTCTATAATTTTGCTAATTGGCATGAAGATTTCATTTTATGGAGCTCTTCTCTTACAACTAACATATTGTATAATCGCTTTCCTTCGTTGCAACGATTTGATCAAACGTTCTTTTTCACGCCGTTTTCCAAGCAACGCAGCTTTTTCCCGAGCTAGTCGTTCACGCTCTTCTTCTTCTGATTCTCGCAAGCGCCTTTCAACCTCTTTTTGTTTTTCAGCCTGAATCTTTGATACTGCAAATTAATGAAAATTTCACATGATCCAACTTGAAACAAATTACATCATTCAAAAATTATACCTGAACTTTTTCTACTGATGATATTTTCTTTTCCTCCATTTGAAAACGCTGCAATGTCCCAAGCAGTAAATTTGAAAACATTCGACGATTCCTAAACAAAACTTTTTCAAATTGTCCAACTATCAAAATAATTGATTTAGCAAATACAGACTAATTTGTACTGTAAACTGATAACCAGGAAGTTCGACTTCTTATTCCCACTTCTCTGTCATACTTATCAACCTATCGCTCTTCTTAAGAACAGGAATGAATCTCGAAAGCCTTTTGCATTTTTTTCTGGCAAAAAGTGAAACCCGACCTGACATTAACTTCTTTTTTTTCTGCTCCTTTCAGCTCAGATATAGCAGCTTTGCGGGACTTTGTTTCAATAGCAGGCATAACAACCGATGACTGTACAGTACGGCGCACTGCTTCATCTTCTCTGTCATCATATCGTGCCCGCTTGTCTGAACCCTCGTATAAACTGCAAATTATTTCCTGTTTTAATCTTATCAATGAATGACTAAACCGGTTCGAGGACGCGTCCAACCAAATTTCTTGAAACTCCATAACTTACCTTTTGGACTATATGCAGAAAATATTTTCACACTGCAACAATAGTTCTAAGTACAGTAAACACAATGAAAACTTACTCATTCTCAGCAGATATAACTAAACGGCGTTTATTCGGTCCCGACGAATCCAAGCTTACTGTGCGTGCATCACGTCTGCAAATAATCGTTCGCATTTCTAATAAAATAAACCAAAACTGTTAACGATAAACGGTAAAAGGTAAACATACCTTTCACATGGATAATTATTAGGTCGACCACTAGAATCCTGAATACGTCTCCTGCTCGCACCAAACCTTTAAAATCAAGAATATTGGCAATAGGAACATTTTCAACATATAAATTCATCACACAGACACTCACCTAGTACTGACTGATACAAAATGAGAAAGTTAATATGGTTTGCCACGTATTTCGAGAAAGAAACTGCAATTTTTCTTCTCTGGTCACAAGAGAACCCGAAAATTGAAAAAGATGTAACGCAGTAAGAAACAATCTTAAAAATCAAATTCTACAAAAATTAAAAATTTTTCTGCTCTTCAATTACAAATAGCATAGAAAAAGACTACCTTTCTTTCCCCGATAATGAAATAATCGATTCTTCAATGGTTCGTAAATCATCGTACGCCTTCGATATATCGGCGCTTAATACGTCTAATTCCATCATTTTTCTGCAAAAAGCACAAAATTTCTAATATTTCCATTAATCATTAATAAAATCCGACATACATCAAAGTCCTTTCCTAGCAACATTAGCTATATATGCATATATAAATCTTTAATATAAAAATAGAGAATTTCAAAATCCACAACAGGTCGCTAAAAAGGTATTTTCTTTAATGAGTCATTACTCATATACAAAAAAATAATAAGTCACAACCCAAATCTTTCAATTACCACTTCCCCACCCCCTCATTTTATACTAACAAAACGGACAAATCTTGCGATCCGTAGGCTATGAAGTCAATAATAACCGCAACCTACTCCAATTTCAATTGCGAGAACTTCCTTTTTCTGAAAGGGACTGAAACTCTTTCAACTCTGGTTTTTTTGTATATTCATATAAATATGTGTTCCTTTTCCTGATGAAGAAACAAACAACGCAAGACACACACAACCGATGCCACAAAACACCCGACCACCTCCAACCCAACTCCGTACCTACCAACCCCGTCTGATGGGAAGCCTGCCAGAAATTCCAGATATTAGCTGTTACAGCACAAAATCCTGAGTTTCGCGTTCACTCACAGTCAAATTGTGTGGGATGTAAGCGAATTTGACAAATCGCTTGTGTGTCTACATCACATTTGTCCTCATATATATATATATATATATATATATACATTAAAGGCAAATTCGGCATATTCTGGTAAAATGCGACAAAGGACCATTTATTGTGGCAAAAAACCAAATCGATATGGTGATAATCGGATCACGTAAAAGTTCAATAGATTATCAAGTACAAGCTCTCTGCTCCTCATCTTCATCATATACCATGTCTTTGTCCATTGGTTCCTCGTCCTCTTCATTCTTGGTACCTTCCTCACTTGGTGTCCACCACAATACACATCCCAATCCGGTTTCCGCCATCGATCCGATAATTTGATATGATTTTTCACGTTTCAATTCATCTTGGCTACTATCAGGATCTACGTCCCTATAATATGAAAATTGCTATTTCCTGAGCTTTCATCTTTTCCATAATCTGTTTGTTAATTTATGTATTGCCTTTTCTTTTGGAATATGATGTATGTCTTTTCTCGATTCTTTACTCCACAAGTTGATTGAATAATAAGTTAGCACTAAGATATCACGCCACGATCCCTGGTGCTTTATAAATAGTTCAGTGCTATTTTTCTCAAGCATAAAATGATCTTAAACTCTTAAAATCTATTACTTTCCCGCAACAATAAGAATTACTTGAAAATATTTTCAATAACCCGAAAGCGGACAGTTTTACCAGGATCCATGTACAGCTTAGCAGAATGTTCGTCTTCAGACTGGTATTCCCAGTACCAAATCTGAAATTACAGGAAAATTCTTTTCGTTGTATTAAAGAAATCTAAAAAGAAAAGACATAATTCAAGTGTATGTGTAAATGGAAAGAAAAAAATCATGAACCTTAGCCAAAGAAAGGCACTAATTCACAAGTCGTTACTTGTCCATTCTTTTGTCACTGTATTGCTAACTGAAAAATTTAATTTTAACCTGTTCTTCCTCTTCGAAAACTGACGGTTGTGGTAATCGGTGTGCCGGTATAAATATATCTTCAAAAAATATCACTGATAGCATCAATCCTTCGGCATTACTTGACAACACTTTTGCTTCAATAACTTCATCGATAAAAGGCCGAAATACAACAGAACGAAACTAGAACTATCCAAAATTCACCATCCTGATTGCGAACAAATCAGACATTTATTATTCATAGAGAATTCTAACTTATGCAATTTCACTTTTCCAATAGCACCTTGACCGGTTACCGCCTTATCACTTCTTAAGAAGGAAGAATTTCTTCTGTCTGAGGATTAGCTTAAAAAGGAAGTAATACAGCTATGAAAGTGTCAGGAAAGTGCACATGAAATTTTTTTCGAATCATTAATCGATGGCACATAATAAACTAAAATCCGATTTACCGTGACTTTTGTATGTGTACTGCCATCACCAGGTAATATATACGAGACACCAACATTAACGAGATCATAGACTATAATACACAGACCTAAGCCTGGCACAATTTTATTGGCGAACTGTTCATTCAGACGTTTCATTAACATCTGAAAATTTAAAATGCCATGAAAATATACATTGTTAACTGCATACCGAATATATCTGCTCAGATTGCTGCGCTTTTCTAAATGCTTCTTACGGATTAATATTTGGATAAAGCAACACAGACATAATGAAAAGATATTCCCAATCGATTAAATTAGTTTCAAATTGCTATATCAGAATTGTCGTAACCTTTAGGACATGCTCTACTAAAACCATTACCACTGAATATGTTGAATTTAACGGATTTTTTTTTGGTGGATTCTTTGGAGTCCCTTTCTGTTTGTGCAAATTTCTGCTATTATACCATTATCTGATATCTAAAAACGCTTACCGGTTCAAAAGCTTCACCAAATTGATGGGGCTTAATCCGTACGGTATCCTCCAACACTGCTAAGACGAACATATTCCCACACTGGTTTTGCTGTGTAAAAGTTGTTGAAATTTTTGCATATGAATACGCTTATGGAAATAAATTCGAATCTGCAAAAGATAAAACTGCAAATAGTCTAATGCATTTATTTTTCACATCAGATTTTGAAAAGATTGACAGAAAATGGAAAGGGAGTTCACATTTATTTATACAACAAAGAGATTCCACTGCAAACTACTAGTTAAGAATAGTTTAATTATGCGTTTTCCAGTCAGCATTCTACCACAAACTAGGGTTCTCGTTTCTCTGTAAAAGGAATATTTTGGATAAAACAGTATTGAAATTATAGCAAGGTTGTTATTTTGGATAAGACTGCAAACAAATGATTGTAGATGGTACATAGCAAAAATGAAACTGAAGAATGACTCAATAAGAACTTATTCCTTGCGTAATTACTCAAGTGAAAAGACCTGCCTGGAATCGCTAGAAAATAAAATATCGAAACAGGTAACATACTAAGTAAGCACTGCTCCCTTAAGAAGAGTTATAATTAATATCACAAATTCCAAGTATAGTATGACAGGGATTTCGTTCTTATAACGTTGAAACCTTATAAATTTTAACGACAAAACAGAAAAATCATAATCATAAAATTTTATTTTAAATTTAAATGTGTCACTGAATCTTGATTACAAACCGTGCATGATTTCACAAACATGAAATTTTGAAAATTTGTTTAATGGAATATGAGAAAATGACAAATAATATTATATATAT